>BLBF01000019.1:37891744-37940870 GCA_015471245.1 Laticauda colubrina
AGTCTAAGTATTTCTTTCCTGGATTTTGAATGGAGCTCCGCCTGACAATCCGGTGCTTCACAAATACTTCCCAAGAAGTTGTAAAGTTCTCAGTCAATAGGTTTGATTCTGATATTTTTTGTTTTTGCATCTTTATCAGGTGAGATGTGATATAGATGAATAGGATCTCAATGAGAATAGAGACTTTCTTTGACATTAGACAGACATTTCAGGATTCAGAAAACAGCTTGCCCTGCCTCTCAAGGCCAGAATTGGGTATACTGAGGGAAAATGCTCTTGGATATATGATTTATCAGTAACATACAGGATAGCTACTATTGTCAAAAGTGTTTCCCCCAGTTTTAGATGGTGAGGTAGCAAAAGGATGCCAAGCTGGTCCAGCACCTGGCATAATGGAACTAATTCCAAAGCCGATTATTGCTGACACCAACTTCTCCCCATTTTAATAGTAGCTGTACATTATAGGCAGAAAGTTTGGGTTCAGACAGTCATACCTATAGGTAACTGTATTTTCTGAATGTTGCTCCATTAGAAACAATGGCTTTTTTACATGATGAGAAACCAGCCATCAATAAACACATAGAGATAAGTGTACATACTATTTAAAAGTCACAACCAAAGGTAAACTGGTTCAAACTCAATTACAGAAAATATGGCTTCAGCAACAGAGTGGTCAACACCTGGAATGCTCTACCTGACTCCATTCTTTCAGCCTCAATCCCTCACAACTTCAAGCTCAAACTGTTTATTGTGGACTTCACCCCATTTCTAAGAGATCCTAAAAGGGGGCATGAGTAAGTGCACCAGTGTGCCTACTGTCCCTGTCTTTCTGTCCCAATTTATCTGTAGTTACTTCTTTTGTTCATGTTTATGTTCATATCTATATTTGTTATGTTGTACATGTTTGACAAACAAATAAAATAAAAATAAATAAAGGTTTAGGGAGGAAGGAAACAGACTTCAACACATGCCCTCCAGCACCCAACACCCAGAGAAGCAGGAAATGGCACCAGATAAACAATGAGGAAGGAAATCTAATCAAGGCATCATCAAGGAGAAAGCCACACCGCCAGCAAGGTTTGCAGGGCAAGCTTACACACACACACACACACACACACACACACACACACACACACACACCAAACTCACTTTTCCCTTGCACTGATGATGTTACCTATTGTGAGGTAAGCTGTCAACCTCAGAAAGCACCAAAAACCCAACAGAAAGGCAAAACAGTACCTTAAGAAAATTGGCCTAGAATTACAGAGGGGGGTGGATGCTCATAATAATACATTGGGATGTATACAGATAGTCTTCAATTTAGCAATAAAGAGACCCTCCCTCAAAGGTACTTACAATCCAGAAACAAAGTTTTTAAAACCCTCCCCCACTAGCTATTATTTGATAACATTTTGAGTGCTTGGCAACTGCCCCACAGTATTCCATGGTCACATGATCCCAATCCACAATATTTTTTTTTGCTGGAAACCAGCATTTACTTCTAGTTTTTGCCAAAAATTCCTACTGCAGATAATGAGTTGACTTAATAATGATAACATTTGCTTTACAACCATGTGTTCACTTAATGATTGCCACAAAAATATCATAAAATTGGGCCGGTCATGTGGGTGCTTTAATTTATGACCACCATGACATAAGATGGAAATTCCAGACTTTTTAAAGTTATAAGTTGAGTAATATTTGCATATACATACTTTGTATGTTCACATACATACTATTCTTCTACTCTCAGATATAATTTCAGTAACATAATTTAAAATATGTTAAGATCAATTTTAAACAACTGCAAACTCAGAAACCTTCAGTGATCTAATGGACATTATTTAGAGATCTACTCTATTCAACTTATTAATAATATACTCTTTTGCTGATTAAGGTCTTTCAGAACTACTTTAGCACCTTTCATTACTTCTTGTGAGGCCTAAATATCTCATATCTTTGATCTTGGCCCAGAGACAATGAAGTCAGCACCAAGATCAGCGTCTCCTATCCTTTAATACCAGGAATTGGTGATATGCAACATACTTATGAATCTTAATCTCCATTTTGCAAAGCAAAAGGGGACAGGGGAACCCCCTCAAAGCATCTTCTGGATTATGTTGCCCAAATTTGGAAGCAAAACTGCTTACTTTCAAACAGCTGATTGTACTGATTTTCATTTTACTTCTTCCCTCCCAAATGCATTATACAGAAAGCACATAAGCCACCACAAAATGTAATGTACCCATTTGGTATTTTAAACCACCCATTAACTTCTTAACAGAAAAAGGGAAAGACAACAAATATTACATCCCTGCCAATGACAAAACTGCATCAAGAGAAGCAAGATAAAGTTTCTTTCTGTGAACACTTTCTTGCTCTAATTTAGGTTCGCCACCTTATTAGGAAGTATCTCCGATCCTGTATTGTTCCAGTCTTTAGTAATGCAACAGTCATGAATTTATTATAACAATTGTTTTCATTGGCCATAATGAAACAATGTTAACTTTGTCATTTGAATTGCGTGCTGCAGTTACTTTGAGAATTGCATGTATCGCATGCTATAGAGATATGGTAGGCAAACATGAGATCTGACAAGCTCATAGGATAGCTTCTCAGTTAAGAATGCTATTTGCAGGACCTCAGAAACATGCCTTCACTCAAATCCTCAGGAGTAATAGAAATGCAGAAATCCATATGCTTTCATCCCTGTTGTGTTTATTCAAACCTTGAAGATCAGCTTCACCAACAAGCCCTCAAGCAGCAGGATTGTGATCCATTCCCTGCGGGATGTTTTACAGTATACGGTTTTATAGTTAGTCATGTTGTTTTCCCCTACATGTCTTTGCTAAATTTATTATGTTTATTTTTCATTTGTCTTCATCTTATTTATTTTCTAGAATTGCAAATGTGATTGGGGTGTGGTAATTGTTTGATTAAATTAAAAATAGCCCCATAAAGCTTAATGTACATACTCTGTATTTTAAACCATTTAGTGAGGAATTAATAAAACCCTCACCCAGAAATAAACTTTATATATTAAGAAAATAACTAAAAATGTAGACCTTTTGTGATTGTCATTAAAAATTTCCTAATAGTAAGAGAATTTTGAGAGTGGGCCCCAAAATAGTGAAGTCCTTAGTAGTGCACATCTTCAGGCAGAAACAGGAGAGCCCTTTGCTTTGATTTATAATCTGGCACTAAAATGGGGGTTGGATTTAATCATCTAAAAGAACTCTCCTAGTTCTGTACTTTGACACAAGTAGTCCTCAACTTAAAAACCCTTCATTTTGCAGCCATTCAAAGTTACAGCCCAGTCATTTAACTTTGGTTGTTGCCCAAAATCATGTATGGAGATGGGCAGCTCTATGAACCTAACAAAATGAGTATTTCAGATGTTTTGTATGTACTAGTGCTATTGTCTATCATTGGAAGTTGCATTATTTTAAAACAGTTTCAGATCTAACCTATTGCAAGCATGCCATGATTGCTGTTGCATAAGGTAAACAGCAATATCAATAGCACTTAAACTTATATATCGCTTTATAGTGCTTTACAGTCCTCTCTAAGTGGTTTACAGAGTCAGCATATTTTCCCCAACAATTTGGATCCTCATTTTACCCACCTCAAAAGGATGGGAGACTGAGTCAACCTTGAGCCTGGTGAGATTTGATGTGCCAAATTGCAGGCAGCTGGCTGCAACAGAAGTAGCTTGTAGAACTGCACTCTAACCATTGTGCCACCGAGGCTCTTAAATAATGAAATAGCTAAGCAACCTCTATATCAGAGCTGTCAAACTCCTGGCCCCTGGGCTGGATGGATCACACACTGGCCACGCCCATGCCCGGTTTACTGAAGGGAAAAAAGTCCCAATATGTCATGTGATGCTGCCATGATGACATGAGTTTGACACCTCTGCTCTATATAGATTGTCCTCGACTTATAACCATGTAGTGATCAAAGTTACCATGACATTGAAAGCCAGTGACTTTGAATTGGATCTTGCATTTACTATCATTATAGTATTCCCATGGTCAAGTTCGGGTGCTTGGCAACTGGCATCTATTTATGATGGTTGCAGCATCCAAGGTCATGTGATCTCCACTTGCAACCTTCCCAGTCATCTTCCAAAGGGCAAGTCAATGGGGAAAACCAGCTTCTTTTAATGACTGCATGATTCACTTAACAACTGCAGTATTCCCTTAACCATGGCAAAGAAGGTCATAAAATCGAGCATCACTTACTTAACAATGACTTTGCTACACATCAGAAATTTTGATCCCAGTGGCTGAAAGTTGAAAACTATCTGTAATATATGATCTATGTAATTTGCACAGATCCCACAGCTAATCAGATATTTTCTACATCTGTAAATTTAATAAAACAAAGATGTATGAGTCCCGTAACCCAGGTGGGAATCCTTTATTTATATACGGAAGATGCTACAATTAAGGTCAAATATTTAATAGCATTCATGACAATGTACGTCACCTCTGACAAAACCCAGCTGGAAGTTTTACTGCATAAGATTCAATGGTATCAAGCAATTATAATTTCTAAACCAATGTGATATTTTGGTTTAAAGGATTTCAATGGCTATGCCATTTATAGTTCATATATGCTGTAAGGGACTTTAAAGCAGCTGACGCTCATTGAATGTTCAGTTTCCCTTCATCAGCTGTTATTCATATGTTCTTCTACTTCTCTGTTTTTAAAAAATGTTCTTTTCTCAGGTGTGAATGCTTTCTTGATTTAATTTCAATTCATTTTAACAACAGCAGAATCACATTTAAACCTTTGGTTTTAAAAAAAATGAAAGATAAGTTGTGATTTTTTTTATTTTTTTCTTAAAGAAATAATAAAAGATAAAAGCCACAAAATAGGTTAGAATTGATGTTTTTGAAAACCACAGCTACCCTAATGACTTCAAAAGAGAAGGAAAAGGGCTTTTTAAAAAAGGAAAATAACATGGATTTTAACAGTGGGATTTATCCATGCCTATATCAAGCATTTTTAAAATTCTCATTAGAAATGATTCTATAACTAAAGAATTAAATGCTTTTTAAAGTTTTTGATAAATGAGCAATTGGAAGCTAACAATGACATCCCAAAGCAACGGAAAAGCTTTGAGTTGCTTTTATAATAATTCACAGTTTTCTACTTCAATTATTTCACAGTACTTGAGAATAAATATATAACTTCAGAAAATACAAATTATTCTTGGAGTATAAGAATCTATACACTAATATCAAGAATATGCAGATGTGCATGTTCATGCCTATAAGGAAAAAAATATTTAGTATTTTTAATTTAAAATTCAAATTTAACAAAATACCCCCCCAAAATCTATAATAAAATAAAATAATAAAATACGCATATATTTTAGCATACCAACACAACCTGCCTTAAATGCAAATCAACTCAGGAGTTCATGTTGCTATTTTTAAAATCTAATAATTAATCAGGACAGATCAATGATATAAGTTATTCTTTATTATCTTGAAAAACATCATTAAGCTTTGCCCTTAATTTATTCAGTTCAATTGTTCAGAAGATTGAACTCATTATTAAAATAAACAAGGAATTCTAAAGGATAGGAGTTTAATGTGTACAGTAAAGCAGACAAATATATACCATTTGAAAGGATCAGGACAAATATAATAACAATGGGAAATCAAATAAATTTTCCATACTTCAATTAGCATGGACTTCTTTTAATAAATAATTAAAAGTCCTTGATTTTTGAGGAATTAAATAACTCCTGTCACATTTTAACTCTTGGTGAATAAACTTTTTGTGCATTGTCAATAAAGTCAATAGTCATGGAATAGTTCCACTGTAGAAAATTTTTATTTTCATTCTTTAGATGTGTCTAGAATTATGTGTCTAAAAGAATTTGTCTGAAGTATATCTGCCACATAGATGACATATTCTTTACAGAGATTGCTGAGTGTGATTTTTAAAAATCACTATTCTTTCTTATTTTGGGAACTGGCTTAACCAAATTCTACTTTGTACTGATTGCCTCAAAAGCTAATGATGTTGTGCCATAAGACAATCCAATATTTCAATGTATGCAACTTCTGACATAATCACAATAGTAATTATATTGCTTCAGTTGGTGCAGTTTTCTCTAAAGAAAAGCCTTAATGTGACTCAGTGCATGTTACTGAATGCAAAAAAAGGAGTCATTTAGTCTCAAATTGGTGTTTTGCCTGCATTCTACTACATTGTCTCTGAAAAATTACCTGAACTAATCAATAATAATACAGATAGACTTTGACTTACAATCGTTCATTCAGCAACACTTCCACCATTTTCAATTTAAATTTAGATTGCTGTACTTATATATATATTTATTGTGTAGAAAGTTAGCACCCATCTGTCTCCTAGAAAAATTAAATATTCTAGGAAATATTAAAAAGGAAGAATATTATATTTCCCTGGATGAGAAAAAGAGAAACATGCTCTTGGAAAGCAGCCTCCACTTTTGTTAAAAGCCCAAGAAAGACAGCCATCCTATCTACAAGAAAAAAAGACGTTTACCGCCAGGGTGATAGGATTAGTCCTCACTTAAATCCAAGCCATTAAGCTATAATAGGAAGTGCCCAAAGCTCCTTCATTACATCACCCAACAAGATTCAACCAAGCTTGGGACTCAAGACAACTTACAAAGTTAAGGGCCTGTCACATAGGCCAACGGATGCAAAAAGTATGTAAAAAGGACACAGCGGACGAGAAAATGTTCCATCCATTGTGATCTGCTCTCAAAAGTGCTCCAAATTTGCATAAAGTGAGCAGAAAACAACGGAAAGGAACGGACGGGGGGAAGACATAGCCAGGATGTAAAGCGGATGCTCCACGGAAGCCTAGCGGATGGAAGGGGATGGAAGTGGATGGCACGTCCGCAAGGCTTCCGGGAGAGCACAGCGAAGCGGACGCGCAGCGGAAGGAACGGATGCCTAGCAGATGCCTAGCGGATGCCTAGGGGATGAAGCAGATGCATCATGGACGCCTAGCAGATGCCTAGCGGATGCCTAGTGGATGCAAAGCATTCACTGCGCATGCGGGGCGGATGCATTGCATCAGCCCCACGGATATAAAAGGATGCAGCTCGCAAGCAGGTCACCATTCAGAGGAAAGACCTGCTGCCAGACACATCTCCAGCCAACAACCATGGGGAAGAAGAGGAAGCCTGTGCCATCTTCTGCCAGACTTGGCAAGAAGGACAGGGCCACCATCCCACCCCCAGGCCCTGACTCTGCTTTGCCGAGGCTTCTGCTGCTCGGGCTGACTCTGCTGGTGCTGGGGCTTCTGCTGGTGCTGCTCCTGGTGCTGGGGCTTCTGCTGGGGCTTACTCTGCTGGCGCTGCTCCTGGTGCTGGTGCTTCTGCTGGTGCTTACTCTGCTGGTGCTGCTCCTGGTGCTGGTGGTGCTGGTGCTGCTTTTGCTACTGTTGTTGTTGTTGTTGCTGGTGGTGGTGGTGGTGTGGTGGAGCAGCCCGTAGAACCTCAAATCCCCTCTGATGAGGGCCTAGAAGGCCCTGCCAGAGGGAGGAAGAGGCAGACGCAAGATAGGGAGAGGAGGCAATACTCCATCGAAGAGGAACATGTGGATGAGGTGCTCGAATGGCTGAGGGAGAACGAGTACCTCTGGCGGAAGGGACACAGGCTCTATCGAGACACCAAGAGGAAGCAGGCGGCTTGGAGAGAGAAGGCGGATAGCCTGGGCTAAACTTTGGAGGTCCTCCTTGGTTGGTGGATTCACATGCACACCTGGTACGGAAAGCTGCACCTCAAGAAGTCTGGCCAGGCCGCGGTCAAGCTCACCAACCGGGAGACCTACGTGATGGCCAAGTGCAGCTTCTTGGAGGGTGATATCCGCCACCGAGGAGCAGCCCCTCTGTCTAGCCTCTCTCTCAGGCATCCCACAGAGAGCCAGTCCTCTTCTGGCCAGGGGTCAGCTCCTGTGTCCAGGCAGGTATCTGTGGAGCATCCCACGATGGAGACCCCCCCCTTGACAGCTGCACTCCCCATGCTGGAGCGTGTGGAGGACCCCCTGACGCAGTAGGAGCAAGGAGAGGGCACTGCCACCAGAGACCAACCCATACCCACCCCCAGCTCCACCTCCATAGAAAGCAGGCAGAGAAGCAGACCGGAGGGGCAGAGCCACTCTGTCGTGCTGGAGATCAGGGACACCTTCAAAAGCAGCGTAGATCTCCTCTCTCAGCTGGTACACACCAACATACCATCCTCAAACCAAAAGCCCTTCCACACCTACGTCAACCAGACCCTCATGGACATGTCCGAATCACAGTACCAGGTGATAAAGGAGAGGATCACAGGTCTTCTGCACAACCCTCCAGGCCCAGCTGAACCTGCTCTGACCCAGTCCAGGTCTGCTCCTCCACCCCAGGTGATGTCACTGCCCTTCCAAAGCTTTCCACAGGCCCTCACCTACCAAGGCTATGGCTACCAGGAGCTCCAGCAGCACAGGCAGCCCTTCCCAGTGCAGACACAGGTTCATCGAACGCCACCGATGCCACCGATGCCACCGATGCCACCCATGCCACAGATGCCACCCACGCCTCACCTCTCTCAGCTGCAGACCAGACAACCCCACTACACTCCTTCTTCCTCCACCCCACAGCCAAGCCCAGCCTCAGAAAATCTGTCATCGGTCTTGTCACGGAGGACACCCCATGTCACGGAGGAAGGGGCTCTCAACATCATGGGACTGAGCCAGCTCTCTGAGAGCTTCCTCCACACACCATCCCCTGTTGTCCTCTCGGGGCCAGGCACCCCAATGGCCCTTCAGACCAGCACTCCAGCAGCAGCCACCTCCACAGCACCTGGACCCTTCACCCCGAGACTATGGGCACGCCTCAGAGTGACTGAGAAGAGTGCCAGAGACTGGGCTGCTACCTGATGACTTTATCTTTGCTTGGGACACTTGGGTCATTTTCTTTTACATTTTGATATTAATAAAGATTATCTTTGCTTCACACACTTGCTTCAGTTCTTTTCGTCAATAAAGTCTTGGTGGAAACTTTTAGAAATGGTTTAAGCCTTTGCATGCTTGTGGGATGGGTAAGGATAGCAGTGGGATGGGCAGGGATACCTGTGGAATGGGTAATAGCTGTGGGATGGGTTAAGATAGCAGTGGAATGGGCAGGGATACCTGTGGGATGGTAATAGCTGTGGGATGGGTTAAGATAGCAGTGGGATGGGCAGGGATACCTGTGGAATAGGTAATAGCTGTGGGATGGGTTAGGATAGCAGTGGGATAGATAAACCTCCAGTGCAAGCATAGTGGGACTTTATGGTCCATCCTCCCAGGTACCACACCTATGGCCCTTTATTATCAATAACAATTTAATCATTGATCAACACATTTTAACATAAACACAACTCTTTATTAAATGCCCTGTTCATTGTAGGGCCACTCAACATACATGGCACAATCGCATCAATGTGATGAGACAGGCTGAAGGAAACATCCATTAAGCATCTACCATCCTGTCTTGCCACTGCACTGCTCCAGCTGGGGAGTTGCACCAGTGTTTCAGGAGGTTGTGCTGCTTCTTCCCTTCACGTGAAGCTCTGTTGGGGCCTTGCACATCCATAGTGTCTATAAGGTTTTGTCCTTGCCTCCATTCGCCAGGCTCCATGTCCCCATTGTCTTGTTGACAATCCACAAGCCTGTTCTGCAACACTGGGTAGCGGATGCACATGAGATTGTGCAGGATGCCGCAAGCTTCCACGATGTTCCTCACGGTCTGTGGGCGATGCTGCATGGTGGTGAGAAGTACCTGGAACCTGTTGGCCAGGATGCCAAAGTCGTTCTCCACCACCCGCCTTGCCCTGGACAGCCTGTAGTTGAAGATCCTCTCTTCACGGGTGAGGCATCTGGAAGTGTAGGGCTTCATGAGGTAGGTTCGGAGGGAGAAGGCGTCATCCCCCACGATGAAGTAGGGCACATCTTGTGTGTCGTTGGGCAGGGGTTCTGGATCTGGGAAGCATTCTAGCCCCTCCTTGATGTGACTGGCATTGTATACCTGGCCATCTGAAGATGACCCGTTGCCTGAAGCATCGATGTACATGAACGAATCATGGCGAAGAGGATGATGCTGAAGAAGCCCTTGTATTTGTGATAAGTAGACCCTGAGTTGGCTGGAGCTTTGCAGGCCACGTGCTTCCCATCTATGGCTCCAACAGTGTGGGGGAAGTTCCACTTCTGATACCACTGCTCTGCAAGTTTCTTCCAGCCTTCTTCAGTGGAGGGGCACAGGAGGAGCTCCTCCTGGTATTCTTCGATGATGGCCTGCACCATTTCTCTGACCACAATGCTGATGGTGTTGTGTGGCACCCTCCAGGCATACTGCATGCTCCTGTATGTGGTCCCGGAGGCCAGGTAGCGCACAATCAATGCCACCTTCAGTCCAGGGTCCAGGCTGAGCCGGAAGTTGGTGTTTGCCTTGGTCAATCTGGGTCTCAGCCGCTCCACAACTTTGTCAAACATGGCTGGCGGCATCCTTATAAAGTTCTGGAATGCATGAGGGTCTTCGTTCCTCAGCTCCACCATCAGCTTGTTATATAGTCCGTACTCGGCTCTTCTTGCGATCCATCTTCGGACCCAGACACTTCTTGGATGCCTCCTTTTCTTTGCGCAGAACAGGTGAAAGAGCCTGTAGAGGGGTTCGCACTGTTTTAGAATGATGGTGGCTACCAAAAGGAGTGTGTGACGATCCATGGTGGAGATGACTGGATGCTGTGGAAGAGCAAGAGCAAGATGAAGGCTGAAGAGGTCTGCACAGCAGCGCTGCTGGACTGAAAGTGAGATCCAGGTGATTTCTCCCCCTTTTTATAGGAAATATAGGTTTTCCGTGAGGTGCCCTTTTGCATGCTCTAGTCATCCTGCAGACATCCTAAATATCCGAGATATGTCCCCTATACTAACATTTTTTCCATTTTAATGCTTTGTATGCGAGCTGCATCCGCTTTCATCCTTTCTACGTCCGTGCTACTAATGCTGCGTGTCTGTTCCGCGTCTGTTTCGCTTCCTCCCTGTGTCCATTTTCCGCTAGAGCGGATGCGAGTTGCACGGATGTGCAGCGAATGCCTAGCGGATTTAGTGGACACGTAACGGATGACTATGGACATATAATGGATGTTCCCTTTATATGTCGCGGATGTAGAATGGACACATTGGATACTTTATCCGCTCAAAAAGTTTTGAGCAGCTCAAAACTTTTTGACCAGATGAAATGTCAGTAGACGGATGCTGGACAGATAGAGCATATGAAAAACGGACGCAGTGAGTACAGAACGGATGCATCGCGTTAACCAACGGATGGCAAGTGTTTCTTTCCGTTTTACATCCTCTTTCCATCCATTGGTGCTGTGTGACATGGGCTTTACCCCTGCATGGCCCCATGGGAGTCTGGCAACCAATTAGGATACATTTCTTGCCTCAGGAACAGGAAGCACCTTCAAAGCCCAACAGGGGTATAAATCTCTCTCCTTCTCTCACCCATGTGCTCTTTTTGCCAGAACCTCAATGTGGTCCTGTCCACCATTAAATCATCTTTCCAAGCAGTCTCCATGTTTCCAGTATCTTTCTCCCCACTTGGAACTGAACCCAGATAGACATTTCTTCCAACAATTGTTTCAATATTTTTAATATTTTATTTATCAATTTAATTAAATAAATGTTTGAAATTATGATGGCATCGAATGAAGGGAGTTACAACCTGTTGTGTATAGAACTTGGTAGACTCTAAATACCTTAAACTGAATGGCGTCAGATGGCGGGAACACTTAAAATACTGTAATTGGCCACTAGCCACGAGCAAGCCGCTATAAGAAGGGCTGCCGCGGCTTGGGCTGTTGTTCAGTTACCATTGCATTACTTGTTGAAATAAAAGAGTTGTTGGAACCCGGTCTCACACAACTTATTTCTGGATGGAACACTGGTGACGAAGGTGAGATCGTCATAGAAGAGTGAAACCGAAGCACGCAGCAATCAGAACCGAGCGAAAGAGATGGCCGGTAACAATGCACTGCCCGCACCATTCAACCCAGATGAGGAGGATTGGGAGTCGTATATCGATTTCTAATGTTTTTAGAAAGCAACGAATTGCAGGAGATATCTGACCAAAGAAAGAGGGCTGTCTTCCTTACACACTGCAGACCAGCTGTTTTTAAGATGGCAAAGGCACTAGCCAAACCAAGAGACATTAAACAGATAACTTGGCCCAAGCTGAACAGAATGCTCTGAGCACATTACGCATATGTGGTCTCCAACTTGATAAAAAGGCATGAGTTCTACAAAAGAGACCAAAAAGAAGATGAGACCATCGGAGATTTTGTAGCAGCCCTGAGACATATTGGAGGAGCCTGCAAGTTCCAGAACATGGATGAGGCCATGAGGGACCACCTAGTCCTCGGATTGAGGGACGCTACATTCCAGAGTAAGCTGCTAAATAGACCAAACATCACTGTGGCCGAGGCCATCACAGAAGCCACCACTGCAGAAGCAGCAAATAAATCCACAGCCACTATGTGCCAGATGAATTCAATTCCAGATCCGCCAAATCAACCCAGAGAAAAGAAGGTGGAGGGAAGCAAGAAACAGCCCACAGCGACCACCCACTATGAAGATATCGACTCCCCGAGTGACACTGATGATGACAATGAAGATGTCCATAGATTGCAATCAGACAAGAAATGGCGGGAAAAAAGAAGAAGCAGGCGGGAATTCCAATGTGCTGGATGCGGAGGCAACCACCCGCAATCTGAATGTAGGTTCCTAGATGCAATCTGCAGAGCTCCTAACAAACGGGGGCACATCGAAAGGGTCTGCCAAAACAAAAAGAGCTATAGTCCTAAAAAATGCAGCAGCACCCCCCCCCCCCCAAGAAATGAAGAGAGACAAGCCGGAAACAGATGGAACTGAGATAATAGAAATAAAAGAATGAGTGACAGAGAGGAAACACACCAGACGATAACAATCAGAAATGCCAGGGCAGCAAACATAAAAAAGGTCCGGATAGAGGTGAACATCGAAGGGAAGCCCTGTGAGATGAAAGTCGACTCTGGATCCATTTTATCCATGGTGTCTTGGAACACCATCTGACGCCTGATACTGAACATCAAACAAAAAGAACTAGAAAAACAAAAACTGATCTTAAAGGCCCACCAGGGAAATCAAATTCCGGTAGTGGGCCTTGGACATTTCCATGTCGAGTTTAAAAATCATGCTGAAATTTTGCCTCTGACCAACGTCGACAGTGATCACCCTAGCCTCCTGGGAATTGAATGATTTACATCCCTGGGAATTGGGATGACCGGAATCAACAGCATCGTTGCGGCCAACTGGGAAGAGAGCCTGTTGCAAGAGTTTTGAGATGGGACCCTAGGCAAGTACAAGGGAACCCCAATTTCATTTAGCCTAGACCCGAAAATCGCCCCCATCCGGATCAAAGCCAGACGCGTCCCTTTTGCCTTAAAACCAAAAATTGACAAACAACTGAACAAACTAACAGCACAAAGGGTGTTAGAGCCAATCGACCATGCCAGGTGGGAAACACCCATCGTGACTCCTGTCAAACCAGATGAGTCAATGCGCATCGGTGGAGACTATAAGGCAACCCTAAATCAGGCGCTCCAACAAAGCGCATACCCAGTGCTGGTAGTGCAACACTTATTGCACTCCCTCGGGGGAGGAAAATTTTTTGCAAAGCTTGATCTCACACAAGCATACCAACAGCTACCCGTTGACCCCGCAATCGCAGAGTCACAGAGTATAGTGACACACAGAGGGGCATTCAAGTGCAATCGACTTCAGTTCGACATTAGTGTTGCCCCAGGCGTTTTCCAAAGCCTCATGGAGCACCTTCTAAATGGAATCAAGGGAGTCATCCCCTATTTTGATGATGTACTAGTGTCAGCAAAAAATGCTAACCAACTAGAAAGCAGATTAAAAGAAGTATTAAAAAGATTCAGAGACGCAGGCCTTAAAGTAAAGCGAGAAAAATGTAACCTAGCCACCAACTAGGTCGAATTTCTAGGCTATCTCATAGATGAGCAAGGAATACACCCCACAAAAAAAAAGATAAAGGCAATCAAAGACGCACCTAGACCTAGGAACAAAACTGTTGTTGGAACCCAATCTCACACAACTTATTTCCAGACGGAACACAACTCCTGCTTGAAGTTACAATTGCTGCAGGGGCAGAATATTGTAGCTGACCTGAAATGGTATTGCTTCCAGAATGATAGCATGTGGCCTACTTACTTTATAGAGAGGCCAAAGTGCAGATTGGCCTGATCTCCTTCAAGAATGTGATTTAGGAAGGCTGCAAAGCAGATTGGCTGCTCTACCAATAAGGTAGCTTTCCGTGTTGGGGGCTGGGAAGGGAAGTATGGGACCTAGTGAAATGGGAAGCAGGCCCAAGACTTGTAGGGACTTACTGGGGCAGGAACAGGCTATGTGGGAGCTAAGTGTGAGGTGGAAGCATATAAAAAAACCACCAAAAGATTCGTTGATCCAAGGAAAACTAGGTTTTATTCACGTGTCTGCAGAGACGGGTTCCCTCAGGCATTGAAGGAACACAGAGCAAAATTCAGGCAGCATTTTTATACCCTAACTGTCCGCCCCCTCGTACGAGGGCTTGGCTCACATTCTTTCTGTTTTCAAATTGACACATATATTTCGAAGGTTCATACTAGCTCCCTATCTAGCAAAAGCAGTTACACGGTTTCTGACATCGCAGCACTTTATTACAGTTCCCCATTCTTCTCGCCTTATCTTGTTTTTTCTCTTGTGCACAAACTGGAACACTTTCTTATTTAGCAGAACTACTGAGTTTGAGACACACTTCCTTATTCAATTCAATGGGCCATCCAACATGACTTCGGTTCTGCTCCCATAAGGAAGTGCTGCAGGATAGGCCTGGGCATGTGCTAGGCCTGCTAGGGCCTTTTCTACCCCAAGGCAGTCCATGTTTTGTTTAATTATCACAAGGGGAAGAGCAGGGATTGGAAAATCAGAAAACTGATTTGTTAATATGAAGAAAAAACTGATACATAGTCAATAATTGAAGGATATGGAAGGAAAAGCTGATAAAACCTCCTACATGGATCTGGTTAAGATCAGGAGCATTAAAGAAAGATACCGGAAGCTTTATTTTAATAGTTCAAGAATAAATTTTATTTTATTCATTTATTTAGATTTATTCTAAATAAATAATTTCAAAATAATTCGAAATAATTTATTCAGATTTATTCAGAGATAGTGGGTAAAAATATGATTAAAAAAGAAATTCTGCAAAGTACATAAGATTGTATTGTTATATTTATATTTGAAATAATGTTAGAAAATTGGATTTAATAATAGAGCTTAATTTACTATGGATTATTGTTTTAATTATATTATAAACTTATTATTCTTTTTTATTTTATAATATAGTAAGTAGTTTCAGAATGTACTAAGCAGAACCAGAATGAAAAGTATATATTATTTTAAGTGTTAAATTTAGGGGAAAGATTTAAAGGTGTTATACTTTAATCTGTGATTACAGGATAATTTTTGTGTTAATGAGAAAAGATAAATAGAAAATTGAAATAGAACAGACAAAAGATATACTAGGAGACAAGGGGGGAAAGGGAGGATTGGAGAGGAAAAGAAGGGACAAAGGGAAGGGAAGTTACAAAGGTTTAAAACAAGATGTAAGAAACAAGATCTATTTAGTGATACTGTGTGAAAATATGATTAAAAAATAAAAGTACACAAGATTGTATTGTTGTATTTATATTTGAAATAATGTTAGAAGAATTGGATTTAATAATACAGTTTAATTTGCTCTAGATTATTGTTTTAATTATATTATAAACTTATTATTCTTTTCTATTTTATAATATAGTAAGTAACTTCAGAATGCACTAAGTAGAATCAGAATGAAAAGTATATATTATTATTCTAAGTGTTAAATTTAGGGGAAAGATTTAAAGGTATTATATTTCAATCTGTGATTACAGAAGAAACTTTGTGTTAATGAGAAAAGATAAGTAGAAAACTGAAATAGAACACATAAAAGATATACAAAGAGACAAGGGGGTAAAGGTAGGATTAGAGAAGAAAGGAAGGGAAAAAGGGAAGGGAAGTTACAAAGGTTTAAAATAAGATGTAAAGAAACAAAATTTATTCAGAAATAGTGGGTAAAAATTAAATGATTAAAAAAAGAGACTCTGCAAAAGTACATAAGATTATATTGTTGTATTTGTTCTATATGTAAAGTGGGTGACTCCAAATCTACAAACCTGATTGGTCAATAAAATGAACATTGGATTGGTTCACTAGGAACCAATCCAAAGAGCTGCTAAAAGGCGGCAAATCTAAACAACTGCCATTGGCTGCAAGCAGGCAAGCCAGCCTGTATAAAAGGCTGGCCTCAGCTTCAGCCAAGTGTTCCTATTTACTAACTAGTTGAAGAATAAAGTATTTGTTGTTGGAACCCGGTCTACCTCGTGTGTTTTCCGAACAAAACACTGGCGACGAAGGTGGGATCGTCCTGAACGGAAAAACCTGCACGCGGTGATAAGAAGTCCAGATTACAACCAAGATGTCTGGAAACAACGCACCGCCCGCACCCTTCAATCCCAACGAAGAGGATTGGGATTCCTATGCTGATCGCTTCCAAATGTATTTGGAGAGCAATGAAATGGAAGGCATTTCAGAGCAACGCAAGAGAGCTGTGTTCCTGACGCACCGCGGGCCAAATAATGAAATAATGTTAGAAAACTGGATTTAATAATAGAGTTTAATTTGCTATGGATTATTGTTTTAATTATATTATAAACTTATTATTCTTTTCTATTCTATAATATATGCACTAAGAATGTATTAAGCAGAATCAGAATGAAAAGTATATATTATTATTCTAAGTGTTAAATTTAGGGGAAAGATTTAAAGGTGTCATACTTCAATCAGTGATTATAGGAGAAATTTTGTGTTAATGAGAAAAGATAATAGAAAATTGAAATAGAACAGACAAAAGAAATATGCATAATGATTTAAATTGAGATGAAATAAATAAAATAGAATTAAGAGAGTGAAAAGAGGGGAGAAGCTATATAGAAAATGTAGAATGGTAAATAAGATATGAAATCGGATAAAAAGTGAGCATGAATTTTGAATTTATGTCTGTATAAAAAGATGTAACCCAGGACTAAGCTGCTTTCCAAAAAGAAGTTTTGTTTTGAAGTTTTGTGTTTTGTTTGTGTATGTTTGTTTATTGAAAACTAATAAAAAAATTTTAAAAAAAGAAATTTTGCTGACTAATTGCATGAAAGTAAACATTCATCGCATAAAAAGGTCGCCTTTGTAGTGAAAAGGATGAGACAATTGACCATTTGATCAGGGGCTTCAACAAATATTCACAAACTGACTATAAACAGTGTCATGACCGAGTTGCCAACATTATTCACAGGAAATTGCCAGAGTTTGGAGTTAAATGAGGCTGGATTAACAGAGAGACAGAAATCAAGTTCATATGAAGTATTAGTGCTACTTTATGATGCCCTGATAAGACTACACTGGCAATATTGCATCCAGTTTGATCGCTTTGATATAAAAAAGATTTAATATTCTAGAAAGAGTGTTGAGAAGAGCAATAAAGATGATTAGGGGACTGTAGGCTACAACATATGAAAAATGGCTGTAGGAATTGGATCTCGTCTAATGAAAAGGACTGGGGGAACATAATAGCAATCTTCCAATATATGTTACGAAGAGGCCAACATATTCTTCAAAAATTCTGAAGGCAGAAAAATAGATGGAAACTAATCAATGAGAGAATCAGCCTAGAAATAAGGATAAATTTTCTGACAACAATTCACCAGTGGAACTCCAAAAGTTGTGCTCTATCACTGGGGATTTTTAAGAAGAGATTGGACAAGCGTTGGTCTGAAATAATATAAAATATCCTGCTTGACTAAGCAGTGGAAGAGTTCCAAGGTTCCTTCCAACTCTGTTTTCTGTTAGGTGTTCTGTTAAGAACCACTGAGAAAGTTGAATAAGTTTTGAAAATGAATGGGATAAGATTTTATGGGACCTTAAATCCAGAGAGACAGGCACCTTGTTCATAACATGCCAGATATAGTAGTAATTGAAAAGAAGTAAGTCTATTCATTGATGTTTCTATATTGGGTGATGCTGTACCACAAAAACAACCACAACAACTCTAAAACACCAGGATTTAGAGATTTAAGTTGAACACTAAGACAATGGTGTTATGTCAATTGTGACTGGAGTCCTTGGAGTAATACTCCATCAAAAACTGAAAATACTGAAATTATTGGACCTGAATAGTTAGGCTTATGCAAATAAATAATAAACACACACTATTTGCAGGGCTGGAGTTGTGAATCATGTGCAGAAAAGATGCATGTTAATAGGCTGTTTAGGTATAGCCTATTGAGTTTCATCATGACTAAAACAATGTATTGCAAGATAGAAACTGGCTCGGACCATCTACGGAGTAAATCAAGTGATATCAAAAGCTCTATTAGAAGTGAGCATTTTTATGGCTTCCAAGGGCAATGGGGCATGACCGATCATGGAAAGTCATCCCAGAGGAGAAAACTGAAGATTACATTTTGTTTTTTCAGTTTTTGAGAGGGAAGGAAGTTCTTTAACACAAAAGGTATGTTAAATCTTACTGCCTAACATTCCTTCCCAATGCCAAAAAATGCCCCACCAAAAGTCTAGTTTGCTGCCAAATTTATGTAATGTAATTTTGTAGGTCATTAAAATGGGGTTGGAGCATCACATTAATCCCTGTTGCTTTATCATAAGAACTATTGTTTATTACAGGCTTCCAAGCAATGTTCTACAATGGCTCAAAAATGTCAGAGTATAATGTATTTGCAATTTTAACAAAAGTCTGAACAAACATTTGTTTTATATTTCATGCATATTTTATTATGTACACTTCTTCAAGTATATTTGTATTTCTTAACCAGTTGCTATTCAATGCAGAATCTGTCTGTAGTTAAATTGTTTTCATCCATGACTTAATTTAATTATGGATTACAGGGGAGAACTGGCCTGAATCACTGAAACACTGAAACACTGAAACACTGAAACACTGATGCAGAGGTCTGCCATCTTTCAGAGATCTGCCCAGCCAAAGGATATGGGGTATGATGGGGGTGGGTGGGAAATGCAGCAGTTATCCATGAGTTTCTACTAGTATCTATAGGCCTTACTCTGTTTGCACATCTATTTGTAGTTTATACATTGTTCTCCATGCTGCACATTGGCATCTTGTCAGGTCTGCTTAATTTTCAGGAGATGGGAGTGAAATTTTTCAAACTGTTGGGTTGGGAGTTTAATATGCCTTTCCTTAATAAGAGGTCTGGAGTTTTATTTATTTATTTATTTTTGTCAATTGCTTACAAGATAATAGGTATAAGTAAAAACATAGTTATGAAAACTCCTCAGCTATATCCTGGCATCTTGTGGCTACCTTAGGGTTACCAAAGATGGCAGAAGGTTAGATCTGACCAATAGTGAATGTTTCTTTTGGTGAAGGATTGTTTCCATTGGCTCTGAAAGAATCCTGGCTCAAGCAATCATAACATGATCCAACTTCGAGCAACTTTAGACTAATTTCTAACTCTCGATTTTGATGAGGATATAAGTAAAAATGGATGTGGTACAACATCATTTTTTGAAATATAATTTTACTGAAAAGTTTTTAAAATAATATTAAAATATTAAAAATAAGAATAAAAATTAATACAAGCCAAAATAGAAAAAAGGGGGAAAAAAGAAAAAGGAAGTTAAAATAGGAAGCTAAAGTGCAAAAAGAAAGAAAGAAAAAATATATAAACAAGTAGCTGTTGTGCTCCCATGCTCCTTCGATGTCATGCGACACTAACTACTAATGTGAGCTTCCTCTGAGCCCAATTGCACCGAATCGCCCTGCTCTGAAGTTTGGCGAACTGGTCTGGTGCTGGACTGTTCACTTCTTAATACTGGGCTGACAAGATGGGACATTGTTGGTGATGGGTTGCTGGTGGTGATTGTAGTGCTGATGGTGGATTATAGTGTTGTATTATTACTAATAGCATATTGTCTGGGGTTAGTTGAAGGCTTAATGATAATTCCGGATGTTAGCTAGTTACACAAAACCAACGGAAGAACATGTAGCATTAGTTCGAAGCGTTCTAACTAAATTACTCGATGTTAAATTGGATGTAAAACTGTCCAAGTGCGAGTTCCATTGCACATCTTTAGACTATTTGGGATACAGGATATCAAACAAGAGCCTGGAAATGGATCCTAATAAAGTGAAAGCAGTACTCAACTGGAAGGCTCTGAACAGAAGAAAACAATTGCAGAGTTTTTTAGTCTTTGCTAACTTTTACCGACAATTTATTCCTTAGTTTGCACAGATTGCGTGCACAGATTGACAGAGTTATTGGAAACTAAAGAGCAAACAAAGAAGCCAAGGCCAAGCCAACCTATTTATGGTCTATTAAGTGTTAACAAGTTTCAATTCAATTCAATTCAAGATTCAACAGTCTAAAGGTATTGTTTTCACATGAGCCTATTCTACAACATCCCAATACCCAAGAGACTTTTGTTGTGCAGGTGGATGCTAGCCATGTGGCTGTAGGAGCTGTGTTGCTTCAAAGTAATGATGATGGGCAATTGAGTGATCTTTTCGGTGCAGTTGACCCAAAGAACAGCTGAGAGTAGCTTTTGATATTTACAGCATTTATAAATTAATTGAAATGTTTATCACTTACTTGCTTAAGGCTCACTAGGGCTCTAAGCACTGAAAAATCTTGGTTCTTCCTCCCTCTTTGTACATACTGTACAAATGAAGCCAAGATTTTGTGGTTCCTCCTTTGGGCTTGGTGCCCTAAGCATGTGCTTAGTCTACTTAATGGTTAATACACCACTGTATAAAACAGCTGGGAAAGGTCATCTGTTTCAGGTACCGATAGTACGCTGATGATGCCTAGCTATATATCTTTGTCTTTTGCCAAAGAGGCAATGTTATAAAAGTGCTAACATGATGCTTGAAATTTGTTGGTAGCTTGGTGAGGAGGAATAGAGTAAAACTGAATCTATCCAAGAATCTATCTCTACTCTGATTTAGGTTTGTGGGCCAAATAATTCCAGAGTAGCACCATTTTTGGCCCTGAATGAAATTCTGTTTCCCCTGCTGTCAATAATTTGGAGGTCTGATGGACTCCAGCTTCAGTTTAAGGAGAAAATTGCATCTGTGGCCATAATGGCTTTTGCACATTTACATGGAGGAGAGAAGCAACCTAGAACTAAGGAGAAATTTCCTGGCATTTAGAACAACTAATCAGTGAAACGACTTGCTTCCAGAAGCTGTGAATTTTCCAACATTGGAAGTTTTAAAGAAGAGATTGGACAACCATTTGTTTGAAATGGTATAGGGTCTTCTGTGTCTTCAACTAGATCTTCAACGTTCCTTCCAACTCTGTAATTCTGTTCTGTTCATAAATATCCTGTGAGCAGAACTGAAGTCATGTTGGATGGCCCATTGAATTAAATAAGGAAGCGTCTCAAACACAGTAGCTCTGCCAAATAAGGAAGTGTTCCAGTTTGTGCACAAGAGAGAAAAAAAACCAGAATGAGGTTACAACAATGGGGAATTGTAATAAAGTGCTGATGTGTCAGAAACTGTGTAACTGCTTTTGCTAGATAGGGAAACGCATAAACCTTCGAAAAATATATGTGTCAATTTGAAAACAGAAAGAATGTGAGCCAAGCCCTCGTACGAGGGGGTGGACAGTTAGGGTATAAAAATACTGCCTGAATTTTGCTCTGGGTTCCTTCAATGCCTGAGGGAACCCGCCTCTGCAGACGCATAATAAAACCTTGTTTTCCTTGGATCAATGAATCTTTTGGTGGTCTTTTCATCAGTTTAACCTCACAATTTGGCACCCAATGTGGGGCCTGACGGAATTTTGACTGGAGAAAAGGGACTGGGGAAGTGTGGCGCCACCACCTCCCATTGTAGAGGGGCCACTCCCTTGTCTCAGTTGGATCCCGGGGTAACTGCACTCAGCAGACGATCCTTGGAAACAAGAGAGAGAGAAGCCGGCCTGATGCTCCGGGAGTGTCGTTGATCACCTGAAGTGGGGACGCCCACACTCCTTTCATCTCCAGGAGACCAGGGGTGTATCAGGTGAGTTTGTTGCCTTTCGGGATAGAAGAAGGGTTATACTGTCCTTAAACTCTGGGAATCCAGCGACTGCTGGAGGACAGCAGAAATCCCTGAGTTGGGAATATCTGGGAAATTGTTGGTGGGTAGCATGGAGAATGGGAAAGGACAAAGCAAGTGTGAGATGTTCCAAGAGGGAACGGGAATAGAGATAGAAAAGATCCCAAGAAGGCTGATTCCGATTGACTCCCCATTGGGTCAACTACTACAACAATGGTCGTTGCCCCATCTGAGGACTTACACTCGGAGTCTAGAGAAAAAGAAAATGATCTACCTATGCCGACATAGGTGGCCGAAGTATCCCCTAGTAGACCCTGAGTTTCCTTACCACTGGGATCCCGAAGGGAATACCAGCATGTACTGGATAACTCAGTTGAAAGAGTATATAGTGAAAGACCAGATGAAGGAGCAAATACCCTATGTGGAGGTATGGTATCATGTTCATTTCGAAGGTCCAGTTCCACCAGAAACAGAAGTAAGAAAGTTTGTCAACAAGGTGGAGGAAAGCGAAACTGAGGACTGGATGAGGAGTCCACCGGCATCGGCTTTGGCAGTCCTGGCACCACCGCCCCTGCTGGCTCCAGTTGCCCAGGCTCTACCTCCACCTGCATATCCAGGAGTCAGAAGGGAACTGGCTCAATTAAACAAGGACCTAGATAATTTGCCTGTAGGAGGAAGTTCGGCCAATCCCGTGTCGGCCTTCCCAGTCAGAGAAGTCCCAAATGGCATGAATGCGCAGGGGAATCCAGTCACCGTTTTCGTGGCTGTCCCCATAAAATCTGCTGAGTTACTGGATCTGAAAAAGACCCTTTCGAAACTCCATGAGAATGCTCACGAACTGGCGGAACAGTTGGAATTGTTTCTGGGGCCCAATGAATACACATACCAAGAACTGATGTATATTCTTGGACACCTTTTCACCCCCAAAGAGAGGAACCTCATTAGGAGGGCAGCAATAGCTGCCTGGGATAGGAGACATGCAGGGCAACAGGGAGCAGTGGCTGCAGACACAAAGTTCCCCATAGCTGATCCAAATTGGAACATCAATGACAACGCTCATAGGCAGCACATGAGAGATATGAAACACATGATCATTGAAGGAATTAAATTGGCGATCCCTCAAGGGAAAAACTTGACCAAAGCATTTGAAATAACATAAGGAAAGGATGAGTCCCCGGGGGATTTCTGTGCTCGGCTCAGGGTTAACCAAGTAGTCCGGGGTGGAGCCAACAACCCCTGCCTTCGAGATTATCCTGAAGATGCAATTCATCACTAAAGCATGGCCAGATATCCAGAAAAAGATTCAGAAGATAGAGGGATGGACTGATTTGGGCATGACAGATTTGATGAGAGCAGCCCAACAAGTTTTTGTGAACCGAGACTCATTTAAAACCAAGCAGAAGTCTCAGATGATGGTAACTGCTGTGCAGACAGCAGCCAAGAATGAATTTAGGAAAGACAGGGAGACCCGGATGTCAGATCCGAGGCCAAGGTGGAGAGATGAAAGATCTCCCAGAAGGGAGTGGAGACCCTTGGTTAGGTGAGGAGGTCCAGGGAGCAATCGAGGCGGTCGATTCCAACGGCCATCCCAGAGTAGAACTTGTTTCAGATGCGGGAAGGAGGGACATTTTGCGTGTGAATGTCCCAAAACCTCGGATGAACGAAACTATGCCCTATACGATTAGAGAGGTTCCTGTCCCCAAGAGGGACCCGAGGGGAGCCACTGGTAGATGTGTTAGTGGGTCCTGATCATCAGGAATGGCTGTTCCTGATCGACACTGGCGCAAGCCGGACATCTGTATGCGATCAAAAGAAGGATGGGAGCATGCAGGTTGAAGCAGACTTTAAAAGTGGTTGGGGTGAGTGGGAAATCCCAAGAGGTCAAAATTTTGGAAGAGGTGAGATTAGAATTGAATGATGTGCTTACTGAAACCGAAATATTGTATATTCCGGATTCAGGGTGAACTTGCTAGGAAGAGACTTGTTGGATGTTTTTGGAATAGAATTGTGGGATAGAAGGAAAGAAGTTTGAATGTGAATGTTAACAACGGAAGATGAGGAGAAGATATCATCAGATGTGTGGGCAGGAGGTGAAGGGGTTTGTAGGATGGCAACACAGCCCATTCATATCAAGATACAACCAGGGATAACTAAACTGTGGACTCCACAATATTCTCTGAGTAAGAGAGGTAGGGAAGGGTTGAAACCAGTGATTGACAGATTATTGAAACAGGGACTGTTGGAACCTACTATGTCACCATTCAATTCACCGGTCTTAGCAGTAATAAAAAAGGATGGGAAGTATAGATTGGTTAATGATTTGAGGAGGATCAATGAGATAGTGGTTCCTAGATTCCCAGTGGTTCCTGATCCCTATACCATCTTGGGGCGGATCCCTCCCAGAGACAAATGGTTTACTGTGATAGATCTGAAGGATGCCTTTTGGGTGTACCCCTTGGAGGAGGGGAGTAGAGACTTGTTTGCTTTTGAATGGAATGATCCTGAGAGTGGAAGGAAACAGCAGTTGAGATGGAAGGTACTTCCTCAGGGATATACCGAGAGCCCTTTGTTGTTTGGACAGGTGTTGGAAGAAAAGTTGGTGTCATTTGAGAGAGAGAAAGGAATCACCCTAATTCAGTACGTGGATGACTTGTTGTTAACTGGGGAGAAAGAGAAGGAAGTGAGAGCGGCTTCTGTGAGTCTGTTGAATTGGCTGAAGGAGCAGGGGCTGAAAGTCTCAAAAGAGAAGCTCCAATTTGTTGAAAAAAAGGTGAAATATTTGGGACATTACATTCAGCAGGGGGTGAGGTCCTTGGACCCTGAAAGGGTGAAGGGGATCATGAGCCTGGCTCCTCCCAGGAACAAGACAGAGGTGCGGAAAGCGTTGGGATTGTTGGGGTATTGCAGAATGTGGGTAGACCAATTCACAGTGTTGGCACAGTTTTTGCATAGAAAGTTGCCTGGAAAGGGAGAGCACATAGAATGGGAGGAGGGAGTTAGTGTAAGATGGGAAGAGCTGAAGAAGGCTTTGTCAACTGCTCCAGTTTTAGTCTTGCCAAACCTGAAACTACCGTTTCATTTGTATGTGGCGGTGGCTCAGGGAACAACAGTTGGAGTTCTTGCCCAGAAGAGGGGGGGGGGCAGTATCAGCCGGTAGCCTTCCTAAGCAAGGGTTTGGAGCCGGTTGTGAAAGGATGGCCAATTTATGTTCAGGCGGTGGCAGCAACAGCGATGTTGGTGGTGGAGAGCAAAAAGTTGACTTTTGGGGGAGCTTTGGTGGTGCATTCGCCTCATCAAGTCAACTCAGTGTTGAGTCAGTTGGCTACCACTTGGATGACCAAAGTGAGGATATTGAAGTAGGAAACCATTTTGAGAACCAGTCCTGATGTGGTAATAGGGACAGACAAGAATCTGAATCAAACAGAATTCTTGGAGGGAAGAAGGCAGGCGTGGGAACCAGAAGTTCATGATTGTCTATTGCAAGTGGATCTCATGACAAAGATTAGAGAGGACTTGAAAGAGACTCCATTGGAGAAGGGAGAGAGGTGGTTTATAGATGGATCTAGCAGGGTAGAAAATGGAAAGCAAAAAGCTGGGTTTGCAATAGTAACCGGGGAAGATGAGGTAATAGAGAAAGGGTCACTCCCAGCTGCTTGGTCAGCCCAGAAATGTGAATTGCCTGCCCTGACAAAAGCCTTGGACAACATCCGTTGTCATCCGTTACACATCCAATGTATCCTCTCAGCATCCTCTGTACATCCATGCAACTCACATCCACTCCAGCGGAAAGCAGAAACAAGGAGGAAGCAAAGGGTACGCCGAATGTCCACACAGCGTTAGTAGCACGGATATAGAAAGGATGAAAGCGGATGCAGTTCGGATATAAAGCATTAAAACAGACAAAATGTTCGTATATGGGATGTATCTCGGATATTTAGGATGTCTGGAGGATGTCTCGAGTATGTGGAAGGACACCTAGCGGAAAACTGACATTTCTTATAAAAAGGGGGAGGATCTCACTATCAGTCCAGCAGCCCTGGTGTGCAGACCTCTTCAGTCTTGGTCTTGCTCTTTCACATCATCCATTGATCTCCACCATGGATCATCGCACACTCCTTTTGGTAGCCGCCTTCATTCAACACCAGAACCAAGCCCTCTTCAGATTGTTTCACCTTTTCGACGCAAGATGAAGGAGACGTCCAAGAGCTGTCTGGGTCCAAATATGGATCGGGAGAAGAGTGGAGTTTGGATTCTATGACAAGCTGATGGTGGAGCTGAGGAATGAAGACCCTCGTGCATTCCAGCACTTCATGAGGATGCCACCAACTATGTTTGATGAAGTAGTGGAGCGTCTGAGACCCAGGTTGACCAAGCAGAGCATCAACTTCCATCCCAGCCTGGACCCTGGACTGAAGGTGGCACTGTCTCTGTGCTACCTGGTCTCTGGGACCAAAATCAGAAACATGCAGTATGCCTGGAGGGTGCCACACAACACCATCAGCATTGTGGTCAGAGAAAGGGTGCAGGCCATCATCGAAGAATACGTGGAGGAGCTCCTCCAGTGTCCCACCACTGAAGAAGGCTGGAGGAAAGTTGCAGAGCAGTGGTATCAGAGGTGGAACTTTCCCCACACCGTTGGAGCCATAGATGGGAAGCACATGGCCTGCAAAGCTCCATCCAACTCAGGTTCCAATTATTTCAATTACAAGGGCTTCTTCAGCATCATCCTCTTTGCCATGGTTGATGCTGACTACAAGTTCATGTACATCGATGCTTCAGGCAACGGGTCAGCTTCAGATGCCCAGATATACAACGCCAGTGGCCTCAAGGGTGGGCTGGAATGCAACCTCATAATGGGCTTCCCAGATCCAGACCCCCTACCCAATGACACACAAGATGTGCCCTAATTCATCGTGGGTGATGATGCCTTCTCCCTCAGATCCTACCTCATGAAGCCCTACAGTTCCAGATACCTCACCTGTGAAGAGAGGATCTTCAACTACAGGCTGTCCAGGGCAAGAAGGGTGGTGGAGAACAACTTTGGCATCCCGGCCATCAGGTTCCATGTACTTCTCACCACCATGCAGCATCACCCACAGACCATGAGGAGCATTGTGGAAGCTTGCTACATCCTGCACAATCTCATGCGCATCCGCTACCCAGTGTTGCAGAACAGGCTTCTGGACCATCAACAAGGCAATGGGGACATGGAGCCTGGTGAATGGAGGCAAGGACTAAACCTTATAGACACTGTGGATGTGCAAGGCCCCAACAGAGCTTCACATGGAGGGAAGAAGCAGCGCAACCTCCTGAAACACTGGTGCAACTCCCCAGCTGGAGCAGTGGAGTGGCAAGAAAGGATGGTGGGTGCTTAATGGATGCTTCCTTGAGCCTGTCTCATCACACGGATGAGATTGTGCCATGTATGTTCAGTGGCCCTACAATGAATAGGGCATTAATAAAGAGTTTTGTTTATGTTGAAATGTGTTGATCAATAATTAAATTGTTTTTGATAATAAAGGGCCATATGTGTGGCAGTTGGGAGGGTGGACCATACAGTCCCACTATGCTTGCACTGGAGGTTTATCTATCCCACAACTATCCTTATCCCACAGCTATCCTTACCCATCCCACAGCTATCATTTCCCATCCCACAGCTATTCATCCCACAGCTATCCTTACCCATCCCACAAGCATGCAAAGGCTTAACCCTTTTTTCAAAGTTTTCCCCAACACTTTATTCAGAAAAAAAATGAACCAAGTGTGTGAAGCAAAGATAACCTTTATTAACAACAAACTGTATGACTTTATTAAAAAGCAAAATGACCCAAGTAAAGTGTCTTAAGCAAAGATAAAGTGAGCAGTTAACAACTCAGTCTCTGGCACTCTTCTCAGTCACTCTGAGGCGTGCCCATGGTCTCAGATGTAAAGGGGCCAGGGACTGTGGAGGTGGCTGTTGCTGGAGTGCTGGTCTGAGGCACCATTGGGGTGCCTGGCCCCGAGTGTACAACAGGAGATGGTGTGTGTAGAAAGCTCTCAGAGAGCTAACTCAGTCCCATGAGGTTGAGAGGCACTTCCTCAAGGACCTGAGATGTGAGGCCCAACACTGATGACAGATGTTCTGAGGAAGGGCTTGGCTGTGGGGTGGAGGAAGGAGGAGTGTAGTGGGGCTGTCTGGTCTGCAGCCGGGACAGCTGAGGCGTCTGTGGCATCTGTGGCATCTGAGGAACCTGGGTGTGGACTGGGAAGGGCTGCCTCTGCTGTGGGAAGTCCTGGTAGTGGTAGGCTTGGTAGGCGAGGGGCTGCTGAAATCCATGGAAAGGCTGGAACATCGCCTGGGGTGGAGGAGCAGACCTGGAGTAGGTAGCAGCAGGTTCAGCTGGGGCTGGAGGGTGGTGCAGAAGAGCTGTGATCCTCTCCTTCATCGCCTGGTACTGGTACTGGCATGTCCATGAGGGTCTGGCTCACGTACATGATGAAGGGCTTGAGGTTGGAGGATGGTATGTCAAAGTGGAGCAGCTGGGAGAGGAGATCTGTACTGGCTTTCATTGTGTCCCTGATCTCCAAGAGGACAGTGTGGCTCTGTCCCTCCAGTCTGCCTCTCTGCCTGCTTTCTGTGGAGGTGGAGGTGGAGCTGGGTGGGTGTGGGTTGGTCTCTGGTGGCTGCTTCTTCTTGCTCCATCTGAGACAGGGGATCCTCCACATCCTCTGGCACAGGGAGTGCAGCTGTCAGGGGGGGGTCTCTGTCGTAGGGCCCTCCAAAGACACCTGCCTGGACATTGTAGCTGTCTCTTGGCTGGAAGAGGAGAGGCTCTCTGTGGGCTCTCTGAGGGAGAGGGTTGATAGAGGGGTTGCTCCTCAGTGGCGGATCTCACCCTCTAGGAAGTTGCATCTGGCCATGACATAGGTCTCCTGGTCAGTTAGCTTGACAGCGGCATTCTCGGATTTCTTCAGATGCAGCTTGCCATACCAGGTGTGCATATGCTTCCACCACCCCAGGAGGACATCTGAAGTGTTGCCCAGGCTCTCCGCCTTCTCTCTCCATGCTGCCTGCTTCCACTTGGTGTCGCATAGAGCCTGTGGCCCTTCCTCCACAGGTACTCATTGTCCCTCAGACATTCTCGCACCTCCTCCTCATGGTCCTCGGAAATGGAGTACTGTTTCCTCTCCCTCTTCTCCTTGCCTTGCCTCTTCCTCCCTCTGGCAGGGGCTTCAAGGCCTTCAGCAGCAGGGCTTTGAGGGAGTTGGGGCTGGTCCACCACAGCACTAGCACCAGCACCAACAGCAGCAGCAGGAGAAGCACCAGCAGCACCAGCAGCAGGAGAAGCCCCAGCAGCACCAGCAGCACCAGCAACACCAGAAGCAGCAGCAGCAGGAGAAGCACCAGCAGCAGCAACATCAGGGGCACCACCACCAGCAGCAGCAGCACCAGAAGCTTCAGAGTCAGTGCCAGGGGGTGGGATGGTGTTTCTGTCCTTCTTGCCAGGGCTGGCAGGAGTAGGAAAAGGCTTCCTCTTCTTCCCCATGGTGTTCTCCCAAGATGTCTCTGGCAGCAGGTCCTTCCTCTGAATGCTGATTGCTTGCTGGCTGCCTTCTTTTATATCCGTAGAGCTTAAGCAATTCATCCTCCCCACATGCGCAGTGAACACTTTGCATCAGCTAGGCATCCGCTAGGCATCCTATAGGCGTCCGTGATGCATCCACATCATCCGCTACGCGTCCGCTTCGCTGTTCTACCCTGGAAGCCCTGAAGATGTGTCATCCGCTTCCATCCACTCCCATCCACTAGGCTTCCTACAAACATCCGTTTTACTTCCACGCTACATCCTCCCCACATCCATTCCTTTCCGTTGTTGTCTGCTCTGTTTATGCAAATTTGGGGCACTTTTGAGAGCGGATAACAACGGATGGAAAATTTGCTCATCCACTGTTTCCTTTTTACATACGTTTTGCATCCATCGGCCAGTGTGACCTAGCCTTTATGTATGCACATGCCAGGAAGAACAGGCGAAGGATTAATTCTAAATGCTATTCCACTTAATCAGAACAGACTAAAAGCACAGGGGGACGAGACAGATAAATATGGTGTAGAACGAAATATAAGAGGAAGGATTTTTGTTCATTTAAGGGAAACGGCGTATGTATGTTTTAAGAGAAATGGAACTAGAGGGCTCCATTTAGGATATTGGGAAAAACGTAATAAGACTTTTGATATGCCATAATCTTGTAGTAACCATAGCTATACCAAGAGTTGTCATGAATTAGATTACTTTAATCAAGATCAGTATCAGATGTGTATGTATTTTGAAGATATGATTAATTGGACCCAAATATCAAATCAGACCTATGCTACGGAAAACTTTAGATGGGTATTGTGTGGGAAATATGCATACAGGGAAATGTCACCTCATTGGAGTGGCACATGTACAATTGGGTATGTGATACCGATGATATATAAACTTGATGGCCTTCCCCAAGGCCGGATACGTAATAAAAGAGACTCAGAATCTGGCCTTACCCAGAGTCTCTGGACCCAAGTTTCCCATGGTCTAATAACACCATTGGGAGTAGCCATGAACTACCAAGATATACATATTCTAAATAACTTCACGGTAGCAATGTTCAATGATACAATAAAGAATATTAAAATGATCAACACCGAGCTTTCTGAAGTAAGACAGGTTGCTCTACAAAATAGGTATGCTTTAGACATTGTATTAGCTGCAAAAAGGTGTGTGTGTGCTCTGATTCATTCACATTGCTGTGTATACATCCATGATTTCCAACCCAATATTACAAAGACAGTAAAAGTAATGGAAGAATGTATTCATTCTTATCCATTATCACAAAGAGGTGACTCCTCATTGCCAGACCTGTGGGGAGCAATATGGTATTGGCTTCCCAGTTCCACTTGGTTGAGATCTACCATCATGGGAATTATATTGATCATTATATGCTGTGTATTGTTGTGTTGTTGTGTTCAGTGTCTCCCTGGTGCAATAACAATGTGTGGGAAGATAGGGAAATCCTTCGGTTCAAGATTTGAGAAGCAGGAAGCAGAACCTCTGATGATGTATCAGAGAGAAATCACTCTGAAAGAAGCAGAGGACCTGATGCTTGAGTTTGAGACAAGAGTGATAAAAAAGGGGGGGATTGTGAGCAGAACCGAAGTCATGTTGGATTGGCCATTGAATTAAATAAGGAAGTGTCTCAAACACATTAGCTCTGCCAAATAAGGAAGTGTTCCAGTTTGTGCACAAGAGAGAAAAAAAACAGAATGAGGTTAGAACAATGGGGAATTGTAATAAAGTGCTGATGTGTCAGAAACTGTGTAACTGCTTTTGCTAGATAGAGAAACGCATAAACCTTCAAAAAATATATGTGTCAATTTGAAAACAGAAAGAATGTGAACCAAGCCCTCGTACAAGGGGGCGGACAGTTAGGGTATAAAAATACTGCCTGAATTTTGCTCTGGGTTCCTTCAATGCCTGAGGGAACCCGCCTCTGCAGACGCGTAATTAAACCTTGTTTTCCTTGGATCAGCGAATCTTTTGGTGGTCTTTTCATCAGTTTAACCTCACAATCCTGTGTGCCAGCTGTTCCTGCATCAGGAAGTCGTACTTCTTTCCCTTTCATTTATCTGTAAACTACTGAACAGGTCTCCTCCATCCTTCTGCTCCTAGGACAAAGCTGGTTTTAGAAAATATGTTAATTTGCATCAGAGAAGGAGAAAGGTTTAGAGATTTTTCTCTAGCAGTGATAAATGATAATTTTTGAACTATAGGATCTCATTTATTCTTGAGCCTTTTCTTTCTCAAGGACAGCCCAAAATTATAATTCAGTACAGATTCAAGGACCCCAAGATAATAAATATACATCACAAAATCCTGTGCCTTCGAATTTGCTAAGTTGCAAATATGTGTTTTAGTATATTGTACCATGTGATTGTTTATTTAAATCATATTTCTGACTTAGTGAGCTGTATGACCTCAGCCACAAAACAGATTTCCAATTCAAGTGTGAAAGCCTTGCAAACACCCCAACTACCTGCTAGAGCAGGGGTCTCCAACTTTGGCAACTTTAAGCTTGGAGGACTTCAACTCCCAGGATTTCCCAGCCAGCAAAGCTAAGGATGGAGAGCCCTGTGCTAGAGCTTGTTGAATGTATTACCTCAGCATCTCACCTGGTAATCTCATACAGCCTGTGCTAGTAAAACAAGTTCCAACTGGTACACTCTAGGCTTCCAAGATCATGAAGCAGAGTCCTCGTCCTGATAAAACCCCTTTTATTTAGAATAAAGTGAATTCTTGTCCAGCAAAGTCCCGGCAAAAAGTCTTTTATAAGATTTCACAACCACAAACCTTCATCAGGCTTGGAGAGTTGCCAGGCCAATATCTTCCAAATGCCATGCTGTAGCAGCAATTACATGGCAAGAAGTCAGGAACTGATCTTCACCCTAATGAATTTAACTAATTTTCTTCTGCAAACACCACTTCCCTTTTGCTCCTCTTTATTCCTTATGGGAGGGGCCATTTACTGTCCACCTGAGCCTTTACTCCTGAGTCGACCCTTGTTCCTTAACTGTTCCCTTCTCCTGGCATCTTTGTGCATGCACACACTAAGAACAAATTCCAGCTGTTCTTCTGCCCCACTGATGTCTGACTCTGAAGGCAGTGATAACTGTCAGTCAGCCCTGGCCCCATCTATGCCTCCAATGCAAAGCACTCATCAGAGCCTTCCCCAGACTCCAGGACTGGCCCATGTCCCTCCCCAACCTCCTCACTGTCTGAGTCTACCATCAGTTCCACTGGTCGCTGATGGGCCACAACACACTATTCATTCATTCATTCATTCATTCATTCATTCATTCATTCATTCATTTATTTAGTCAATTGCTTACAAGATCATAGGTATAAGTAAAAACATAGTTGTGAATACATGGATACATATAAGAAAAACAAAAAATAAAAGAAACAATAGGACAGGGACGGTTGGCACATTGATGCGCTTATGCACACCCGCTACAGATCTCTTAGGAAAAGGGTGAGGTCAATAGTAGACAGTGTAAGGTTAAAGCTTTTGGGGTTTGGGGAAGAAACCACAGAGTCATGTAGAGTATTCCAGACATTGACCATTGTGTTGCTGAAGTCGTATTTCCTGCGATCAAGTTTGGTGTGATTAACCTTGAGTTTATATTTATTGTTTGCTCTTGTGTTGTTATGGTTGAAGCTGAAGTATTCACTGACAGGTAAGATATTGCAATGTATGATTTTATATACTATGCTTAGATCAGACCGAAAGCGGCATAGTTCTAGGTTTTCTAGGTCTAGAATTTCGAGTCTGCTAGCATAAGGTATTCTGCAATAAGTAAAGGAGTGTAGAACTCTTCTTATGAAATATTTCTGGACTTTCTCAACTGTTAATATCAGATACATAATGTGGGTTCCAGACTGATGAGCTGTATTCGAGTATTGGTCGAGCAAATGTTTTGTATGCTCTAGTTATTACTGTAATATTATCAGAGAAAAAACTCTGTAAGATGAGGTTAACAACTCAACGCCTTTTTGGCTGTGTAGTTACAGTGGGCTCTAGCACTTAGGTTATTAGAGACGAGTACTCCAAGATCCTTGACAGAGTTTGGATCATCAACAAGGTCCTGACTATTCAACCTGTATTTTATTTTCTGATTTTTTTTGCCAATATGTAGGACAGAGCATTTATTTGTTGAGATTTGAAGTTGCCATTTGTTTGACCATTCTGATACATAGTCAAGGTCTTTTTGAAGGGTAACAGTATTGTCTTAGGTGTTGAATAGCTTTACATCATCAACGAAGAGAACGCAGTTGCTCTTAATATGATCACAGATGTCATTTATGTAGAGTATGAAAAGAGTTGGTCTTTAGAACACTGCCCTGGGGGACACCACTGTCGACAAGTACAGAATTTGATAGGACACTCCCAATTTTGACCATTTATTGTCTGTTTGACAGGAATGCTTCTATCCAGTTATGCAGGTGGCTAGAGATACCATAAGATTTTAATTTTAGGAGTAGTTTGTCATGTACCATTGAATCAAAGGCTTTACAGAAGTCTATGTAGATTGTGCCTATTGCTTTGCCCTGATCGCGTTGTGTAGTCCATATGTTTTTGCAGAGTAAGAGTTGCAGATTACGTGATAGTTTTTTCCTAAAACCAAATTGTTCATGAGCGAGTAGGTTGTTTGTTTCTAAGTGGAGGATAATGGATTGGTTAATAATTGATTCCATGACTTTACAGGTGACATAAAGACAGCATAAAGAGATTGATCTATAATTTTCAACTAGGCTGGGGTCTCCCTTTTTGAAGATGGGGATGACCATGGCTTGTGACCATAGTTTTGGCAAGGAGCTGGTCCTGAAAGATTTTTCAAAGATTATGCTTAGAGTTTCTGCTATGGCAATGGATAGCTTTTTTAAGAAGTAGGCACATATTCCCTCTGGTCCAATAGAAAGAGATGGTTTTAGATTGTGTTGTGCTTTTTTAACATTGTATTCTGTAAAATCGATATTGTTAAGCCTGGGTTCCCCAACCAGGGTTAGGTAGACAAGCTAAACAGAATGTGCAGCGTTAGTCAGATAGGCACACAGATAAATGAGTGAGCTAAGCTTGTATGTTTATTAACATACAGTAAAAATAACAGATACGCTTGTGCTATTAAGAATATATTTTATTCCAGTATAAGTTTATGGCATAGTCAAATAACAGTCCAATATTCATTTACCATGGAGTCAGTCCATTCAGGGATATTCAGTTAGCAAAGTCCATGTAGAATATCCTATGTCAGTTCACGTACAGATCAGTCCTTTGTTGTCTCTCCCGTTCGAGCAATGCAGTCTTGATTCCAAGCAGTAATCAGGGATCATCAAAGCCAGAGAGAGAGAGAGCAAGCCGTAGTCTTGCTACTTTTATATTGTTTTCTTAACCACTCCTTTAATTGCTATTTCCCAGTTAAAGCTGTATACACTCTAACATACACTAACTATGATTCATAGTTATTATTTCACCTAAAGCAGTTAGGGTAAACAATGTTATCCCTAACATTCTCCCCTTTTAGGTTACATAATAACTATGAATCATTTACATTTTTAATTTATATTTTTCACAACTTTCTTTAAACTTAGTTGCTCCTTGAGCTTTTGTAAATTGGTCTGCAATATTTTCTTCTGACATGCAGTATACCAATTTAATTAATCCATTTTTCACTTATTCTCTTACATTCAAATATCTTAGGTCAGTATGTTTTGATCTTGTTTTTACAGCAATACTAGTAGCTAACTTTATAGCTGCTTGGTTATCCTCATATACCATAATGGAATCTTTTATAGTTATACCCATGTCCAACAACAACTGTTTGTAGAAAATTAAGTCAGTGCATAATAATGATAGACATGAAAATTCAGCTTCCATCGTGGATAAGCTAATATGCTGTTGTCTGATTGACCTCCATCCTATTAGTGTCTTACCAAATAATATAGCCATCCCAGATGTTGATTTTCTAGTGTTTATATCAGTTGCAAAACTTGCATCTGCATAAGCACTAAGACTCAAATCACCCTTTGGTTCTATATATAATGCATGGTTTATTGTTCCCTTAAGATATCTCAATATTCTTTTAAAGGATTGCCAATGACATTCTTTTGGATCTGAATTAAAACGTGCCAGCTGATTTACACTATAAGCTATATCTGGCCTTGACCAATTGCTTATGTATGATAAGCTACGAATCAAAGATTGATATATGGACTTATCAAATTTGGGACTTTGATCATTAGTTTGGCAAACTTCCTGACTCATTGGAGTCTTTGCTGGTTTACAAAGTTCCATCTTATAAGTTTTTATTAATTGGCAAATTTTATCTTCTTGAGATATCTTAAAACCATTATTTGTTTTATTAATTGTCAATCCTAGATACCTTTTAATTTCACCTAAATGCTTTAATTTTATCTTTTTGGCTAATAATGATATAATCTCATTAGCTTCATTATTAGTCTTAGTTATCAAAGCAATATCATCTGTAAATAATAACAATAATGACACCGTTCCATTATTTTCTCTTTTAAACACACACGGATCTGCTAAACCAGATTTAAAACCTATATTGTTTAACTCTTTCACAATATATTGGTTCCACTCAAACCCAGATTGTTTCAACCCGTAAAGACTCTTTTTGAGTTTCCAACAATCATTACTATTTACTTTATTGTCTTTTATACCAATTGGTTTTCTTAAATATATAGTGTGCTGCAATGGTGCATGTAGATAAGCAGTTTCTACATCTAAATGGTTAATGACATAGTTTTTCTTAGCTGCCCACACTAATGCTGCTCTTAAAGATGTAGCTTTAAGGCTTGGTGCAAAAACTTCATCGTAATCAGATGCAGTTTGATTAAATCCTTGAGCTACTAACCTAGCTTTATGGGTAACAGTCCCATCATTTCCAGTTTTTACTTTAAATATCCATTTGCACCCAATGGATTTTTCTCCTGGAGGTAATTTGGCATCTTCATACACTTTCATTACCTTTAATGAATTTAGTTCTTTTTCCATAGCCTTTTGCCAATTCTCCTGATCCTTAGCAGGATACATCCTAAGTTCATCTACACTAGTTGGAACTTTAGTTACTTGGCAAACTATACTTGCTTGATACCTATCAGGTGGTCTAGTTACACGTGTAGTACGTCTAGGTATTATAGGACTTACAGGTGGACTTTCCTCTATTAATTGTTCTTGATCATGTAACTCTTCCTGATCAACTATTTTTTCTTGTTCTGGTCCTATTTGCTCTTCGTGGACTTCTTCTTTAATTGGACTCTTCTTATAGCTAATCTCATCTTTCTGCCTTTTGTAGGGTTCAATAAATACTTCATTATTTAAATTTTGTTCTCATCTATTCCATCCTACATGTTCTAGGAATTTTGCACTAGCACTGGTGTAAATTCTAGATGTACCTGGTTCCCAGAATCTATAAGATCTATGATTAGATGTGTATCCTACAAAAATCAATCTTTTGGCTCTATGCTGTCCTTTGTATCTAAGTTGTGTAGGGATATGCACCCATGCTGGTGCTCCAAATGTGTGCATGTAACTTAAATCAGGTTTTGTACCATGCCACAGTGTGAATGGTAATTCACCTGTTGTTGAATTAACAACATTATTTAATATATGATTACCACACATTATTGCTTCTCCCCATAAATTGTCAGGTAATCCTGAATCAGACATCATAGTTCGTGCCATTGATTGTAATGTTTGACCTCTTCTCTCTATAAAGGCATTATGTTGTGGCCTATATGGTGCAGACATTTTATGTTGAATACCTAACATTCTAAGTCTGTTTTTAAATTTATTATTTGTAAATTCTGTGCCATTATCCGTGATGAGAGTTACTAATTTCTTTTTGATTTTTCTTTCAGCAAACTTTAACCAATTAAATAGATTTTGATATGTTTTAGTTTTGCTCTTCATTAAATAGCAAAACCCATATCTAGAATAGTGGTCCATTATACTTAGTATGTGACGAGCTCCTCCTACACTTGGTTTTTTCGGATCTATTAAATCAGCAAATACTACTTCTAAAGGCTCTTTAGTAGTAAATCCATCAACTCTATTAGCCGGTATAACCCTGCTCTTATTTTGATTACAGGCATTACATTGCAAATACTTATTACAAGATTTCAAACTTATTCCCTTAGACAATTCAACAGTTTTCTTAAGCATTTTAAAATTTAAATGCCCTAGCCTTCTATGTAACAAGTGAATACATTCGTCATGAGGTTTCTTATTTTAATAAATTGTGTTAGCCACCTTTAAACCATCATCATTTAACACATATAATTCACCTCTTAAAGATGCAGTAATTCTCTTATCTTCTTTTTTAATTATGCAGTTATCTCCCTTAAATGTAACTACATATCCTAGTTTAACCAAAATTCTAACTGAAATTAAATTAAACTTAAGTTGTGGTACATATAACATTTTTACATTCTCTTTTATAAAAGAACAATATGCTATACCTTCACCTTTAGCTTTCAGTTTCCAGCCATTGGCTAACGATATCTGCTGTGTACTCTGGGACATTTTTATAAAATTTTTGTTATCATTTGTTATACAATGGGATGCCCCACTGTCAACCACCGATAAATTATTTTTTACAGCTCTGTTAGTATACATGGCTAACTCTAAATTTTTGTGTAGTCTTTGATGATTTTTAGTATTCTGGCCAGCGTTCTGGCGCTTTGCCTTTTTACAAAATCTTGCCAAATGTCCTCTTCCTCCACAATTAAAACACTTTTTAATTGCGTATGCAGTAGGAGATTCATTATCTTCTTTTTGAGGTTGCTCCCTCCTTAATTCATCTCTTTCATGCCTTCTTCTGGCCTCTTCGATCAATCTGCCAGTTATATCAGTTAAAGTTAAATTGTCCTTTGGCAAAATTTCAAGTGAAGTTACGTAGTTATCATAACTTTCATCAAGGGAAGATAGAATTATATAAATTTGATGTTGTTCAGAGAAAATAAGTTCTTTCTCGTGTAATTCTTGGAAAATGCTTTGCATAGTTTTTAAATGACTCTGCATATCACCATTTGTTTGGAGATGTGTCCTGAAAAGCTTCCGTGTTAGATTTATGTGAGCACCAATATTATCTCGAACATAAATTCTCTTCAGCTTCTGCCAACACCCAAAAGCCGTTTTCTCTCCGTGGATATAAACAAGCTGTTGATCAGTTAAGGTTAACGCAATTATGCAAATGGCTTGTTGATTTTTATGCTTAAATTCTTCTATCTTTAGTCCGTCTTCCTCATCCTCTGGATCCCATTCTTCTACGTTTGGTGGATTTTCAATTATGTTCCACAGACCTTCTCTTCGTAGAAGTAGACTACATTTTGTAGACCATGATACATAGTTTGTTCCATCCAGCTTGGATATAAGGGACAAACTTTGTGTATTGACTTGTGCCATGTTTTCTTATATGGATATAAAAATATAATTAATAAAACACAGCTGTCTGTTTACTGTAATGTATAACAACACAAACTCTCACTTTTTACATAAATCTGTTTTATCCTATTTAAACTGACTTTGCAGCCTCTGGGCCCATAACCAGTGTTAAGCCTGGGTTCCCCAACCAGGGTTAGGTAGACAAGCTAAACAGAATGTGCAGCGTTAGTCAGATAGGCACACAGATAAATGAGTGAGCTAAGCTTGTATGTTTATTAACATACAGTAAAAATAACAGATACGCTTGTGCTATTAAGAATATATTTTATTCCAGTATAAGTTTATGGCATAGTCAAATAACAGTCCAATATTCATTTACCATGTAGTCAGTCCATTCAGGGATATTCAGTTAGCAAAGTCCATGTAGAATATCCTATGTCAGTTCACGTACAGATCAGTCCTTTGTTGTCTCTCCCGTTCGAGCAATGCAGTCTTGATTCCAAGCAGTAATCAGGGATCATCAAAGCCAGAGAGAGAGAGAGCAAGCCGTAGTCTTGCTACTTTTATATTGTTTTCTTAACCACTCCTTTAATTGCTATTTCCCAGTTAAAGCTGTATACACTCTAACATACACTAACTATGATTCATAGTTATTATTTCACCTAAACCAGTTAGGGTAAACAATGTTATCCCTAACAGATATGTATTGGATCATTGTAGTTGTCTGTGGTTCAACTAGGAAATACTGGACATGATCCATTGTTGTTTACAAATACTGAGCCAAAAATGTGTTAAAGAGGTTGGCTTTAATAGTGTCGTTCTTCCAGTCTTTACCATTGGGTCCTTTCAGAGGTGGGATGGACCTTGAGAAATTGTAGAAAGCACGGGTGGAATTGGTATGTAGAAGGTTTTCTTAATGTTTAATGTGATAATTGGTGCATTCAGTTTTTATCTGGTGGCATAAATTTTTGTATCAGTTTTTGAAGTTGGCAAGGTGACCAGATTTGTTTTTCTACCAAATTATTTCTTTTTGGATTGAAGCTTCCTTATTGTTATGGGTAATTTGTTTTTTCTGATTTGGGAGTTTTTAATTGTACATATAGTTTGATGACTCTTTTGACTTCAAGTAAAAATATGTTGTAATGGTCTTCAACAGTATTGCATCCAGTGAATAGAAATTGCCAATCAAGGAATGAGAGATCATTGTTTATAAGATCATAGTTGCCTTTTTTGAAGTTATAATTGGGGATTACATTGTTGTGATGATTTTTGTGCGGACGTACGTTGAAACAAAAGTAAATCATGTTGTGGTCATTGTTGGAAAATTTGTATTCCGTAAATTGAATTCAACTATTACAGAAGATGAGATTGAGGCAGTTGTTAGGTCTAGTGTTTTTGGTTACTAGTTATTCTAGTCCCAGATTTGTTACTGCATTATAGAAGTTTGCATGTGTGGGTTCAGTTGTACATTCGTTGAGGGTCCAGTTATTATGAAGTAGATTGAAGTCACTAAGAAAGATAAAAGTGTGTGGGCAGGATGCTGTCCATGTTAGTAGTGTATTTAGCTTGTTTGCATATTCGATGTCATAATCAGGGGCTACGTAACATTGTAAGAACCGAAATGTGATATTTAAGGACAGTTCACAGACGATTGTCTCTGGAATAGCAAGCTCCTGGGTAACTTGAATGTTTTTTTAGATGCAGGACTTTTTATAGAAGATAGTAAAACCACCTCCTCTATGGATTTCATGATCTGATCGGTAAACATGATAATGTCTTATTGTAGCAATGGAGTCAGGGAGAGATGTGTTGAGCCATGTTTCACAGATAAATATAATGTTGAATTTAGCCGTATTTAGTAAGAGGAGAAATTCAGGTATTTTATTTACAAGGCTTCTTGCATTGAGTATCTTGCATTTAAGGCCAGTTGTGGATGGAATAGAGGTAGTTAGAGGAATGCGTACCTAGTTTTGAGTGATGTTGGCTTGGATGGGGTGGGGTTGGATGTGGAGTTGTGGGTTGTGGGTTGTGTGACTTTATTTTGTTGCAATCAGCTCGGTATCAATGTACAGATCCTTTTCTCCATTGCCTAGACTCTTGTCACAATTAAACAATTAAACTGGTGAGAACCAAGCTTGACTTCTATTTGCTTCCTCCTTATTTCCAGCATCACTACATATAAACACTGGGAATAAAGAGTATGTTAATTTTTTTAAAAAATTAAGTTTCAAAGTTTCTTTTTTTAAAAAAATATATCAGATATTTAACTATTGAGATGAAGAAAACAAGAGAAATTGAAACCCTCTTCTGTGCAATACTTTATTTGCAGTTAGAGTTATGTATTTGTGTAAATAAATAGCATATTTCTTGTGCCCTTAAGCAGGCAAGTTGGAATTCACACAAAAGATAACTTTTCTATGGGAACTACCTTTCTGAAAAAAAGAAAAACTAAGAGGGAGGTCTGAAATGATAAGCAATAGACTTGTTTGATAAACTCCTATGTTGCAATTTGGGAAAAGATTCACTTCTACAATATTTCAAAGATTTCTTCCTATTTTTTTTTTAACCTTTTAATAGTTTTTATGACCACAATTTTCAGTGCAACAGGCCTGATGCCAGGCCTCATAATAGTTCTCAAAGAGCAATTGATAGCCCTGATTATATTTCATCAGCTTCAGGAAGGCAGTGGTGATTTAGGTAGCTTTGCCTGGTCATGTGCTGAGAGTTATTTGTACCAAAAAATAACACAGATAAATGCTGGAGAAACTCGGATTTTGAGATTTCTTTGAGAGGAGGCCTTTGAGCTTCATTTGTATCATGAAGATAGTTTATTCTGTATATTTCCCATATCAAATGACATCCCATATATCTTCTGAGAGATCTTTGGGCTAGATATATACTTAACCAATTGTGTGGTACCCAGTGAAAATCTTTTATTATGCTCATATCAAGTAGCAGTACTAGGAAATAGGAGAAGTCTAATAAACTGACTTTTGGACCCAAACAAGTCAAGCACTTTAATACTGTATATTTTAGTCGTTATATATATGAAAGTTGTACATTAAAGGGTTTCTTAAAAAAAAACATTCTCTAAGTTGGATAATCTCGGTCCCTTATCAAAATGTTTTTTTTCTTACAGAATGTGAAATTATTACAGCTGTTCTGGATCTAGGTTACTTCTTTCAGTTTATTTATTTCTCTTCAAGAAGCTATCACAATTATATCCATGGAAGTAGAGAAAGCTCCTACCATCGAGTTTTCCAGTTAAATAATTGACTTAATTCTTCTGATGAATTTATTTTGTTCAATATTGACATTATTCAGTGTTAATTCTTGGAGACTGCCTGGACAAATCCTTATAGTTTTCTTGGCAAGTTTTGAGAAGGGGTTTGTTATTGTCTCCTTCCTAGGACTTGACAACAGTGACTGACTAAAGACTTTGTGCTTAATGCAGAAATAGAACTCACAGTCTCCCAGTTTTGGCTTAGTACCTTAATCCATTACACCAAACTGACTCAAAATTGTGAACTTAGTATAAGATTAATACGTAGAGAAGAAAATGCTATTGTGTATACTGGCCCCCTTACCTTGATGCTGGAGGTAACAATTTATTAATTGGAATATTCACTTAGATTTATTGAATTTGCCCTACAATTGCTAATTGGGGTTTTAAAAAAACCCACAGTATGGTTAACATGATAATTGTTGGCTCATTGTATATAATTATCACTCCCACACTGGAGAATGGTAAATAAATTCCAAAATAATATTTTGGGAGGACAAATCTATCTTTCTATTTCCATCTCTTTTTCCTTCTTTTCTTCATGCCAGTAGCATATCATTTGTTGATATGAACTCCTATGTGCCCAACTAGCAGTTTGAAAGCCTACAAATGCAAATAAATAGGTACCATTTCCTGTGTGAGGAAACAGCATTTCATACATTTCGATATGTAGTCAAATGGAGCATCTCTGGACAGCACAAGTTCCCTTGGTTAGTAAACAGAGATGAGCATGCCCCTAAGAAGCAACCGGCACCAATTCTGGCAAAACCCATCTTCAAAAACTGGTGCATGAAGAAAAAGAGGGAAGAAGGAAAGGGAGGGATTCTAGAGTTTTTTTTTTAATGGAGCAAGAGGTGCAATTGACCTGTCATTGCCAAATGATTCCCATGATTTCCATTCTACAACTCATGGAAATTACTTAATTCATATCATTTATATAATGATACACCAGCTGTTGCCAAAGGGTGCCAATTATTTGCATTCCACAACTCATGGTAATTATTTTATGCATGTCATTTGTATAATGGTGTTATAATGTGTGATGTTATTGTGGCTTCTACAGATACCTCACTGACCACCCCAAATTTGGCTCTTTGGACTATTTTATCTGATAATTGTAAACAGTATAACAATATGTATATTTTATGATAGAGAAATTGTCACCCACTTGTAATTTAAGAATTCCTCTTTACTTGCTTTTAAGATATAATAGATCTATATATCCATCATGCCCCATCTCAGGAGATTATATTATTATATTTAATTATATGCTTTCTGTCAATTGGCTGTTTTACAAGTAAAAGCAGGGCAGACATTTATAAATAAACTTTGCTAAACAATAATTTGTGCTCAGAGCTGTTAAAACACCAAAAGTTGTGGAAGGCCTACTGTGCAAGTACTAACACTTCCATAGCTATTTCTTGTCATCTTGTAGACTTCCAGAGAAATAGAAAGCTATATCTGGAATTAATCAACCCTGAAATATTTACAGGTGAAAGTTATCTTCTATATCAGGGGTGTCAAATTCGCATCATCATAGCATCATCATGTCATGTACTGCGAATTTCCCTCCCTTTGCTAAACCAAGTCGGGGTGTGGCCAGTGCATGATGCATCCAGCTCGAGGGCCATGAGTTTGACAGCCCTGATCTATACACTGGACTGGTTTTTTCCAACTTTAGTATCTTACAGTTGTGTAGTCTTCAGCTCCCAGAATTCTTAGTCATGGTCTTGCCACTGGCAACTAAATTACATAGAGGGAAGCATGCAGTAGTAAACGCGATCAAGTTTAACACCTGTGATTTAGAAGATAGGCTTGAAATCCAGAAGGATCTTAAGAGGTTTGAACATGGGGCCCTAACCATTTAGGGATCTTAAGAGGTTTGAACATGGGGCCCTAACTATTTGTTGCAATTAAGTGGTAAGAAAAGATTTTACACCTAGGCAAGAAATACCAAATGCATAGGTATAGAATAGTTGGTACCTTGCTCAATAGCAATAAGAGTCAGAGGCATGTTAGAGTCTTAATGAACAAATACTTAAGTATGAGTTAGCACTGCTGCAGCTGACAAAAATGCCAACGCAGTCCTAGGCTGCATTAACAGAAGAATAGTATCAAGATCATGTGAAGTGTTAGTACCACTTTATACTGCATTGATATGACCACACTTGGAATACTATTCTGGTTACTATAATACAAAAAAGATGCTGAGATTCTAGAAACAGTGCAGAGAAGAACAACAAATTTGACCAGGGTATTGGAGGATAAAACATATGATGAACTATTGCAGGAATTGGGTATGTCTACTTTAATGAAGAGAAAATCTAAGAATGTCTTGATAGTGGTTTTACAATATTTGAGGGGATGTCACAGAGAGGAGGGGTCAACTTATTCTCTAAACACCTGAGAACAGTGCAAGAATTTTACTGGAAAGTTATGAAAGAGAAATCCAACCAGTGGTGGATTTCAAAAATTTTTCCTATCAGTTCATTGCACGCACTGCTGCATGCCCTGTCTGTAAAACAGCTGATGCATGGCAATCAACTGTGCTGTGCGAAGCAGCTCAGGTTGAAAAGCAGGAAATAAAGGTCAGTATAGAGCTAGGGTGGCTGGGAGGGCCCAGCAGTTGATCGTGGGAGCAAACTGGTTTGTTCACAGATGATTGTCAGCCGAATCAATCCAAAGCGGTCAAATACATCCACTGAATCCAACCTAGAATTAAGAAGAAATTGTTGGTGCTCCATCCTTGGAGAATTTTTAGAAAATTGGACAGCTATTTGCCAGAATGGTATAAATTCTCCTGCTTGAACAGGGGATCGAGCTGGAAAAGCTTCAAGGACCCTTTCAAATCTGTTACACTGTTAAAACTGTTAATTAAAGATCTACACATCTGGAAAAATCTCAAGTTGGGAACAGCTATCCAAATCTTAACTGATGCCAATAAAATACAATCTTTTAGGCCATCTAGAAGTTGGCTAAAACTATCAGGCCTCCATATCCTTCACCCTTGTGCATTTATATTCCCTATAAAAAAAGTTGTTCCACTGCATTCAATTTAGAGACACTTTTGAATCTTTCAGCTTTTCAAGACAAGCTACTACAATTATTGATAGTTCTTTTATTTTCCTTTTGTCTTTGTTTTACAACATACAGTTATTGATTTTTTTTAAGGTAAGGAAAATCTTCTTTGGACAGAAATTTCCTTTTATCTGAATATGTTTGTACTTGTGGTTCTGAGGAAATTGAAACCATTGTCCAGATACTTCTGGGTTGCAGTTCAACAGTAATGCAAGGAATTCTCTTATTTCACTTTGTCTGGGACAATACATAAATGACATCTGTGATCATATCAAGAGCAACTGCGTTCTCTTCACTGATGATGTAAAGCTTTTCAACACCACAGACAATACTGCTACCCTTCAAAAAGACCTTGACTGTGTATCAGAATGGTCAAACAAATGGCAACTTCAAATCTCAACAAATAAATGCTCTGTCCTACATATTGGCAAAAAAACACCCCAGAAAATAAAATACAGGTTGAATAGTCAGGACCTTGTTGATGATCCAAACTCTGTCAAGGATCTTGGAGTACTCCTCTCTAATAACCTAAGTGCTAGAGCCCACTGTAACTACATAGCCAAAAAGGCGTTAAGAGTTGTTAACCTAATCTTACATAGCTTTTTCTCTGGTATTATTACAGTAATAATTAGAGCATACAAAACATTTGCTCGACCAATACTCGAATACAGCTGATCAGCCTGGAACCCACATTATATATCTGATATTAACACAGTTGAGAAAGTCCAGAAATATTTCATAAGAGTTCTCCACTCCTCTATTCATTGTAGAATACCTTATGCTAGCAGACTCGAAATTCTAGATCTAGAAAACCTAGAACTATGCCGCCTTTGGTCTGATCTAAGCATAGTATATAAAATCATACATTGCTATGTCCTACCTGTCAATGAATATTTCAGCTTCAACCATAACAATACAAGAGCAAACAATAGATACAAACTCAAGGTTAATCACGCCAAACTTGATTGCAGGAAATACGACTTCAGCAACACAATGGTCAATGTCTGGAATACTCAACTGACTCTGTGGTTTCTTCCCCAAACCCCAAAAACTTTAACCTTAGACTGTATACTATTGATCTCACCCCTTTCCTAAGAGGTCTATAGGGGGCATACATAAGCGCACCAACGTGCCTACCGTCCCTGTCCTATTATTTTTTTTTTCCTGATATGTATCCATGTATTCGTAACTATGTTTTTACTTATTCCTATTATATTGTAAGCAATTGACAAAAATAAATAAAGAAAATACTCAAAACATAGAGATTCTTATTGCACAAATTTTCTACTTTTTCATTCTCATGCTAGTATGAGCACTATTGTAGCTAGATTTTTGTGCTGTTACATTTAAAATGTGTATCAAACATTCATTCCCAATTTTAATATTATATTTTATGTTCTTCTATTTGTTTTTTATATTTTACAAACACACACACACACACACACATATGTGTGTGTGTGTGTGTGTGTGTGTGCTGTTTAGCTTCCTTCGAGTATTATCCCACGTCATTGTAGTTCTGTTAAAACACCAATCAATCAATATGTATATATGTTTTCTTAAGCTTTCGCGGATACTTACATGTGTGCTGTTCAGCTTCCCTCGGGTATTATCTCACGTCATTGTAGTGCTGTTAAAGTTGTAGCAACATTTCAGCAGAATCTCATCTGCCACCATCAGGCTTCTGTATGGATGTGGGTCTCACAGCCTCTGGTTTCAAATTCGAGGCTGGCCTATTCTGATTGGCTGGGAGTCTAGGTCTGTGTTCACTGGACTTGGAGTTTGATTGATTGGTGTTTCGATTTCTTCTGTCTGTTTTGTGGCTTTGATTGGCTGGCAACACTTTGTTCCTGTGTTGGAGGCTTTCAGTGCAGCTTGGCTTCGTGTGAAAGGATGGCTGCTATCCATTAGGAAGCCAGGTTTCACCTGGGTGCCTGGTGGGGGGGTGTTTGAGTTGGAGGCATCAGAGGGAATCTGTTTGTGCTCAGGTGTTTGCCTGGTTGTGGTGTGGAGATCTTTCTATTTGAGAGTGCAGGCTTCAAAATGATTGACAGTCTGGTGGAATCATCTCTTCTGTTCATGCTTTCAGGTGTTTTTTCAATCTCTATGGCTTTTCTGATGATTCTGTGGCTGGGGTTTTCTATAGTGCCTAGGGTTTTGGTGCCATTGAAGTTGATGTTGTGACCTGTGGTTTTCATGTGTTGGACTAGTGAGGAGGTGTGTTCCAGCTTTTTTACTGCATTTTTGTGTTAATCTAGGCGGGCACTTATTCTTCTATTGGTCTGTCCAATGTATGTGGCCGGGCATGATGTACAGGGAAGTTCATATATGCCTTGGTTTTCCAGGTCAATTTTGTCTTTGGGGTTTCTAAGGATGGCTGCTATTTTTTTTGTTTTTTTTGAAGGCAGTTTTTTTTTTTTTTGAAAAGAATTTTATTAATTTTCTACAAACACACATGACATACAAACATTAAAAACATCTGCTCTCGTATATACTTCCGGTGTGTCGGTTGGTTCATCAGTTTTGTGCATTCATTTTGTAGTCTCAGTTGCAGTTATATTGCATAACAATTCATATTGTCAATCCATATCCTAATATCACTAAAAAAAAGAAAAAAAATTTTTTGACTATACTTTTAATCATTCATGCTTTGAGAGATAACAATACTTTAAACAGTTTATTCTATAACAAATCATGTAATCATAACAAATCAATCCTAAAAACCCTTTATATAGTATTAATGTTCTATTATCGTATTTTATCATCTAGCCATTGATAAAAAAGATCCCAAATTTCATAAAATTGTTTATCTTCTTGCTCTCTAATTTCAAATGTCAATCTACTCATCTGAGCACATTCCAATATTTTCTTAATAATTTCTTCCTGTAATGGTATTTTCTCATTCTTCCAATTTTTAGCAAATAAAATCCTAGCCGCTGTTAATACATTTACAATCAAATATTTCAAGTCTTTATTATATGTATCAGGTAAAATTCCCAATAAAAAGATCTCTGGTATCTGTAGTACTTCTTATGTAAGGCAAGACAGCTGTTCCATAGGTCTGTTGATCTTCTAGGTCTCTGTTATGTCTTGGTGTGTTTTTGTGGATCAAGTTGGTGATTTCGTTTTTGTGGAAGCCATTGGCTGTCAATACTTCAGTCAGGGTGCATAGTTCAGTCTTTATATGTGTCTTGTCTGCCAGGCTTTTGGTTCTGGTAATTAGTGTTTTCGCGACGGAATTTATCTGTGCTGGGTGGTGGTGGGACTGGGCGTTGAGGTAGCGGTTGGTGTGTGTTTTCTTCTGGTATATGGTGTGTCCCAGTGTGCCATCTGTTCTTTTGTAGATTAGTACATCTATGAATGGTAGTTGTTTGTTTATTTCCGTTTCCATGGTGAACTTGATTTTGGGGTGTGTGCTGTTTAGGTGTGTTAGGAAATTGTTTAGGTTTTCTTTTCTATGGGGCCAAATCAAAAATGTGTCATCGATGTATCTTAGCCATAGTTTGGGTTTGTGGGTGG
>BLBF01000019.1:37960870-37979297 GCA_015471245.1 Laticauda colubrina
AATGACGGGTGACAGTGGTGATCCCATAGGGGCTCCTTCAATTTGCTTGTATCTTTGTCCTTTGTATATGAAATATGTGTTGGTTAGGCAGTGTTCTGTTAGTTCCATGAGGTCTTTGGCTGGTTGGTATTTATTTTTGATGATTTCAAGAGTTTCTTTTATTGGGACTTGAGTGAATAGTGAAACCACGTCGAAACTTACAAGCAGATCTTCTTGTTCTACGTGTAGATCTTGGATCATTTCTAAGAAGTGGTATGAGTTTTGTACATATGAAGCTGCGGTTTCAGCATGGGGCTGTAGTTGTTTTGCTAAGTATTTAGCTAGGTTTTTTAATGGTGCTCCTATGGAGCTGACTATGGGTCTGAGAGGTATGCCTTCTTTGTGTATTTTTGGGAGGCCGTATAATTTGGGGCATCTAGAAGATTTTTCTCTTGGGATGATCGTCTGTTGGATTTCTTTGCTTATGTGGCTGGTTATAATTTTCTTCTTGGTTAATTTTTCCAGATATGTGGTTGGGTCTGTGTTTATAGGTTTATATCTTACAGTGTCAATTTTGTTTCATAGTCTTTTCTATCCATTACTACTGTGGCATTCCCTTTGTCTGCTGGGAGTATGATTATGCTATTATCATTTTTCAGGGTTTATAGCGCTTTGAATTCATCTTTGTGCAAGTTGCTTTTGGGTGGTTTGCTTGTGCATAAGATGTTTGAAATCTGGTGTCTTATTCTGTCAGCTTCATCTGTATTTAGTTTGGTTAGGCTGGATTCTACCGCACATATGATGGATTCTGTGGGGATTTTTTTGGGTGCTATAGCATAATTGAATCCTTTGGTTAGGACATCTGTTTCTGTTTTGGTGAGTTCTCTGTTGGAAATGTTATATACTAGTTGTTTCAGGTGTTGTGGTGAGTTGTTGGGGGGTTTGTTGTCATGTTCTAATTTCATTAGTTTCTTCAAGAGTTTTTCATTTTTGTAAGTGGTTTCAGTTTCAGCTCTCCAAGTTGTAAGTTGTTTTATCTTATCCCAAAGTAGAGGGTGGATTTTGCTGCTCACTTCCAGGTGTAGTGTTAGGAAATCTTTGTTTAACCGATCCAATTGGAATCTCTTACTGTGGACCTCGTTCCTGAGTAGAGCCATCTCAGTTCTTTTCAGGATATGTTTAGTAGCTGCTGTGCTGTGATGAAAGGTTAATTTGAAGCAGGTTGGTGTTGCATTGTTGTCTCTGCAGCTGCGTAGGAATTTCAGGTCACATAATATTCCTGCTCTTTTAACTTCCAGCTTCTCATAGCTTTTGATCTGGCTATTTATTTCCTGCCCGTAGAGGTCTGATATTTGTTTTTTTAAGTTTTCGTGGGTACTTACATGTGTGCTGTTCAGCTTCCTTCGGGTATTATCCCACGTCATTGTAGTGCTTTTAAAGTTGTAGCAACGTTTCAGCAGAATCTCATCTGCCATCATCAGGCTTCTGTATTGAGCTTGTGTGTGGGTCAGGGTCTCACAGCCGTTGGTTTTAAATTTGAGGCTAGCCTATTATTGTGGCAGGATGTTTTTTTCTACATCCTGATTGGCTAGGAGTCTTGGTATGTGTTTATTGGACTTGGAGTTTGTTTGATTGGTGTTTCTGGTTTCTTCTGTCTGTTTTGTGGCTTTGATTGGCTGGCAACACTCTGCTCCTGCACTGGAGGCTTTCAGTGCAGCTTGGGTTCATGTGAAAGGACGGCTATTATCTATTAGGCAGCCAGGTTTCATCTGGGTGCTTGGTGGGGGGGTGTTTGAGCTGGAGACATCAGAGGGAGTCTGTTTGTGCCCAGGTGTTTGCCTGGCTTGTGGTGTGGATATCTTTCTATTTGAGAGTGCAGGCTTCCAAATGATTGACAGTCTGGTGGAATCATCTCTTCTATTCATGCTTTCAGGTCTTTTTTCAATCTCTATGGCTTCTCTGATGATTCTGTGGCTGGGGTTTTCTATAGTGGCTAGGGTTTTGGTGCCATTGAAGTTGATGTTGTGACCTGTAGTTTTCATGTGTTGGACTAGTGAGGAGGTGTGTTCCAGCTTTTTTATTGCATTTTAAAGAAAAGTAGGAAGCCTGCTAATCACTTCAATGTAATGTATTTGCTACTTGTTATGCTTAATCATTACTAATATTTGTTACTGACCCGTCAGCTGAGGCTTTCCTTTTGTCTGTTTTCAAACTGTATGTTCTTCCCAGCTGTTCCTCTGATCTGTTTAGTGCACATTTATTTTAAGTCAGAGGACTGCAACCTTGTCAACTTTAAGCCTGGAAGATTTCAACTCCCAGAATTCCTCAGCCAGCTTTTCTCTAGGCTTAAAGTTGCCTAGGATGTAGATCCCTGTTTTAAGTGATTCTTTTTTTCCCCTGGGCATTGCTTTTGCTTTATATGCACTTATCTTGACAGGCTGGTGGGAAATACACTTATTAATTTGCCTCAATTTACTCTGTTATCATTCCAAATTGCTAGGGGTTCCTTTTCTTCCTCATAATTGCTAATGTCAACAGAATGTTTCCTTACCATAGTTTCTGCCTTTGTGTGTTGCATTTATGCCTTTTCACCTGTTTCATCTGATAAGCTTCATTGTCTAAAATGACTTCTTCTAATTTGGATGTTTTCTTTGTCCATCATTCTTCTTAATCACTATGCCTGAATTTATTCCCTTTCTTTTTTCTTCTTGTAAAACGAACATTGTTTTTCTTTTTATATGTTATTAGTCTATGTCTTCTTCATAGGCTTTTGGTATAATGATAAGTAAGAAAGTCCTTGAGAGACCAGGGAAGAAGAAATGATGCCTAGGGAATAGAGATTAGAAAGGGCATAGGTCACAGCTTTATAATGAGTGAACAAAGAGGCTCAGAAGGGACCCTTCCTAGTTTATTGGGCAGTAAAGGGGAAAGAAATGTACCTTCAAACTTGCCAGATTCTGTTCATGTAGTCTTACAAGAAAGTAGAATTAGCTGACTTCCATGTCTTGTCTGCCTGGGAAGGATAACATATATCCATGATGATGAACCTATGGTATGCGTAATAGAGATGGCAAGCAGAGCCCTCTCACGAGTTTTCATCCCAGCTCCACGAGCTTTCATCACAGCACACGAGCTTTCATCCCAGCTCCACTCCACTGCGTAATGTGCTCCTGCCTCCCACCAGCCAACTGGTCTTCTGTTTTTTGCCATGCCTGCATGGGGAGAGGGGTGCATGCAGTATGTGGGGCACATACACTGAGTTGTGTGAGGGATGCACGTATATGCGCATGGGGTTTGGCACATACATGGGGGCAGAGCGCATGAAGGGGATGTGCATGTATTGCATTTTGGGGATGAGCATGTATGCACGCTCTTTGGGCACTCAGTGCTGAAAAGGTTAGCCATCACTGACATATATCATCCTGCATAATCTACTTATACTCTCACAAGGACTAAACTGGTTGAAAATAGTCAGTGGAAGTTTTTAAAATGCATATATTGCTAGAAATGTTTGGTAATTTCTCAATCAGCTAGTCAGTTCTGTCTCGTTGCTTAAAGCCCCTGTCACACAGCACCAACGGATGCAAAGAGGATGTAAAACAGAGAGAAACACTTGCCATTCGTTGGTTAATGCGATGCTTCCATTCTGTACTCACTGCGTCCATTTTTCATCCTCTCTATCCGTCCAGCATCCGTCTACTGACATTTCATCCGCTCAAAAAGTTTTGAGCTGCACAAAACTTTTTGAGCGGATAATGTATCCAACGCGTCCGTTAGATATCCGCTACGCATATGGGAAACATCCGTTAGATGTCCGTCGTCATCCATTACGCATCTGATATATCCGCTAGGCATCCGCTGTGCATCCGCGCAACTCGCATCCACTCCAGCGGAAAACGGACACAGAGAGAAAGCAAAACGGACACGGAACGGACACGCAGCGTTTGTAGCATGGACGGAGAAAGGATGAAAGCAGATGCAGCTCACATACAAAGCATTAAAACAGAAAAAACTTTCACATAGGGGACGTATCTCGGATATTTAGGATGTCTTCAGGATGTCTAGAGGATGCAAAAGGACACCTAGCGGAAAACCTATATTTCCTATAAAAAGGGGGAGGAATTCACCTGGATCTCACTTTCAGTCCAGCAGCCCTGCTGTGCAGACCTCTTCAGCCTTCTTCTGGCTCTTGCTCTTCCACAGCATCCAGTCATCTCCACACACTCCTTTTGGTAGCCACCATCATTCTACAACAGTGCGAAGTCCTCTACAGGCTCTTTCACCTGTTCTATGGGAAGAAAAGGAGGTGGCCAAGAAGTGTCTGGGTCCGAAGATGGATCGTGAGAAGAGCCGAGTATGGACTATATAACAAGCTGATGGTGGAGCTGAGGAACGAACACACTTGTGCATTCCAGAACTTCATGAGGATGCCACCAGCCATGTTTGACGAAGTTGTGGAGCGGATGAGACCCAGGTTGACCAAGCAGAGCACCAACTTCCGGCCCAGCCTGGACCCTGGGCTGAAGGTGGCACTGTCTCTGCGCTACCTGGCCTCTGGGACCACATAGAAAAACATGCAGTATTTGAACTTGAGTATTGAGTATTGAGTATTTGAGTTTTGAGATGCACAAAACTTTTTGAGCGGATTAACTTTCTGCCGCGTCCGTTCTACATCCGTGACACATAAGGGGAACAAATGTTTTACGTCTGTTGTCATCCATTAAACATCCGTGGTATCCGCTCGGCATCCACTGTGCATCCGCGCAACTCGCATCTGCTCCAGCAGAAAACGGAAAGAGGGAGGAAACGAAACGGATGCAGAACGGATGCAGCGTTAGTAGCAAGGACATAGAAAGGATGAAAGCGGATGCAGCTCATATAGAAAGCATTAAAACGGACAAAATGTTTGTATATGGGATGTATCTCAGATATTTAGGGTGATGTCTGCAGGATGTCTAGAGGATGCAGAAGGACACCTAGCGGAAAACCAATATTTCCTATAAAAAGGGGGAAGAAATCACCTGGATCTCACTTTCAGTCCAGCAGACATGGTGTGCAGACCTCTTCAGCCTTGCTCTTGCTCTTCAACATCATCTATTGATCTCCACCATGGATCAACGCCCACTCCTTTTAGTAGCAGCCATTATTCAACACCAGAACCAAGCCCTCTTCAGACTGTTTCACCTTTTCTACGCAAGGAGAAGAAGGAGATGTCCAAGAGCTGTCTGGGTCCGAAGATGGATCGGGAGAAGAGCAGAGTACGGACTCTATGACAAGCTGATGGTGGAGCTGAGGAATGAAGACCCTCGTGCATTCCAGCACTTCATGAAGATGCCACCAGCCATGTTTGATGAAGTTGTGGAACGTCTGAGACCCAGGTTGACCAAGCCGAGCACCAACTTCTGTCCCAGCCTGGACCCTGGACTGAAGGTGGCACTGTCTCTACGCCACCTGGCCTCTGGGACCACGTACAAAAATATACAGTATGCCTGGAGGGTGCCACATAACACCATCAGCATTGTGGTCAGAGAAGTGGTGCAGAACATAATCGAAGAATACCTGGAGGAGCTCCTCCAGTGTCCCACCACTGAAGAAGGCTGGAAGAAACTTGCAGAGCAGTGGAGGTGGAACTTCCCCCACACCGTTGGAGCCATAGATAGGAAGCACATGGCCTGCAAATCTCCAGCCAACTCAGGGTCCACTTATCACAACTACAAGGGCTTCTTCAGCATCACCCTCTTTGCCATGGTTGATGTTGACTACAAGTTCATGTACATCGATGCTTCAGGCAATGGATCAGCTTCAGATGCGCAGGTATACAACGCCAGTGGCCTCAAGGTTGGGCTGGAATGCAATCTCATCATGGGTTTCCAAGATCCAGACCCCCTGCCCAACGACACACAAGATGTGCCCTACTTCATCGTGGGGGATGACGCCTTCTCCCTCAGAACCTACCTCATGAAGCCCTACACTTCCAGATGCCTCACCCATGAAGAGAGGATCTTCAACTACAGGCTGTCCAGGGCAAGGCGGGTGGTGGAGAACGCCTTTGGCATCCTGGCCAACAGGTTCCAGGTACTTCTCACCACCATGCAACATTGCCCAGAGACCGTGAGGAGGATCATGGAAGCTTGCTGCATCCTGCACAATCTCATGCACACCCGCTACCCAGTCTTGCAGAACAGGCTTGTGGACCATCAACAAGGCAATGGGGACATGGAGCCTGGGGAATGGAGGCAAGGACAAAATCTGATAGACACTGTGGATTTGCAAGGCCCCAACAGAGCTTCATGTGAAGGGAAGAAGCAGCCCAACCTCCTGAAACACTGGTGCAACTCCCCAGCTGGAGCAGTGGAGTGGCAAGACAGGATGGTAGATGCTTGATGGATGCTTCCTTCAGCCTGTCTCATCACACTGATGAGATTGTGCCATGTATATTGAGTGGCCCTACAATGAACAGGGCATTTAATAAAGAGTTGTGTTTATGTTGAAATGTGTTGATCATTGAATAAATTGTTATTGATAAAAAAGGGCCATATGTGTGGCAGCTGGGAGGGTGGACCATACAGTCCCACTATGCTTGCACTGGAGGTTTATCTATCCCACAACTATCCTTACCCATCCCACAGCTATTACCCATCCCACAACTATTATCCATTCCACAGCTATCCTTGCCCATCCCATAGCTATTATCCATCCCAAAGCTATCCTTGCCCATTCCACAGCTATTATCCATCCCACAGCTATCCTTGCCCATCCCACAGCTATTATCCATCCCACAGCTATCCTTGCCCATCCCACAAGCATGTAAAGGCTTAACCATTTTCTAAAAGTTTCCACCAAGACTTTATTAAGTAAAAGAAATGAACCAAGTGTGTGAAGCAAAGATAACCTTTATTAATAACAAACTGTAAAAGCAAAATGACCCAAGTAAAGTGTCTCAAGCAAAGATAAAATTAACAGGTAACAACTCAGTCTCTGGCACTGTTCTTAGTCACTCTGAGGCATGCCCATCATCTCAGGTATAAAGGGTCCAGGGACTGTGGAGGTGGCAGTGGCTGGAGTGCTGGTCTGAGGCGCCATTGGGGTGCCTGGCCCCAAGAGGACAATAGGAGATGGTGTGTGCAGGAAGCTCTCAGAGAGCTGGCTCAGGCCCATGAGGTTGAGAGGCCCTTCATCCAGGACCTGGGATGTCAGGCACAGGACCGATGACAGATGTTCTGTTGAGGGGCTTGGCTGTGGGGTGGAGGAAGGAGGAGTCTAGTGGGGCTGTCTGGTCTGCAGCTGGGTGAGGTGAAGCGTCAGTGGCATCTGTGGCATCAGTGGCATCTGTGGCATTGGTGACATCTGTGGCATCGGTGGCATCGGTGGCGTCTGTGGCGTCGGTGGCATCTGTGGCATCTGTAGCATCTGTGGCATCTGTGGCCTCGGTGGCATCGGTGGCATCGATGGTATCTGTGGCAGGTGATGAACCTGGGCCTGGACTGGGAAGGGCTGCCTCTGTTAAGGGAAGTCCTGGTAGCTGTAGCCTTAGTAGGAGAGGGGCAGTTGAAAGCCTTGGAAGGGCTGTGACATCGCCTGGGGTGGAGGAGCAGACCTGGAGTGGGTGGGAGCAGGTGCAACTGGGCCTGGAGGGTGGTTCAGAAGCCCAGTGATCCTCTCCTTCATCACCTGGTACTTGGGCTCGGACATGTCCATGAGGGTCTGGGTCACGTAGGTGAGGAAGGGTTTGCGGTTTGAGGATGGAATCTCGAAGTGTACCAGCTGAGAGAGGAGATCTGCACTGTTCTTGATTGTGTCCCTGATCTCCAAGAGGACAGTGTGGCTCTGTCCCTCCCATCTGCCTCTCTGCCTGCTTTCTGTGGAGGTGGAGCTGGGTGTGGGTGTGGGTTGGTCTCTGGTGGCTGCGGCTTCCTCTTGCTCCATCTGTGTCAGGGGATCCTCCACGTCCTCCGGCATGGTGTGTGCAGCTGTCAGGGGAGTCTCTGGCGCTCCGTAGACACCTGCTTGGACACACTGGCTGTTTCCTGGCTGGAAGAGGAGTGCCTCTCTGTGGGCTGTCTGAGGGAGAGGGTTGACAGAGGGGCTGCTCCTCGGTGGTGGATCTCACCCTGCAGGAAGCTGCACCTGGCCATGACGTAGGTCTCCTGGTCTGTCAGCTTGACAGCAGCCTGGCCGGATCTCTTCAGGTGCAGCTTGCCATACCAGGTGTGCATATGTTTCCACCACCCCAGGAGGACATCAGAAGTGTAGCCCAGGCTCTCTGCCTTATTTCTCCAAGCTGCCTGCTTCTTCTTGGTGTCTTGATATAGCCTGTGGCCCTTCCTCCACAGGTACTCGTTCTCCCTTAGCCATTCGAGCACCTCCTCCTCATGGTCCTCTGCAATGGAGTACTATTTCCTCTCCCCCTTCTCCTTCTCCTTCAATTGCCTCTCCCTCCCTCTGGCAGGGCCTCCTGGGCCCTCATCAGCAGGGCTTTGAGGGCCTTGGGACTGGTCCACCACACCAGCAGCAGTAGCAGCAGCAGTAGCAACAGCAGTAGCAGCAGCACCAGCAGCAGCACCAGCAGGACCAGCAACAGAAGCACCAGCACCAGCAGGAGAAGCACCAGCAACACCAGCAGCACCAGCAGAAGCACCAGCAGAATCACCAGCAGAAGCACCAGCAGCAGCAGAGTCAGCGCCAGGGGCTGGGATGGTGGTTCTGTCTTTCTTGCCAGGGCTGGCAGGAGTAGGCACAGGCTTCCTGTTCTTCCCCATGGTCTCTGATGAAGTGTCTCTGGCAGCAGGTCTTTCCTCTGAATGGTGACCTGCTTGCGAGCTGCCTCCTTTTATATCCGCGGAGCTTATACAATGCCTCCTCCCCGCATGCGCAGTGAACGCTTTGCATCCGCTCGGCATCCGCTAGGTGTCCGTGATGCATCCGCTTAAAATCCTCGCTACCTCCTCTCCCCGTCTGTTCCTTTCCGTTGTTGTCCACTCTATTTATGCAAATTTTTGTCCCTTTTGAGAGCGGATAACAATGGATGGAAAATTTGCTCGTCCTCTGTGTCCTTTTTACATACGTTTTGCATCCGTCGGCCAGTGTGACCTACCCTTAAGACGGAATCTTGTGGCACCCCACTGCTTATTTCCCTCCATGTAGGCTTCGATCCATTAAGGAGTACTCATTGAGTATGGTTTGTCAGCCAGTTGCGAGTCCATCTGGTGGTGGTGCTATCCCACTTTTTTCTAGCTTACTAAGAAGTAGGTTGTGGTCTACTTTGTTGAATGCCTTGCTGAAATCTAAATATATTATGTCCACAGTATTTTGCTGGTCTATTAATTTAGTCACTGTGTTGAAGAGTGAAATAAGATTGGTTTGACATGATCTTTTCTTAACAAACCTGTGCTGACTGCTAGTTATTACTTTACTTGTTTCTAGATGTTGGCAGATCTGTTTTTTTATTATCTTTTCCAGTTTTTTCCCGGGTATTGATGTTAGGTTGATTGGTCTGTAGTTTCCAGGGTCTATTTTTTCCCTTTTTTGAAGGTGGGAACCACATCAGCTCTTTTCCAGTCCTCTGGTAGTTCTCTGGTGCTCCAGGATTTTTAAAAGATATGGTGCAGTGGTTCTGATATGACCTCTGCCAGCTCCTTTAAAACTCTGGGATGTAATCCATCAGGCCCCGGTGATTTGTGTTCATCAAGATTATTGTTACTATTGTTTTGCTTATTTTAACTTTTATTTCTGGTCTGTCTATTACAGTTGTATTTTTGGTGGGTTGAACTGTAGTTTATTTTGCATGAAGACCAATGCAAATAATGAATTAAGCAGCTCTACCTTCTCACTGTTGCCTGTTACTTCCTTGCCTCTTCTATCTTTTGTGAACCGACTATTTCCTTGATATTTTTCTTGTTATTTATATGTTGAAATAAACTTTTTAAAATTACCTTTGACTTTTGTTGCAAGTCTTTGTTCGTTCTGAGTCTTTGCTATCCTGACTTCGTCGTTGCAGATTCTGGCTATCTGCTGATATTTTGCCTTAGTTGTATATCCTGCTTTCCATTGTTTGTACTTGTCCTTTTTTTCTTTCAATTTTCCAGAAAGATCTTTGTGCAGCCATGCTGGTTTCTTCTTGGATTTCTTGTTTTTCTTTCTCAGTGGTATTGTGCTGGTCTGGGCTAACCATTGCACCACCAGCATAGTTTTTTTCACACATTTATTCTTAAAAGTAACGTAGAATTTGTTAAAGGCCCTGTCACACTGCCCAATGGATGCAAAACATTAGTAAAAAGGACACAGCGGATGAGAAAAATGTTCCATCTGTTGTTATCCGCTCTCAAAAGGGGCAAAATTTGCATAAACAGAGCGGATAACACAGAAAGGAACGGACATGGGGAGGACGCAGAGCGGATGGAAAGCGGATGCGGAACGGAAGCCCAGCAGATGGAAGTGGATGAGAGCGGATGGCACATCCGCAGGGCTTCCGGGGGGCCTGAGCAAAGCGGACGTGGAATGGATGAAGCGGATGCACTGCGGATGCACAGCGGATGAAGCGGATGCAGAGTGGAAGCCTAACGGATGCCTAGCGTTAATTGCACATGCGGGGAGGATGCATTGCGTAAGCCCCGCGGATATAAGGGAAGCAGCTCGGAGCAGGTCACCATTCAGAAGAAAGACCTGCTGCCAGACGGATTGACAGCCTTGCTTGCCCTGCCTGCATGTCTGCCTGCAAGCCTTGCTGTAAGCCTTGCTGCCAGCCTTGCTGCCAGCTTCCCTGCCAGCCTTGCTGTCTGCCTGCCTGCCAGCCTTGCTGTCTGCCTGCCTGCCAGCCTTGGTGCCAGCCAGTCTGCCTGCCAGCCTTGGTGCCTGCCTTTTTGCCAGCCTTGGTGCCTGCCTGCCTGCCAGCCTTGGTGCCTACCTGCCTGCCAGCCTTCCTGCCAGCCCTGGTGCCTGCCTCCCTGCCAGCCTTCCTGCCAGCCTTGGTTCCTGCCAGCCTCCCTGCCAGCCTCCCTGCCAGCCAGCAACCCCACAACCATGGGGAAGAACAGAAAGCCTCAGCCATCTGCTTCCAGCCATGGCAAGAGGGACAGGGCCACCCTCCCACCCCCTGGCCCTCACTCTGGTTCTGCTGGGGCTTCTGTAGCACGGGCTCGCTCTTCTGGAGCTTCTGCTGCTTCTGCTTCTGGAGGAGCTGATGATGCGGGGGATCAGACAAGCACCAGCCACCTCCACAGCACCTAGACCCTTCACCCCTGAGACTGAACGACCAAGAGGAATGCCAGAGAATCATTTTTGTTTTATAGATTGTTGTTAATAAAGTCTATCTTTGATTCACACACTTGCTTCATTTCTTTTTTTTAATAAAGTCTTGCTGGAAACTTTTAGAAATGGTTTAAGCCTTTGCAGGCTTGAGGGATGGGTTAAGATAGCAGTGGGATGGGCAGGGATACCTGTGGGATGTGTAATAGCTGTGGGATGGGTAAGGATAGCAGTGGAATGGGCAGGGATACCTTTGGGATGGGTAATAGCTGTGGGATAGATAAACCTCCAGTGCAAGCATAGTGGGACTGTATGGTCCACCCTCCCAGGTGCCACACCTTTGGCCCTTTATTATCAATAATAATGTAATCATTCATCCACACATGTCAACACAAACACAACTCTTTATTAAACGCCTTGTTCACTGTAGGCCCACCGAATATACATGGCCCTATCTCATCAGTGTGATGAGACAGGCTGAAGGAAGCACCCATTAATCATCTATCATCCTGTCTTGCCACTCCACTGCTCCAGCTGGGGAGTTGCACCAGTGTTTCAGGAGGTTGCGTTGCTTCTTCCCTTCACGTGAGGCTCTGTTGGGGCCTTGCACATCCTCAGTGTCTATCAGGTTTTGCCCTTGCCTCCATTCCCCAGGCTCCATGTCCCCATTGCCTTGTTGGAGGTCCATGAGCGTGTTCTGCAAGACTGGGTAGCGGGTGCGCATGAGATTGTGCAGGATGCAGCAAGCTTCCATGATCCTCCTCACGGTCTCTGGGCGATGCTGCATGGTGGTTCCAGCCCCTCCTTGAGGTGACTGGCATTGTATACCTGGGCATCTGAAGATGAGCCGTTGCCTGAAGCATCGATGTACATGAACTTGTAGTCAGCATCGACCAGGGAGAAGAGGATGATGCTGAAGAAGCCCTTGTAGTTGGAATAAGTGGACCCCAACTTGGCTGGAGCTTTGCAGGCCCCATGCTTGCCATCGATGGCTCCAACGGTGTGGGGGAAGTTCCACCTCTGATACCACTGCTCTGCTACTTTCTTCCAGCCTTCTTCAGTGGAGGGGCACTGGAGGAGCTCCTCCATGTCTTCTTCGATGATGGCCTGCACCACTTCTCTGACCACAATGCTGATGGTGTTGTGTGGCACCCTCCAGCCGTACTGCATGCTCTTGTATGTGGTCCCTGAGGCCAGGTGGCGCAGAGTGAGTGCCACCATGAGCCCATGTTCCAGGCTGGGCCAGAAGTTGGTGTTTGCCTTGGTCAACCTGGGTGTCAGGTGCTGCACAACTTCGTCAAACATGGCTGGAGGCATCCTCATGAAGTTCTGGAATGCCCGAGTGTCTTCGTTCCTGAGCTCCACCATCAGCTTGTTGTACAGTCTATACTCTGCTCTTCTGGTGATCCATCTTCGTACCCAGACGCTTCTTGGCCGCCTCTTTTTCTTCCCGTAGTAGAGTTCACAGAGCCTGTAGATGGCTTCGCACTGTTGCAGAAGGATGGTGGCTGCCAAAAGGACTTTGTTACGAACCACGGTGGACATGATTGGATGCTGTGGAAGAACAAGAGTCAGATGAAGGCTGCAGAGGTCTGCACCGCAGGGCTGCTGGTCTGAAAGTGAGATCCAGGTGAGTTGCACCCCCTTTTTATAGGCAGTATAGGTTTTCCCCAGGTGTCCCTTTGCATCCTCTAGGCATCCTCTAGACATCCTTAATATCCGAGATAGGTCCCCTCTGCGAACGTTTTTTCCATTTTAAATGCTTTGTTTCCATGCTGCATCTGCTAGGCATCCGTTCTGCATCTGTTCTGCATCCGTTCCGCTTCTTCCCTGCGTCCGAGCAGATGCGAGTTGCGCGGATGCGGAACGGATGCCTAGCAAATGCAGAACGGATGCCTAGCGGATGCCTAGCGGATGCAGAACGGACGCATTGGATACATTTTCCGCTCAAAAGTTTTGAGCAGTTCAAAACTTTCTGAGCGGATGAAACGTCAATAAATGGATGCTGGACGGATAGAGAGGAAGTAAAACGGAGGCAGTGAGTGGAGAACGGATACATCACGTTAACCAACGGATGGCAAGCTTTTTTGTCCGTTTTACATCCTCTTTCCATCCGTTGGTGCAGTGTGACAGGGGCTTAAATATATTCAAGATGGTAGTTGTGACCATGAAATTCTCTGCACTTTTTAATGTATTGTTATTCAATTCATGTAGAAAGCATCAATTTCAAAGATATAATTGTAATTCCTTTTTTGACCCCTGTCCTATACACATCTGAGTATAGTGTCAAGCTTGTAAAGCTTGTGTCATCATGTTGTCGTCACGTGACATATCACAAATTTTCACCCTTCACTGAATGGGGGTAGGCGTGGCTAGTGCAAGACACATTTTGCCTGCGGGCTGCAAATTCGATGCCTTTGGTTTAGAGTATGCCCCCTCTTATTTCCACATTATGTTCTCTTGTACCACGTTAATCTTTCCCTCAGCGTTGGGGGAAAAATCTCCTTACTCTTGCTAACTATTGAGAAATATCTCCTCATTTGGAAGTAGAGATGAATGCATATAACAATATTTTGGTAGAACACTTCCTAAAAGACTGCTTTGGCCTTCAGGTGATGGTCATCCACCATTCCCTCACAAGATTTAGGATGTCGGATGGATAGATATGATAAAAAAGACAATGTATTATAATGGTCATCCATATAATCTCCGTGAAAGTAGAGGGCCAATAGGACCAACATCTATCAAGATGGTTGTCTTCTGTGGTTTGCTCTGAGTGCTCAGCAGCTATAGACAATCAGGCTGATAAGACACTATTATTTTTATTTTCTTGACTGATCAGCTTTTGCTCAAGGAGTCCCCTTTTTTCCAATTTTAAAAACCATTATCTCAACTTTCAAAACAGGTGAAGATTCAATGATTGGATTCCTTGCAAAAGTAAACAGGTAATATTGAATTTCCTGTCAACTTGTTTATCAAATCTTAATGCAAACCTATCTGTTATGAAGAGTTGAACACAAGCCTTTTCTATGTCTAAAATAAATACCTTGACAATATCATTTGTTTTGTTTGTACAGTCTCTGCATGTTCTGTCCACAGCACATTGGAGACAAAAAGTTCCTGACAGTGTGGAAAAATATATTGACGTTCATAACCTTTTATTAGCTGAGCCAAAATTGTTTTAATTTTCTGCTGGCAATTGCAGAGATTCCATCAAACTGCACACAATCTGCAGAATCCAGAGTGGAATACTATCCTTGCTCTCTTGTGGGAATTTTTAATTTTGATGTATGAAAATAGAAAAAAATGTTCAACAGCATTTTTCTCACATCAAGACCACTCTGCAAATCAGGAAGTATATATATTGATGAAAAAGTAATACAACTATCCATCTATTTAGATAGTACTAGGATCACTGTTTAATATTTGTGATACTTGTCTGTGTCTAAAATTGTCCTATTAGATTGTTCATCAAACAAGCAAATTTTCCATCTGGTTTGTAGTACATGAAATTTAAAAAAACCAAGACACTGATGACATTAAAAAAAAACTGACAGAAATTCTTTTTGTCAAAAAGATGGATGTAGATAGGTAGCTGTCTGTAACCTCTACATATACTTTTCTCCCTCTCTTTCAGAGTGCTATTATCTGTATTATGGGCTTATTTAATCATCCAGTGTCTTTTTTTCTAGCAATTGATTTAATGGCCTTTTTTAAAAAAAATGTCATAATACCAACTCTCCACCCCAGCAAGATCCTACAGTTCTGATATATAGAAACCCAGCAGGTAAGTTTTAAAACCATTCAGTGTAATGAAGTAACTCCAAAACTGAATTGTTCTTTCTTATGCTATAGTCATTAAAGGCAGTACACTCAACAAGGAAGGAAGATTTCTTCCTTGACCACCATTCTCTTGTCACCAGGTTTCAGTTGTACTGATCAATCATTATGTGAAAAGAAAGCTTTGAGTTTCTTTCAATATCAGCCTATTAGGATTCTATGAGCTTCAAGGATACCCATGGGATCACAGCTGGTTACTGCTTTTTTGACAAGACTGTCAAGTGAGGCTCCAGTCTGAGTACATTTCATTGAAAAACGTGGCAGCCATTGCAGCCAGCGGGTGCTCCTTTCTACCTTTAACAATCTTCTGGAAAACTAGTTGGAATTTCTTTTACCAAGTTTCAAAGCATCACTGCCTCAGCTTCATACACCTTCAGGCATTGCTCTTTTCTTAATCTACTTTGGAATACATGCAGGGCTCAGGAGACCAGTCTCTAATTTGCCTGTCCCTATTTAAAATCTTATTTTATGTGTAGTAGATAGAAAAGCAATTATTCAACTCTATTTAGAATAGAAATGAGCAAATCACGAGCAGCATGCAGCCCTGAAGCCCATTTGGAAATTAATTGATGCATTTGTTCATTCATTCCTTGGTCATTTTCACTTAAACACAAACACACACACATATGCTTGCACACCAGCAACCAATTTCAGCAAGAAGCAAGAATGTGTCAGGTTCCAACCCCCAACCCCAAAATACATTGAGATTCTTCCAAGCAATTTCCTTTATTTTTCCTCACCTATAACTACAAATCTTGTTAAACTAAAGTAGATTATTTACACCATAAAACAAAAACTCTGGAATTATCAGGGGATCAGCCATCTTAATTCTTTTTCTCCTACACAAACTATCTAAACTATGTTGTCTTTTGCTCCTCTGGAATGTAGTTCCTCCCTCCTGGGAATCTGGACAACATTCCATCCTGAAATGTCACACAAGAGAGAAAGAACGGAAGGAGACTGAACAGTAACAGATTGGGCAGATGTGACTGAGATGATGAACACTTAAAATTAGGACTATCTGAGTTGCATAAATCTGGATGACCAGTAGGAACAGAAGAAGGGCAGATATGCTGCTATCTACTGCTTGTTCATAGAATCCAATTCTTGTGTCTCCATTAACTTTACTGTTAATTGTTTGCTGGTTCTTGAGGGTTATTTGATGAAAGTGCAGTCCTGGTTTATGAGATGGTCTCTCTGGTAATCCAGTGACATCTTGCCCTGAATGTTGTCATTCCAAGAAATTGAGAATATGAGGAGAAAAATATTTCCAAATCCCAGTTCAGTTCGTGATGTTATCAGCCAGACATTATATTTCAGGACACTCTCAAACAGCCTAGAAATAGATGAATGGATAAATGAATGGGAGGGAGGAAAGGAAGGCTGAATTGTCATATCCAACAAGCTAGATATCCAAAACAGATGGATAAATAGTTTGTGCAGTTCAGATCAGTGGCATAAGTGTTTTAAAAGGGTTAGGCTAGAGTTGTTACATAACAGTTGAATATAAGTGCCCTTTATCTACTGAAATTCTGAAGAGAGAAGGCAGGTGAGGTTAAAACAATGGCTAAAAGAAAGAGAAGAAGATAAATTAGAAATGTTTTTGGCTGCTATGATCACCAAAAATTGGCTTCCAAGATGTTCTGTCGAAAGGTAGAGTATGTACAGTATGTGTCCTTAGACTAGAGAAAAATGACCTGAAGGAAGCACATATTGCTGAATAGACTACATCATCTCCATCCACTAGATTGTTTCCTTTATGGTGCAGAAAAGAGGAAGGATCGCCTACTTTCTGTCTACATTTGCTTCAGACTGTTTGTGTTAATTATCACATCAATTTCACCGGATGCTCTGGAAAATTCTGTATCTTTTGATATAAATATCTTGGTGGTTGTTCATATCTCAATGTATTTTTTCCTGACTTTTGCCCAATTTTGCCAGTTAAGTGTTTTTGATCTTTGCAAATGTTTAACCAATAAGCATATATAGCTAGCAGTATGTATGCTGCCTCTGATCTGACCAGGAATTGACTGGGAATGGGCTTTTGTGCAAGTTAAACTGCAAACTACCCACAGTAATTTTCCAGTAATGCAGTTATTGGGACATTTATTTTTATATGGAATAGAACAACCTTTTTAGGCAGATGAATAGAAGATTGCAGTCACAGTACTCATCCTATGATACTTTGGTATTGCTGCACTTGTTTCTCTGAGTGGCAGACAGAAAGCACCAGTAAGAGTCACAAGATCGACCCTTGTCCCCAAGTCTTTAATGGACAAACCTAAACATCAAGAGTACAAGTTGAACTGAACCCATGTTTTGTGAGCTCTTATAACTTATAAGTCCAACATTGAAAGGATTACAGCTTCTTGTCACTCTAAAATGAAAAATAAATAACAACTGGAGTGCAAACCTGAAATAGGATTAGTATTGATTAAAAAAATACTCTCCCCCCACCCAATACTGATAAATTGTACAGTCTTCCTTATAGTTGGTACCTCCACTCACTTTTTATTGACCACTCACTCACTGTGTTCTTCCCAAATATGTGCGAGAGGTTGCTGGGATACCAAAGGCTTGACCACTCTGCCCTGTTTTGTTGTGCTTCGGTGTACAACATGCTTACCAATGGGGATAGTTTCTGGCGCCTTGATAACCCTGCAGAGTTAGGTCACTTTGAGATGTTACTATTTTGCAAAATCTCTTTGAGCATGATAGCATCACTCTGTGGATAATTATCTGGAAAATCTTCCTCATTGAAGGTTGTTAGGGATAACATTGTTCACCCTAACTGGTTTAGGTGAAATAATAACTATGAATCATAGTTAGTGTATGTTAGAGTGTATGCAGCTTTAACTGTGAAATAGCAATTAAAGGAGTGGTTAAGAAAACAATATAAAAGTAGCAAGACTACGACTTGCTCTCACTCTCTCTGGCTTTGATGATCCCTGATTACTGCTTGGAATCAAGACTGCATTGCTCGAACGGGAGAGACAACAAAGGACTGATTTTGTAAGTGAACTGACATAGGATATTCTACATGGACTTTGCTAACTGAATACCCCTGAATGGACTGACTACATGGTAAATGAATATTGGACTGTTATTTGACTGTGCCATAAACTTATACTGGAATAAATTATATTTTTGATAGCACAAGCGTATCTGTTATTTTTACAGTATGTTAATAAAAATACAAGCTTAGCTCACTCATTTATCTGTGTGCCTATCTGACTAATGCTGCACATTCTGTTTAGCTTGTCTACCTAACCCTGGTTGGGGAACCCAGGCTTAACATTGGTTATGGGCCCAGAGGATGCAAAGTCAGTTTAACTAGGTTAAACAGATTTATGTAAAAAGTGAG
>BLBF01000019.1:37979307-38002261 GCA_015471245.1 Laticauda colubrina
TTGTTGGACATGGGTATAACTGTAAAAGATTCCATTATGGTGTATGAGGATAACCAAGCAGCTATAAAGTTAGCTACTAGTATTGCTGTAAAAACTAGATCAAAACATACTTACTTAAGATATTTGAATGTAAGAGAATCAGTGGAGAATGAACTGATAAAATTGGAATACTGCATGTCAGAAGAAAACATTGCAGACCAATTTACAAAAGCTCAAGGAGCAACTAAGTTTAAAGAAAGTTGCGAAAAATATTTTCTAAAGATGTAAATGATTCATAGTTATTATGTAACCTAAAAGGGGAGAATGTTAGGGATAACATTGTTCACCCTAACTGGTTTAGGTGAAATAATAACTATGAATCATAGTTACTGTATGTTAGAGTGTATACAGCTTTAACTGTGAAATAGCAATTAAAGGAGTGGTTAAGAAAACAATATAAAAGTAGCAAGACTACGGCTTGCTCTCACTCTCTCTGGCTTTGATGATCCCTGATTATTGCTTGGAATCAAGACTGCATTGCTCGAACGGGAGAGACAACAAAGGACTGATTTTGTAAGTGAACTGACATAGGATATTCTACATGGACTTTGCTAACTGAATAGCCCTGAATGGACTGACTACATGGTAAATGAATATTGGACTGTTATTTGACTATGCCATAAACTTATACTGGAATAAATTATATTTTTGATAGCACAAGCGTATCTGTTATTTTTACGGTATGTTAATAAACATACAAGCTTAGCTCACTCATTTATCTGTGTGCCTATCTGACTAACGCTGCACATTCTGTTTAGCTTGTCTACCTAACCCTGGTTGGGGAACCCAGGCTTAACAAAGGTTATCTAGAATGTTATCACATTGCTGGGTTTCCACTGACTTTCCTTAAGCTGTGTAAATACCATGTAAAGCTACGAAAAAGAATGGCATTGTTAATATCTCATGGTGAAAGGCTCCCTCACCAGCTTTTCAATTCACCTCTAGTTTTATTTTTTCCTCATGTTTAATTTGAGCAATCACCTGTCTAGAAACAGAGGAGATGCTGCTTCCTCTGTTGTATCTGAATTTCTATTCCTTGCAGTATCTTAATCCTATACTCTATTACCTGATTTTGACTTATCTTACTCATCTCCTCCCTCCTTTGCCTCCAATCTCCAAACAAATATACAGATTACAGATCATCAGAGTTGGAAGGGACCTTGTAGATCATCTAGTCCAACCCCCCACCCAAGTGGGAGACCCTACACCATTTCTGACAAATAACAGTCCAATCTCTTCTTGAAAGTCTCAAGTGATGGCACTCCCACAACTTCTGAGGGCAAGCTGTTCCATTGGTTAGTTGTTCTCACTGTCAGAAAGTTTCTCCTTGTTTTCAGGTTAAATGTTTCCTTGTTCAGTTTCCATCTATTATTCCTTGTCTGGCCTACAGGAGCTTTAGAAAATAGCTTGACCCCCTTTCTCTCTGTGGCAGCTCCTCAAATATTGAAACACCTCTATCATCTCTCCCCTGGTCCTTCTCTTTACTAGGCTAGGCAAGCCCAGTTCCTGCAACCGTTTGTTATATGTTTTAGCCTCCAGTCCCCTAATCATCCTGATTGCTCTTCTCTGTACTATTTCTAGGGTCTCAACATCTTTTTTCTAATGTGGTGACCAAAACTGGATGCAGTACTCTAGCTGTGGCCTTACTAAGGCTTTAAAGAGTGATATTAGTACTTCTCTTGATCTTGACTGTATCCCTCTTGTTACATATTAGCATACTCCAAATACTCTGTTCCCATTGGTCCACAAATACTCAAATCTGATTGGTGTTCTACTCGACGGTGATTGGTGAAAAATAACTAGTTTATGATTGGCCGCCTCAGCGGCAGGAGAATCAAGGAGCCATCATTGGCTGCGAGCCGCAAGCAGCCTCTATATAAAAAAGGGATGCCGCAGTTCCTGGCTCAGACAGAATCCAGCAACTAATAAAAGAGCTGAAGTTACACTGGTCTCAAGTCTCATTCTTCGCGAACCCAATACTGGCGATGAAGGTGGGATTCTGAGACAAGGAGACCAGTTGAGCACGTGGGAACGAGAACCAAGCAGATGAAATGGCTGGAACCCACTCGCCACCCACACCATTCAACCCAGTGACGGAGGACTGGGAATCGTACATCGACAGATTCCTCATGTTCCTTGAGAGAAATAACTTACAAGGAATCTCCGACAATAGAAAGAGAGCTGTGTTCTAGACACACTGTGGGCCCACAGTGTTCAAGATGGCCAAGGCTTTGGCCAAACTGGAGGGCGTATACAGATGACCTGGCCAGATTTGGAAAAATTGCTGAAGGCTCATTACACACCAACCATCTCCAGCCTTATTCGGAGACATGAGTGCTACAAACGGGACCAGAGAGAAGGTGAGACTATCACAGACTTTATAGCAGCTCTCAGGGACATTGGAGGGGCATGTGAATTCCTCAACATGGATGAAGCCATGAGGGATTGTGTGGTCTTTGGTCTAAGAGATCTCACTTTGCAGAGTCGACTGCTAACCTGACCAAAAATTACAGTCAATGAGGCTATCACTGAGGCCACAGTAGCTGAAGCCACAAAAAATCAGCATCCAAGATGCAACAAATGAATGCGACAACACAAAAAACACCAGCAGAAACAAGCCAATTTCCAGAGAAGAAGTCAGAGAACACACACAAGACCATCACACACCATGAGGATAGCGAATCATTGTCCGAGACCAATGACGAAGAGGAAGAAATCCACAGACTCCAGTCAGAATGAAATAGACAGGAGAGGAAAGGACATAAGTTGGGGTTCCAGTGCACTGGGTGCAGAGGAGACCACCGCCGTTCCAAGTGCCGTTTCCTAGACACCATTTGCAGGTACTGTGGGAGACAGGGACACATAGCAAGGGTCTGCCAAAACCAGAAAAGCTACAGTCCCCGACATAGAGACAACACCTCACCAAGAATAAAAGAAAGACAGACATTGAGCCGTGAGAGTCGAGAAAGCAGAGGCAAATGGCTAAATGAAAGCTACAGAAAAGAAGAAACACACAAAACTATAACCATCGGCCATTCAAACACAACCAATGGCCTGAAGGTACATTTGGCAGTCAGCATCGAAGGCCTAAAATGCGAGATGGAGGTGGACTCCAGCTCATTCCTATCAATGGTATCATGGAATATACCGCATGTACGCAGAACAGAATTAGAAAACCAAACACTGACACTGAAAGACTACCAAGGCAACAGGATCCCCATAGTCGGACTCAGACACTTCCAAGTCACATTCAAAAAACACACAAAAATTCTGCCTTTAACCATTGTAGATTGGAACCACCCAAGCCTACTGGGACTTGAATGGTTCAAACCCCTGGGAATCGGAGTGACCGGAATCAACAGCGTCACCGAGACAGACTGGGAGGAGAACCTAATGAGGGAGTTCCAGGACGTATTCGATGGTAAACTAGGCAAGTACCGAGGGTCCTCATATCATTTAATTTGAATCCGACAATAACTCCGAGTAGGTTAAAAACGAGGTGAGTTCCCTTCGCATTAAAACCGAAGATCGATGAGGAATTAAATAAACTGAAAGCACAAGGGATATTGGAACCAATAGACCACGCTAAATGGGAAACCCCAATCATAACCCCAATTAATCCAGATGGGTCCATGAGAATCTGTGGTGACTACAAGGCCACCCTAAACCATGCACTACAACAAAGTGCATATTCTGTTCCGGTAGTGCAACATCTGTTACACTCATTGGGGAGAGGCAAGGTTTTTGCAAAGCTCGATCTTGCACAAGCATGCCAACAATTGCCAGTTGACCCCGAAACAGCGAAGGCACAAACGATCATAGGGAGCATTCAAATGCAAAAGACTGCAATTTGGAGTCAGCGTGGCCCCAGGAGTGTTCCAAAGCCTGATGGAGCGGTTGTTACAAGGGATAAAAGGGGTAGTCCCATACTTTGATGATGTGTTAGTGTCAGCCAGCGAAAAGAAAAAACTAGAAGCCCATCTCAGAATAGTATTGCAAAGATTCCAAAAGGCGGGACTCAAGGTCAAAAAAGAAAAATGTCAGCTAGCCACCTCAAAAGTTGAATTCCTGGGGTATCTAATCGATAAAGATGGCATCCACCCCACAGATAAAAAAATCAAAGTGATCAAAGAAGCACCCAGACCAAAAAAAACAGATTTACAAGCATTCTTGGGACTTATCAATTTTTATATTTTTCTGCCACAGAAGGCAACGATGGCAGAACCACTACATAGATTACTAGACAAGACAGACACCTGGACCTGGGGACGATGAGAAGAGACCGCGTTCCAGAAAATAAAAGATTTAATAATATCCAAATCTGTATTAATACAATACAGCGAGACACTGCCATTGACAGTCACCTGCGACGCATCACTGTTCGGCGTCAGAGCCATACTCAGCCACACGCTACCAGATGGGAGAGAAGTGCCGATTACATTCTACTCCAAAATACTGTCCAAAGCTGAAAGGAACTACAGCCAGTTGGACAGAGAGGCATTAGCAGCAATATCCAGGGTCAAACGGTTCCATGAATACCTCTACGGTAGGACCTTTACACTAATTACAGACCACAAGCCCCTATTGGGAATACTAGCAGGGAACAGGGCCACCCCAAACATACTCTCCCCACGAATGACAAGATGGTCCAAGTTCCTTGCCACATACCATTACAAATTAATTCACCGACCAGGCAAGGACATTTCACACACCAACGCGCTGAGCCGTACTCCCCTACCTGAACTGGGAATTGACCCAGCATCAACCACATCCACTCTACAAATTGAGACTCTACGAAACCTACCCATAACCGCAGCGGATATTGCAAAAGAAAGAAAGAGACAAAAAATTGTCGCAGGTTTTAAACTGGGTAGGAAAAGGGTGGCCAGAAAATGATGCAGAACGGAAAAAACGTCCGCAGAGGGGACCTATCTCGGATATTAAGGATGTCTAGAGGATGCCTAGAGGATGCCTAGAGGATGCCTAGAGGATGCCTAGAGGATGCAAAGAGACACCTATACTACCTATAAAAAGGGGGAGCAACACATCTGGATCTCACTTTCAAACTCTGCCCAACAACACACAAGATGTGCCCTACTTCATCGTGGGGGATGACGCCTTCTCCCTCAGAACCTACCTCATGAAGCCCTACACCTCCAAATACCTCACCCATGAAGAGAGGATCTTCAACTACAGGCTGTCCAGGACAAGGCGGGTGGTGGAGAATGCCTTTGGCATCCTGGCCAACAGGTTCCAGGTACTTCTCACCACCATGCAGCATCACCCAGAGACTGTGAGGAGGATCATGGAAGCTTGCTGCATCCTGCACAATCTCATATGCACCCACTACCCAGTCTTGCAGAACACGCTCGTGGACCTCCAACAAGGCAATGGGGACATGGAGCCTGGGGAATGGAGGCAAGGGCGAAACCTGATAGACACTCAGGATGTGCAAGGCCCCAACAGAGCCTCACGTGAAGGGAAGAAGCAACGCAACCTCCTGAAACACTGGTGCAACTCCCCAGCTGGAGCAGTGGAGTGGCAAGGCAGGATGATAGATGATTAATGGATGCTTCCTTCAGCCTGTCTCATCACACTGATGAGATAGGGCCATATATGTTGGGTGGGCCTACAATGAACAGGGCATTTAATAAAGAGTTGTGTTTATGTTGACATGTGTTGATCAATGATTAAATTGTTATTGATAATAAAGGGCCATAGGTGTGGCAGCTGGGAGGGTGGACCATACAGTCCCACTACGCTTGCACTGGAGGTTTATCTATCCCACAGCTATTACCCATCCCAAAGGTATCCCTGCCCATTCCACTGCTATCTTAATCCATCCCACAAGCATGCAAAGGCTTAAACCATTTCTAAAAGTTTCCACCAAGACTTTATTAAAAAAAAGAAATGAAGCAAGTGTATGAATCAAAAATAGACTTTATTAACAACAAGCTATAAAACAAAAATGAGTCTCTGGCATTCCTCTTGGTCACTCAGTCTCAGGAGTGAAGGGTCCAGGTGCTGTGGAGGTGGCTGGTGCTGGAGTGCTTGTCATCAGCTCCTCCAAAAGCAGAAGCAGCAGAAGCCCCAGCCCCAGAAGAGCGAGCCCGTGCTGCAGAAGCCCCAGCAGAACCAGAGTGAGGGCCAGGGGGCGGGATAGTAGCCCTGTCCCTCTTGCAAGGGCTGGCAGCAGATGGCTGAGGCTTGCTGTGCTTCAGCATGTTTGTGGGGTTGCTGGCTGGCAGGGAGGCTGGCAGGAACCAAGGCTGGCAGGCAGTCACGCACCAAGGCTTGCAGTCATGCACCAAGGCTTGCAGGCAGAGTGACTGGCAGCAAGGCTGGTAGGGAGGCTGGCAGCAAGGCTGGCAGGCAGGCAGACAGCAAGGCTGGCAGGGAGGCTGGCAGCAAGGCTGGCAGCAAGGCTTGCAGGCAGACATGCAGGCAGGACAGGCAAGGCAGTCAATGTGTCTGGAAGCAGGTCTTTCCTCTGAATGGTGACCTGCTTCCGAGCTGCTTCCATTATATCCGCGGGGCTGACGCAATGCATCCTCCCCGCATGCGCAATTAATGCTCGGCATCCACTAGGCTTCCACTGTGCATCCACTGTGCATCCGCTTCATCCACTGTGCATCCGCTCTGCATCCACTGTATCTGTTCAGCATCTGCTTTGCTGAGGTCCCCCAGAAGCCTAGCGGATGTGCCATCTGCTCCCATCTGCTTCCATCCACTGGGCTTCCATTCCGCATCCCCTTTCCATCCGTTCTGCGTCCTCCCTACGTCCGTGTTATCCGCTCCGGTTATGCAAATTTTTGCCCCTTCTGAGAGTGGATAACAATGGATGGAACATTTTTCTCGTCCGTTGTGTCCATTTTGCATCCGTTGGGCAGTGTGACAGGGCCTTTAGTAATTGTGGTTTCTTTCTGGGGCTACTGGGGCTATTGATTGGCGGGTTGTTGTTCGGGTTTGTTGCATTATTTCTTGTGCTAGTGGAGGGTCTCCCCCTCCCCTCTTATTCATGTTAGAGGGGTCTCCCCCCTCTCCGGTTTGGTTATTATTATTATTTTTTTATGTTTGCTGTGGTTCTGGCGTGTGTGTGTGTTTTCTTTGCACCCGGGTTTGTTAGTGTTTCTTTCTAGTGTTCGTGATCTCAGTTGATCAGCTACTTGGGTTATTGTTGCCGGTATCCAAAGTGGGTGCCCCGTGGGACCAGATCCCCTGTTCCAAATGTGCATTGCTTACTAGAGGAGTCTGCTGGTTTTTCAGGGCTGTAAGTGGGGAGTAATCTATCGAGGTGCGATCTTAATTTTCTGCCCATCAATAGTTCTGCTGGGCTTTTTTCATTGTGGTATTAGGTGTGATGTGTTGTATAGTTAGCATTTTGTAGATTTTTTTCTTGTATGTCCCCTGTGTTGAGTTTTTCTATAGTCTCTTTCGTATACTGGACCATGTGTTCTGCCCGCCCGTTTGTAGCCGACCGACCCAGCACTGTCAAGGCATGCCTTATGCCGTGTTCAGCGAGGAACTTTTCAAATGTCAACACTGTGAACTGCGGCCCGTTGTCTGAAACCAATAGGTCCAGCAACCCATATATTGCAAACAGTTTCCTCAGCTGTCTGATGATGGCTTCTGTTGATGTGGAGTTCATGACACTTACCTCCAACCAATTTGAGTAAGCGTCTACTATTATTAAAAATGTGTGTCCTTTTGTCAGCCCTGCGAAATCTATGTGTATTCTCAACCAGAGTCCCCTCGGTGTTTCCCAGGCAAGCACAGGTGTGGCAGGGGGTGTAGGTCTGGATTTTTGGCATTGTGTGCACGTTTCCACCCATCTCCCAATATCCTTATCCATCCCTGCCCACCATACATAACTCCTGGCCAGGGATTTCATTCATACGATACCCGGGTGTCCTTCATGCAAGATATACAGTACTTGTTCTTAGAGTATTTCTGGTATGACTACCCGATCGCCCCAAAGTATACAACCTTTTAAAGTTGAGAGTTCTGTCTGTCTGTTCTGGAATGGTTTAAAAAAACTCATCCATCTCATTTTCTGGCCACCCTTTTCCTATCCAGTTTAAAATCCACGCCATTTTTTGTCTCTTGCGGTTTCTTTTGCAATGTCCGCTGCAGTTACAGGTAGGTTTGGAAATGTTTCAATTTGTAGCGTGGATGTGGTTGGTGCCAGGTCACTTCCCAGTTCAGGCAGGAGAGAACAGCTCAGGGTGTCGCCATGTGATTTGTCCTTCCCTGGCTGGTGGATTAATTTGCAATTGCGGCAAGGAACTTGGACCACCTCATCATTCGTGGTGACAGTGTGTTTGGGTTGGCCTTGTTTCCTGCGAGTATTCCCAAGAGTGGCTTGTGGTCTGTGATTAGTGAGAAAGTCCTGCCATAGAGGTATTCATGGAATTGCTTGACTCCAGTTATCGCTGCTAGCGCCTCTCTGTCCAATTGGCTGTAGTTTCTTTCTGTTTCAGACAGCGTTTTGGAATAGAACATGATCGGCGCTTCTCTCCCATCTGGTAGCGTGTGGCTGAGTACGGCTCTGATGCCGAACAGTGATGCTTCGCAGGTGAGTGTTAGTGGCAAGGTTTTGCTGTATTGAATTAACACAGATTTGGATATCATCAAGTCCTTTATTTCCTGGAACGCGGCTTCTTCTTGTCGCTACCAGGTCCAGGTAGCTGTCTTATCCAGCAATCTGTGTAATGGTTCCACCATAATTGCCTTCTGTGGCAGAAAGACATTATAGAAGTTAATGAGTCCCAAAAATGCTTGCAGGTCTGTTTTATTTTTGGGTCTGGGAGCTTCTTTTATTGTTTTGATTTTCTGTTCCATGGGGTGGATTCCTTCTTTATCTATTAGGTACACCAGGAATTCAACTTTAGGGGTGGCTAGTTGGCATTTTTCTTTTTTATCTTTGAGTTCCGTCTCTTGGAATCCTTGTAAGACTTTTCTGAGACGACTTTCCAGTTGGTTCTTCTCACTAGCTGATCCAGCACATCATCGAAGTATGGAACCATCCCTTTTATTCCTTGTAATAGGCGCTCCATCAAGCTTTGGAACACGCCTGGGGCTACGCTGACTTCAAATTGCAATCTTTTGCATCTGAATGCCCCCCTGTGAATCACAATTGTTTGTGCCTCTGCTGTTTCGGGGTCGACTGGCAATTGCTGGTACACTTGTGCAAGGTCAAGCTTCACGAAGATCTTTCCTCCCCACAACGAATGTAACAGATGTTGTCCCACTGGAATGGGTATATGCTTTGTTGTAGCACATGGTTGACGGTGGCCTTATAGTCTCTGCAGATGTGCACGGACCCATCTGGCTTTATCAGAGTCACAATTGGGGTTTCCCACCTTGCGTGGTCTATTTGTTCCAATACCCCCTGTGGGATGAGTTTATCCAATTGCTTATCGATCTTTGGTTTTAATGCGAAAGGAGCTTGCTTTGCCTTTAACCTGATTGGGGCTATATTGGGATTCAAATTAAATGATATAGGGGACCCTCGGTACTTGCCTAGTTTCCCATCAAACATGTCCTGGAAATCCCTCATCAGGCTCTCCTCCCAGTCTGTTTCGGTGATTTCGGTGTTTCGGTGCTGTTGATTCCAGTCACTCTGATTCCCAGGGGCCCGAACCATTCAAGTCCTAGTAGGCTGGGGTGGTCCAGGTCTACTATTGTTAATGGAAGTATTTCCGTGTGCTTTCTGATTTAACTTGGAAATGTCCGAGTCTGACTATGGGGATCCTGTTCCATTGGTAGTCTTTCAGGGTCAGTTTTTGGCTCTCTAGTTCCTTTCTTCGTATGTTAGGTGTCAGTCTCTTAAGTGTGTTCCATGATACCATAGACAGGTATGAGCCGGAGTCTACCTCCATTTTGCATTGTTGGCCTTCGATGTTGACTTGCATATGTACCTTTCGGGCATCAGTTGTGCTAGAATGCCCAATGGTTATCATTTGGTATGTCTCTACCTTCCGGTAGGCTTCGCTGAGCCATTTGTGTCAGTCTCTTAGCTGTGTTCTATGATACCATAGACAGGTATGAGCCGGAGTCTATCTCCATTTTGCATTGTTGGCCTTCGATGTTGACTTGCATATGTACCTTTTGGGCATCGATTGCGCTAGAATGCCCAATGGTTATCGTTTGGTATGTCTCTTCCTTCCGGTAGGCTTCGCTGAGCCATTTGTTTCTGTTTTCTTGGCTCCAATGGCTCCCTGCCTGTCTTTCTCTCATTCTGGGGGGAGTGCTGTCTCTTCATCTGGAGCTGGAGCTCTTTCAGTTTCGGCAGACCCTTGCTATATGTCCCCGTCTCTCACAGTGCTGGCAAACCGCGTTGAGGAAACAGCACTCGGAATGGGGGTGGTCTCCTCTGCATCCAGCGCACTGGAACCCTGACTTACATTATCTCCTCTCCCATCTGTTTTGTTCCGATTGAAGTCTGTGTATTTCTTCTTCCTCATCATTGGTCTCGGATGAAGACTTGATGTCCTCATGATGTGTGGTGGTGGTCTTGTGGGTGCCCTCTGGTGTCTTCTCCTGGGGTTGGCTTGACTCTGCTGGTGTTTCCTGGGTTGCCGTATTCATTAGCTGCATGTTGGCTGCTGATTTATTTATGGCTTCGGCTGCCGTGGCCTCAGCGATGGCCTCAGTGACTGTGATGTTTGGTCGGGTCAGCAGTCGGCTCTGCAAGGTGAGTTCTCTCAGTCCTAGGACCATGCAGTCTCTTATGGCTTAATCCATGTTGAGGAACTCGCATGCCCCTCCAATGTCCCTTAGAGCCGCTACGAAATCCCTGATGCTCTCACCTTCTTTCTGGTCCCGTTTATAGAATTCATGTCTCCGGATAAGGCTGGAGACGGTTGGTGCATAATGGGCCCTCACTATTCTGTCCAAATCTGGCCAGGTCATTTGCTTTACATCTTCAGGTTTAGCCAATGCCTTGGCCATCTTAAACACTGTGGGCCCACAGTGTGTCAGGAACACGGCTCTCTTCCTGCTGTCTGAGATCCTCTGTAACTCATTGCTCTTGAGGAACATGAGGAATCTGTCGATGTACGATTCCCAGTCCTCCATTGCTGGGTTGAATGGTGCAGGAGGCACATTATTGCCGGCCATGTCATCTTTGCTCGGTTCTCGTTGCCACGTGCTCAACTGGTCTCCTTTGACTCAGTATCCCACCCTCACCGCCAGTGTTGTGTCACGGGAAAAAGAGAGACGTGAGACTAGTGTGACTTTCAGCTCTTTATTTGGTTCCTGGAATCAGTCTGACTGCAGAGCCGCAGCAGCCTCTTTTATAGCGGCTGCTTGCAGCTCATGGCCAATGACGGCTCCTTGAATCTCCTGCTGCTCAGACAGAGCAATCATAGGGGGGGAATTGTGGACCAATTACTGTCGCTTGAAGAACCAATCACAGTGTAGTATTGGACCAATAGTGCACCACAGTGGACCAATCAGGAAGCGGTATTACAAGTATGCTCATATAGAACATAATCCATCAGGCCCCGATGATTTGTTTTCATTAAGATCAGACAGGTATTTTCTTACTATTTTTTTTGCTTATTTTAACTTTTATTTCTTGTCTGTCTTTTACAGATATATTTTTGGTGGGTTGAGCTATAGTTTTTTTTTTTGCATGAAGATGGATGCAAAGAATGATTTAAGCAGTTCTGTTTTCTCTCTGTTGCCTGTTATTTCCTTGCCATCTTCTCTCTTTAGTGGACTGACTGTTTCCTTTATTTATTTTTTGTTATTGATATGTTGGAAGAAACTTTTTTTTATTATCTTTGACTTTTGTTGCAAGTCTTTGTTCGTTCTGAGCCTTTGCTATCCTGACTTCGTCTTTGCAGATTCTGGCTATCTGCTGATATTCTACCTTAGTTGTATGTCCTTCTTTCCATTTTTTGTACTTGTCCTTTTTTTCTTTCAATTTGCCAGAGATCTTTGTGCAGCCATGCTGGTTTCTACTTGAATCAGCACTCTCTGATGGAAATATTTTAAAGGGTGCTGTTTTCATTATTCTTTTCACCCATTTTAGTAGATCTTGTTTTGGAAACAGGAAATTCAATTATTTTGATTTTAGGGGGAGTCCCACAGAAAACCATCAGTGTGATGAATGGCCAGTTCTGCAATTTCAGTGAAAGCAGAGTAAATGAAATCTCTCTTCCAACTGTGCAAATGTTATTCATGATTACATAGTTCAGTAAAATTACTATTCTGATTTAGGAAACAAAGCAGAAGAAAGTCATCTGAAACAGAAGATTGGTCTGTCCAGTAAGTTGAGTGCAGTCTGCTTTGAGGCTGGCAAGAACTTCTTCAGGATGTTAAGCAGAAGGGCATTTTGCTATTCATCTGGAAATGTCAGAAATGATACCTGAGACTTTTATTGTCCTGAACATGTTCCCTGTCACTGAGCTAAACAGGGACTTAGTCTTAAGCACATGTCACACTGCACCAACGGATGCAAAGAGGATGTAAAACGGACAAAAAAGCTTGCCATCCATTGGTTAACGCGATGTATCCGTTCTGTACTCACTGTCTCCTTTTTGCTTCCTCTCTATCCATCCAGCATCCGTTTATGGACGTTTCATCCGCTCAGAAAGTTTTGAGCTTCTCAAAACATTTGCGCGGAAAATGTATCCAATTCGTCCATTCTGCATCCGCTACGCATCCGCTAGGCATCCCTTCTTCATCCGTTACACATCCGCTATATCCACTAGGCATCCGCTGCGCATCCGCGCAACTCACATCCACTCGGACACAGGGAGGAAGCAGAACAGACGCAGAACAGATGCAGAATGGATGCCTAGCGGATGCAGCATGGAAACAAAGCATTTAAAATGGAAAAAACGTTCACAGAGGGGACCTATCTCGGATATTAAGGATGTCTAGAGGATGCCTAGAGGATGCAAAGGGACACCTAGGGGAAAACCTATACTGCCTATAAAAAGGGGAAGCAACTCATCTGGATCTCACTTTCAGACCAGCAGCCCAGCTGTACAGACCTCTGCATCCTTCATCTGACTCTTGCTCTTCCACAGTATCCAGTCATGTCAACCATGGATCGTAACACAGTCCTTTTGCTAGCCACCATCTTTCTGCAACAGTGCAAAGCCATCTACAGGCTCTGTGAACTCTACTACGGGAAGAAAAGGAGGTGGCCAAGAAGCGTCTGGGTCCAAATATGGATCGGGAGAAGAGCAGAGTACGGACTGTACAACAAGCTGATGGTGGAGCTCAGGAACGAAGACACTCGGGCATTCCAGAACTTCATGAGGATGCCTCCAGCAATGTTTGCCGAAGTTGTGCAGTGGCTGACACCCAGGTTGACCAAGGCAAACACCAACTTCCGGCCCAGCCTGGAACCTGGGCTTAAGGTGGCACTCACTCTGCACCACCTGGCCTCAGGGACCACCTACAGGAGCATGCAGTATGGCTGGAAGGTGCCACACAACACCATCAGCATTGTGGTCAGAGAAGTGGTGCAGGCCATCATCGAAGAATACCTGGAGGAGCTCCTCCAGTGCTCCTCCACTGAAGAAGGATGGAAGAAAGTTGCAGAGCAGTGGTATCAAGTGGAACTTCCCACACACCGTTGGAGCCATAAATGGCAAGCACGTGACCTGCAAAGCGCCAGCCAAGTTGGGGTCCACTTATTTCAACTACAAAGGGCTTCTTCAGCATCGTCCTCTTCGCCATGGTCGATGCTGACTACAAGTTCATGTACATCGATGCTTCAGGCAATGGCTCATGTTCAGATGCCCAGGTATACAACGCGAGTGACCTCAAGGAGGGGCTGGAACGCAACCTCATCCTGGGCTTCCCAGATCCAGACCCCCTGCCCAACAACACACAAGATGTGCCCTACTTCATCGTGGGGGATGATGCCTTCTCCCTCAGAACCTACTTCATGAAGCTCTACACCTCCAGATGCCTCACCCGTGAAGAGAGGATCTTCAACTACAGGCTGTCCAGGGCAAGGCGGGTGGTGGAGAACGCCTTTGGCATCCTGGCCAACAGGTTCCAGGTACTTCTCACCACCATACAGCATCGCCCAGAGACCGTGAGGAGGATCATGGAAGCTTGATGCATCCTGCACAATCTCATGCACACCCGCTATCCAGTCTTGCAGAACAGGCTCGTGGACCTCCAACAAGGCAATGGGGACACGGAGCCTGGGGAATGGAGGCAAGGGCGAAACCTGCTGAAACACTGGTGCAACTCCCCAGCTGGAGCGGTGGAGTGGCAAGACAGGATGATAGATGATTAATGGATGCTTCCTTCAGCCTGTCTCATCACACTGATGAGATTAAGCCATGTATGTTGGGTGGGCTGACAATGATCAGGGCATTTAATAAAGAGTTGTGTTTGTGTTGACATGTGTGGATGATTATTACATTGTTATTGATAATAAAGGGCCATAGGTGTGGCACCTGGGAGGATGGACCATACAGTCCCACTATGCTTGCACTGGAGGTTTATCTATCCCCACAGCTATTACCCATCCCAAAGGTATCCCTGCTCATTCCACAGGTATCCCTGCCCACCCCACTGCTATCTTAACCCATCCCACAAGCATGCAAAGGCTTAAACCATTTCTAAAAGTTTCCACCAAGACTTTATAAAAAAAAAGAAATGAAGCAAGTATGTGAATCAAAGATAGACTTTCTTGAACAACAAGCTGTAAAAGAAAAATGACCCAAGTCAAGTGTCCAAATAAAGTCCATAGGTAGCCAGCCAGCCAGTCTCTGGCACTCCTCTTGGTCACTCGGAGGTGTGCCCAGTCTCAGGGGTGAAGGGTCCAGGTGCTGTGGAGGTGGGTGCTGCTGCAGTGCAGGTCTGAAGCACCACTGGGGTGCCTGGCCCCGAGAGGACAACAGGTGACGGTGTGTTGAGAAAGCTCTCGGACAGCTGGCTCAGACCCGTGATGCTGAGAGCTCCTTCCTCCATGCCATGGGGTGTCAGCTGTGCCCCATGACAGGGTGCCCCATGACAGATGTACTGAGGCCGGGCTTGGCTGTGGGGTGGAGGAAGGAGTAGTGTAGTGGGGCTGTCTGGTCTGCAGCTGGGTGAGGACCTGCATGGGTGGCGTGGGTGGCATCGGTGTCGTCGGTGGCATCATTGGTGTGGGTGGCATCGGTGGCATCAGTGGAACCGGTGGCAACGGTGTCGCCCGATGACTCTGTGCCTGGACTGGGAAGGACTGTTGCCTGTGCTGCTGAACCTCCTGGTAGCCGTAGCCCTGGTAGGTGAGGGCCTTTGGGAAGCCTTGGAATGGGAGGGACATCACCTGGGGTGGAGGAGCAGACCTGGACTGGATGGGAGCAGGTTCCTCTGGATCTGGAGGGCTGTGAAGCAGCTCGGTGATCCGGTCCTTCACCACCTGGTACTGGGGTTCCTCCATGTTCCTGAGGGTCTGGTTGACATAGGTGAGGAAGGGCTTGCGGTTGGAGGATGAGGAGTCGGTGCTGACCAGCTGAGAGAGGAGATCTATGTTGGTTCGGATGGTGTCCCTGATCTCCAGCAGGACAGTGTGGCTCTGCCCCTCCTGCTGTCTGGCTCTCTGCCTTTCTGTGGAGGTGGAGCTGGGGGGGGTGGATGCAGCTACGGCTGTGGTGGACGCGCCGTCTCCTTTCTCCCACCGCACCAGGGAGTCCTCCATGTGCTCCACCATGGTTACAACACCTGTCTGCGGGTTCTCCGCCATGGCACGCTCCACAGAAACCTGCCTGGAGACAGGGACTGACTCTCGGCCGGAAGAGGACTGGGTCTCAGCAGGCTGCCGGAGAGAGAGGGTTGTGAGAGGGGCTCCTGGTGCTCCATGGTGGCGGATCTCACCCTCCAGGAAGCTGCACTTGGCCATGACGTAGGTCTCTCTGTCCGTCAGCTTAACCGTGGCCTGGCCAGATTTCTTCAGGTGCAGCTTCCCATACCAGGTGTGCCTGTGCTTCTACCAGCCGAGGAGACACCTCCAAAGTGTAGCCCATACTCTCCGCCCTCTCTCTCCAAGCAGCCTGCTTCCTTTTGGTGTCCCTGTACAGCCGGTGTCCCTTCCGCCACAGATAGTCATTCTCTCTCAGCCACTCCAGCACCTTATCCTCGTGTTCCTCCTCAATATAGTATTGCCTCCTCTCCCGTTGTCACATATGCCTCTTCCTCCCTTTGGCAGGACCAGATGGGCCCTCATCAGAGGGGCTCCCAGGTAGTAGGGGCTGCTCCTCCACACCACCAGCAACAGCAGCACCAGTAGGATCATCATCATCATCATCATCATCTTCACCAGCAGGATCATAATCATAATCATAATCAGCAGCAGCAGCAGCAGCAGCAGAAGCAGCAGCAGCAGGATCATCATCATCATCATCATCAGCAGCAGCAGCAGCAGCACCAGCAGGATCAGCTGCAGTAGAGTTAGCACCAGCATCGCCAGCAAGACCAGGAGCACGAGCAGGACAAGGAGCACGAGCAGGATGAGCAAGACCAGGAGCACGAGCAGGACGAGCAGTATGAGCAAGTCCAGGAGCACGAGCAGAACCAGCAGGACCAGGAGCAGCTTCAGCAGAGTAAGCACCAGCAGAAGCACCACCAGCAGGAGCAGCTTCAGCAGAGTAAGCACCAGCAGAAGCACCACCGCCAGGAGCAGCTTCAGCAGAAGCTCCAGCACCAGAAGAGCAAGCCCTAGCAGCAGAAGCCCCAGCAGAAGCAGAGTCAGGGACAGGGGGTGGGAGGGTGGCCCTGTCCTTGCCAGGGATGGCGGCCGGTTGCTGAGGCTTTTGCTTCTTCCCCATGATTGTGGGGTTGCTGGCTGGCAGGAAGGCTGGCAGGGAGGCTGGCAGGCAGGCAGGCACCAAGGCTGGCAGGAAGCCTGGCAGGAAGCCTGGCAGGAAGCCTGGCAGGAAGCCTGGCAGGAAGCCTGGCAGGAAGGCATGTAGGCAGGCAGGCACCAAGGCTGGCAGGCAGACTGGCTGGCAGGGAGGCTGGAAGGCAGGCTGGCAGGAAGGCTGGAAGGCAGGCAGAGAGCAAGGCTGGCAGGGAGGCTGGCCAGGAGGCTGGGAGGCAGGCTTGGAGGCAGGCTGGCAGGAAGGCTTGCAGGCAGGGATGCAGGCAGGGCAGGCAAGGACTCGATGTATCCTGCAGCAGTTCTTTCCTCTGAATGCTGGCCACGTGCGAGCTGCTTCCCTTTATATCCGCGGGGCTGATGCAATAAATCCCCCCCGCATGCGCAATTAACACAAGGCATCCGCTAGACTTCTGCTGTGCATCCGCTAGGCTTCCGCTAGGCTTCCGCTCTGCATCCGCTTTATCTGCTGTGCATCCGCTGTATCCATTCCGCGTCCGCTTTGCTGAGGTCCCCTGGAAGCCTAGCAGATGTGCCATCCGCTTCCATCCGCTGGGCTTCCATTCCGCATCTGCTTTCCATCCGTCCTGCGTCCTCTCCACATCCGTTCCTTTCCGTGTTATCCGCTCCGGTTATGCAAATTTTTGCCCCTTTTGAGAGCGGATAACAACGGATGGAACATTTTGCTCATCCATTGTGTCCTTTTTACAAACGTTTTGCATCCGTTGGGCAGTGTGGCAGGGCCTTTAAGACTTTGGGGACATCGGAAAGAGGGAAATGATAGGACTTAACAGAAACTATCATATAGATACCCCCTAGTGAAAAATATCCCTGAATTCATGGATGCTTCTCTTTTTACCTTTATTTGGGCTAGAAATTTGATTCTCCCCCCCCCCCCCAGGAATCTGAAGAATATACTTAAGCATTATCAGGAAATGAAATATGATTGACGTGCATTCGTTAAGGGGTAAGATAAGATCTATTTGTTATCCTGCATTCATTAACATTATTTCGCTATCCCCAGGAGCCTCTTCGTAACAACATTAATTTCCTTGTTCCCTAAGGAGCAGGAATTTTTGTATACAAGAATAAACATTGTATACTCATTGGATTTTCTTAATTTTACACTGCTACTCTTGGCTTAAAGGCACTGTTGACAAAAGAACAAGTTTTCACATCATCTAGCCTTAATTAAAAGGTACCATATCTATGTGGCCAAGCTTTCTCTTTCCTGTCCAGGAAAGTTGCTCCTGTGTAGAACCATATTTTACAAGAAGCAGCAGCAGCAAAGAGTAGAATTATTGAATATTAATCAATCACACAGCAAACCAAGGAATGAATTGATAAAAAATTGTTTATCTCTGTTCCAAAATCACAATATGGTTTGTATTGCCAAAGCATTATATCTTCTTGAAATAAGTCATAGAAATTTTGCCTCCAGGTATAGTGTGCAGCCTGAAGGGATAAATGGATGAATGCCTGCAGGGACCCTTTTTCTCATGGCAGGTTTCCTGATATAAGAACAGGGAAATTACATTCAATAAAATGTTGAAACTTCATTCTGGATGCTATGTCTTAATACATTCTGTTGATTTTTCACTTCCCTTTTTTGCCTTTCATTCTTTATCAGAGATGTAAAAAATTAGCATCATGCTACTTGGAAAATCTCTAGTTATTTCAGAAATGCAGTTTAATAATATTCATCAGGAACGAACCTATAATATACAGGGGAAACTTGAAAAAATAGAATATCGTGCAAAAATTCATTTATTTCAGTAATGCAACTTAAAAGGTGAAACTAATATATGAGATAAACTCATTACATGCAAAGTAAGATAGTTCAAGCTGTGATTTGTCATAATTGTGATGGTTATGGCTTACAGCTCATGAAAACTCCAAATCCACAATCTCAGAAAATTAGAATATTACATGCAATCAATAAACAAGGATTGTACATAGAACAGTATCAGACCTCTGAAAAGTATAAGCATGCATATGTACTCAGTCCTTGGTTTGCACCCTTTTGCATCAATTACTGCCTCAATGCGGCATGACATGGAAGCTATCAACCTGTGGCACTGCTGAGATGTCATGGAAGATCAGGATGCTTCAATAGTGGCCTTCAGCTCATATGCATTATTCAGTCTCATGTCTCTCATCTTTCTCTTGGCAATGCCCCAAAGATTCTCCATGGTGTTCATGAGAATGCCATTCATGAGGTCAGGAGAGTTTACTGGCCAATCAAGCACAGTAATCCAACAGTCATTGAACCAGGTTTTGGTGCTTTTGGCAGTGTGGGCAGGTGCCAAGTCCTGCTGGAAAAATGAAGTCAGCATCCCCATAAAGCTCGTCTGCGGAAGGAAGCATGAAGTGCTCCAAAATCTCATCGTAGACAACTGCATTGACCCTGGACTTAATTAGGCACAGTGGACCAACACCAGCAGATGACATGGCTCCCCAAATCAACACAGACTGTGGAAACTTCACACTGGACTTCAAGCATCTTGCAGTTTGTGCATCTCCATTCTTCCTCCAGATTCTGGGTCCTTGATTTCCAAATGAGATGCAAAAGTTGCTCTCATCAGAAAAGAGGACTTGGGACCACTGAGCAACAGACCAGTTCTGTTTTTCTTTAGCCCAGGTAGGACGCTTCTGACATTGTTTGTTATTCAGGAGTGGCTTGACAAGAAGCCCATGTCCAGGATCTGTCTGTGTGTGGTGGTTCTTGATGCACTGACTCCAGCCTCAGTCCACTCCTTGTGAAAGTCTCCAACACTTTTGAATGGCCTTTTCCTGACAATCCTCTCCAGGCTGCGGTCATCCCTGCTGCTTGTGCACCTTTCTCTTCCATACTTTTCCCTTCCACATAAGTTTCTATTAATGTGCTTTGATACAGCACTTTGGGAACATCCAACTTCTTTTGAAATTTCCTTTTGAGGCTTTCCCTCCTTATGGAGGGTATCAGTGATGGTTTTCTGCACAACTGTCAGGTCAGCAGTCTTTCCCATGATTGTGATTCCTACTGAACCATACTGAGAGACCATTTAAAGGCTCAGGAACCCTTTGCAGGTGTTATGGCTTAATTAGCTGATTAGAGTGGGACACTTTGCGCCTAGAACATTGAACCTTTTCACAATATTCTAATTTTCTGGGATTGTGGATTTGGGGTTTTCATGAGCTGTAAGCCATAATCATCTCAATTATGACACATCATGGCTTGAATGATCTTGCTTTGCATGTAATGAGTCTATCTCATATATTAGGTTCACCTTTTAAGTTGCATTACTGATAATATATGAACTTTTGCAGGATATTAAGGAGGGTTATGCTAGCGGTTTATTCCTATTTTCCCTTATAAAATCTACCCCCACTTCTTACCCCCAGAAGTGCTACTTAACTAATCCAAGTTCATATACATGTGTGTATGTGTGTGTGTGCATGTGCGTGTGTGTGTGTGTGTGTGTGTGTGTGTGTGTGTATTTATTTTCTTAAGTTTTCATGGGTATTTATATGTATAGTATTCAGCTTTGTTCGGGTATTTTCCCATGTCATTATAGTTGTGCTTTTAAAGTTGTAACAACATTTTGGCAGAATCTCATTTGCCATCATCAGGCTTCTGTATAGTGTTCAAACACTATACAGAATGAAGTATACAGATGAACTCAGTACAGAAGCCTGAATAGTGAAACCATGTCAAAACTTACAAGCAGATCTTCTTGTTCCACATGTAGATCTTTGATCATTTCTAAGAAGTAGTATGAGTTTTGTACATATGAAGCTGCGGTTTCAGCATGGGGCTGTAGTTGTTTTGCTAAGTGTTTAGCTAGGTTTTGTAGTGGTGCTCCTTTGGAGCTGACTATGGATCTGAGAGGTATGCCTTCTTTGTGTGTTTTTGGGGCATGTCTTCTTTGTGTGCTTTGTGTATAGTTTGGGGAATCTGGAAGATTTTTCTCTTGGGATGATCGTCTGTTGGATTTCTTTGCTTATGTGGCTGGTTATAATTTTCTCCTTGGTTAATTTTTCCAGATATGTGGTTGGGTCTGTGTTTATAGGTTTGTATATGGAGTCTTGGAGTACGTCTGTCAATTGTGTTTTGTAGCTTTTTCTATCTATTACTACTGTGGCATTCCCTTTGTCTGCTGGAAGTATGATCATGCTATTATCCTTTTTTAGGGCTTGCAGGACATTTAGTTCTTTGTGCAAGTTACTTTTGGGTGGTTTGCTTGTGCATAGGATGTTAGTAACTTGGTGCCTTATTCTATCAGCTTCATTTGTATTTAATTTAGTTAGGCTGGATTCTACTGCACATATGATGGATTCTGTGGGGATTTTTTTGGGAGCTATAGCATAATTGAATCCTTTGGCTAGGACATCTGTTTCTGTTTTGGTGAGTTCTCCGTTGAAAACCTTATATACTACTTGTTTCAGGTGTTGTTGTGAGTTGCTAGGGGCTTTCTTGTCATTTTCTAAATTCTTTGGTTTCTTCAAGAGTTTTTCATTTTTGTAAGTGGTTTCAGTTTCAGCTCTCCAAGTTGTAAGTTGTTTTATCTTGTCCCAAAGTAGAGGGTGGATTTTGCTGCTCAGGTGCAAGTGTAGTGCTAGCAAAACTTTGTTTAACTGATCCAATTGAAATCTCTTTCTATGGAGCTCATTCCTGAGTAAAGCCATTTCAGTTCTTTTCAGGATAGGTTTAGCAGCTAATATAATATAATATAATATAATATAATATAATATGATATGATATGATATGATATGATATGATATGATATGATATAATATAATATAATATAATACAATACAATACAATACAATACAATACAATACAATTATATATATATGTGTATATATATATATATATATATATATATGTTTTCTTAGGTTTTCGCGGGTACTTACATGTGTGCTGTTCAGCTTCCTTCGGGTATTATCCCACGTCATTGTAGTTCTGTTAAAGTTGTAGCAACGTTTCAGCAGAATCTCATCTGCCAACCTCAGGCTTCTGTATAGAGTTAGTTCCTGGTTTCAAATTTGAGGCTGGTCCATTCTGATTGACTGGGAGCCTGGATCTGTGTTCATTGGACTTGGAGTTTGATTAATTGGTGTTTCTGGTTTCTTCTGTCTGTTTTGTGGCTTTGATTGGCTGGCAACACTCTGTTCCTGTGTTGGAGGCTTTCAGTGCAGCTTGGCTTCGTGTAAAAGGACGGCTGCTATCCATTAGGAAGCTAGGTTTCACCTGGGTGCCTGGTGGGGTGGGTGTTTAAGTTGGAGGCATTGGCACTAAAACCCTAGCCACTATAGAAAACCCCAACCACAGAATCATCAGAGAAGCCATAGAGATTGAAAAAAGACCTGAAAGCATGAATAGAAGAGATGATTCCAGCAGACTGTCTATCATTTGGAAGCCTGCACTCTCAAATAGAGGTGATCTCCACACCACAAAACAGACAAACACCTGAGCACAAACAGACTCCCTCTGATGCCTCCAACTCAAACACCCCCCCATATCTGAAACCGCAGCTTCATATGTACAAAACTCATACCACTTCTTAGAAATGATCAAAGACCTACACGTAGAACAAGAAGATCTGCTTGTAAGTTTCGACGTGGTTTCACTATTCACTCAAGTCCCAATAAAAGAAACTCTTGAAATCATCAAAAATAAATACCAACCAGCTAAAGACTTCATGGAACTAACAGAACACTGCCTAACCAACACATATTTCATATACAAAGGACAAAGATACAAGCAAATTGAAGGAGCCCCTATGGGATCACCACTGTCACCCGTCATTGCAAACCTGTTCATGGAAGAATTCGAATCCAGAGCCCTGGCTAATGCCACCCACAAACCCAAACTATGGCTAAGATACATCGATGACACATTTGTGATTTGGCCCCATGGAAAAGAAAACCTAAACAATTTCCTAACACACCTAAACAACACACACCCCAAAATCAAGTTCACCATGGAAACGGAAATAAACAAACAACTACCATTCCTAGATGTACTAATCTACAAAAGAACAGATGGCACACTGGGACACACCATATACCAAAAGAAAACACACACCAACC
>BLBF01000019.1:38022998-38058576 GCA_015471245.1 Laticauda colubrina
GGGGGGGGGGGGGGTGTCTCTGCCATGGGACCCTCTGAAGACACCTGCCTGGACAAGGTAGCTGGCTCCTGGCTGGAAGACGACTGGATGTCTGTGAGCTGTCTGAGGGAGAGGGGTCTCAGAGGGGCTGCTCCTCGGTGGTGGATCTCACCCTCCAGGAAATTACACTTGGCCATGACATACATCTCCTGGTCAGTAAGCTTGACAGCGGCCTGCCCGGATTTCTTGAGGTGTAGCTTGCCATACCAGGTGTACATGTGCTTCCACCATCCAAGGAGTACTTCTGCAGTGTACCCCAGGCTCTCTGCCTTGTCTCTCCAAGTTGCCTGCTTCTTCTTGCTGTCCCGATACAGTCTGTGGCCCTTTCTCCAGAAAGGGTGCATGCTGAATCCTTTTATATCCACGGAGCTGACGCAATTCTTACTCCCCGCATGCGTAGTGAACGCTTTGCATCCGATATACATCCGCGTGACATCCCCATTGTTTCCTATAGGCATCCATGATGCATCCGCTTCATCCGCTATGCATCTGCCCCTTCCACTATGCATCTGCTTCAAAATTCTCCCCCGGAACCCCTTCGGACATGTCATCTGCTTTCATCTGCTTTCATCTGCTAGGCTTCCTATGAACATCTGTTTAAAATCCCCGCTACGTACTACCCATGTCCGTTCTTTTCCATTCTTTTCCATTCTGTTTATGAAAATTTTCGCCACTTTTTGGAGCGGATGACAACAGATGGTGCCACCCTGAAATTTTGCTCATCCACTGTGTCCTTTATGCATACATTTTGCGTCCATCGGTCAGTGGAACCGGGCCTTAAATCTTTCATGTTTCTTTTCAATATTTATCAATCTTTGAGAACAGTTGAAATGTTTCTCTCCCTTCTTCATCATTATTTAACTGTTAATAAGCATACCATTGGATAGTCATACAGTTGTATCTTATAAGTTATTTACTATTAATAAGCAAAATAATTATTCGAATTTACTGGTATAAATTTCCTTATAAATCTTTCACATTTCTTTTCAATATTTTATTAATCTTTAGAAACAATTACAGTGTTTCCCTCTCTTCTTTATTATTGCATTAATTATAAATAAACATACAATTAAATAAAAATACTATTTTATCTCATTAGATTATTTACTTATTTCATTTCTAACTCATTACAGTATTCTAATTTCACAACGCTATCTTTTGTACCTTTGCAGAAACCTCACTTTTAACTTAATTTAGCTATTGTCTCTGTGTTTTCCAGCTGAGCAAATACCTTTAATCCTAGTACGTTTTCCCTTTTTCTTTATTTCCTGCTTTTGTCTCTCATGAATTCTTTCCCTTCCGATCTTCCCCTTCTTTTTCACATCCTTTTTTTAAATACCCTTCTCTCTCTAATTTTCCTTTCTGTGGTTTTCTTCTGCTTCTCCTTGCTGTTATACTTTCAGATTATTTTTCTTTTTGGCTGTTCCCTTTGATCTCAAACTTTTAACTCCTTTCCCTTTTTCCCCCTTATTACCACACTTTGCATTATTTGATCATTCAAAATGGCTTCTTCTTTATCCCACCCTTCTTCTTGCTCTTGAAGCTTTTCCTTTTGCCTTTCATAGTTCAGGATCTCCATTTCAAGAAATTCAAACACGAAGCAAAAGGATCTTCCTCCCCTTTCTGCATCTTCTTTCTGTTTTTTAAGATTTATCTTCAATTCCTCCAGGAGTGATGCTATTTTAAATACTTCTGAACAACCATCCGATTGACTTTAAGTGAAAACAGAAAAAGAAAGAAAAAAACCAATGCCAAAAACTTTTTTTTATATCACCACTGATCCCAGACTGTTCCTTCTTGTTTATTTTCTTTACTTTTTCTTTCCGTGGCTTACTGTATCTTTTAATAAGGTTTCAGTTGCAATGTATCCTCTGGAGTCTTTTCAAAGTTTCACTGTTAATCCTCTTTATTTTTCCAGGTGGCACTCCATTTTTCATTATTCCAAGTTCCACCCTTTTGCCTCCACTCTTCTCCTTTTTAGGGCTTTAAAATGATCAAAAAATAAATAAATCTTTATTCTCCTTTTGACACTTACATTTCAGCTTAAAGTTGACTATTAGTGTCAAAATAGATTAATATAAATTTCTTTCCATGCCATTTTTAATTGTCAATATATCGGTTAAAAAGGGTTTTTAACCTCCTTTTCTCTCTCCTCTGTTGCTTAAAAGTCGTCTTTCAGAAGTATCCCTCTAAGCACTTTTAGATTCAGGGTACCTTGCTTTGATGTTCTCTGTTGTTTAGCCCAGTCTATCCAGCTTTCCTCTTTGTCTTCCTCCTGCACAATCTTATCCAGTCGGGTTCTTCTTTGAGGTGGCCATTTCTGACCACTGCTGCAACCACCTTCGGGAAAGCAAGTTTAGACCAGCCAAGGAGGAGAGATGCGGCTCCCCTCCACTCAGCTAGCAATCTCCCCCCTCTTCACCATCTCTACAGGATGGCTTCATCCCAGAATCCAAAAGATCCAGGCGCTCCAGCAGTGAGTACGGATCTAAACCACGCATGATCACTGATTTTGGTCTGTTGCTGAAGAAACCCAAACTGGAAAGTCCCTAACTTTCTTTCTTTATCTCCTATTACCAAGCCAGATATCTCCCATTCTAACTCAGTATATTTGACTTTATTTCAAATAATATGTTCTTCACTTCATAAGGGAATAATTTAGCATTTACAGCCATTAAATTTTAGAGTATTAATTTCACCCCCTCTTGAATATTTTTGAAAGTGTAAAATATCCATTTCAGAACTCGTCAAATGGGGAAGCAGCCACATTGCTTGAGCAGAAATAATTCTTCTTTTCCACCATATTTCCACAGTGTCGTAATAAAGGGTGATTTTGTTTCTCCTACTTTGGCCAAGATAATAGACTTAATAATAGACATAAGGTACAATAAGCAATCAAATCATACTAGGAAACAGTCAATATAAATCATAAGGATACAAGCAACAAAGTTACAGTCCCAAGTGGGAGGGGATGGATGATAAGGAGTGATGAGAAGATTAATAGTAATAATAGTGCAGACTGTGTAAATAGTTGGACAGTGTTAAGGGAATTATTTGTTTAGCAGAGTGATGGCATTCGGGGAAAAACTGTCCTTATATCTAGTTGTTCTGTTGTGCAGTGTTCTATAGCATCGTTTTGAGGGTAGGAGTTGAAACAGTTTACGTCTGGGATATGAAAGGTACAGAGATTGGAAACTAACAAATTTACAACCAAATGAAATGTTGTAATTTTATGCAATCAGTGTTACGCGTGTCATAGAAGATAATATCTTTTGAGGAAATCCTTTCACTCTTCCAAAGAGTGAGTTCTTCTTACATAGTAAACAAGTGGGGACAAATCATAGCTTCTAACACACACACACACACACACACACACACAAAACCTCTGCAACAGGGTCTCCCCTTTCCATAGTTTTTGATTCTCTACCAGAGAAAGGCTCTCATGAACAAAAACTGTGCTTCACAAAAAGGTATCCTTTTTTTTTATTTACTCCTATGTTTCTAGACCTGTTATGATAGAAATGTTTGATAAATGTAAAATATTGTACTTATTTCAGATGAGTTGGTGCCTCTTAGTCTCTTTTTCATCTTGGGGACTAGCAGGCTCTTGAACTGCATCAAGAGGATACAAATGCTATGTGCCTTATACAGAAAGAGACAAATACTTTATTCCAAACATGTGGTATTGGAGCAATTTTGTATGATTTCTATTAAAATTTACATATGGTTGAATACAAAGTTTCTCAAAAACACCTGGCCTAATTGATTAAAAAAAATAGACAAGTATTAATCTTAAGGCCCTGTCACACCGCCCAACGGATGCAAAACATTTGTAAAAAGGACACAGCGGACGAGAAAAATGTTCCATCTGTTGTTATCCGCTCTCAAAAGGGACAAAAATTTGCATAACCAGAGCGGATAACACGGAAAGGAACGGATGGGGTGAGGACGCAGGCCGGATGGAAAGCGGATGCAGAGCGGAAGCCTAGCGGATGGAAGCGGATGGAGGCGGATGCAGAGCGGATGCGTAGAGGATGCGTAGAGGATGCAGAGCGGATGCAGAGCAGATGCGTAGAGGATGTGTAGCAGATGATGCAGATGCGATTTGCATCCGCTTTCATCCTTTCTCCGTCCGTGCTACTAACGCTGCACGTCCGTTCCGCTTCCTCCCTGCGTCCGTTTACCGCTGGAACGGATTTGAGTTGCGTGGATGCGCAGCAGATGCCTAGCGGATATAGCAGATGCGTAATGGATGCAGAACGGATGTCCCCCGTATGCCTAGAGGATGCAGAATGGATGCATTGGATACATTTTCCACTCAAAAGTTTTGAGCAGCTTAAAACCTTCTGAGTGGATGAAATGTCAATAGACGGATGCTGGATGGATAGAGAGGAAGCAAAACGGAGGCAGTGAGTACAGAACGGAAGCATCGTGTTAACCAACGGATGGCAAGTGTTTTTCTCCATTTTACATCCTCTTTCCATCCGTTGGTGCAGTGTGACAGGGGCTTTACCTAGAAGATGAAAGTTCCAGGGGACTTTGTCTGCCATAGACTAAGCCCTATAGTTTTCTACACTATGACTGCAAGACAGAAATTGACTAAAAGAGAATTTAATTCATTTCATATGAATAACAGTGATGCACCTTTAGCATGTGACCAGGATAGAAAAATACATTCAGAATGGGATAGAATGGAATGGAATGGAATGGAATGGAATGGAATGGAATGGAATGGAATGGAATAGAATAGAATAGAATAGAATAGAATAGAATAGAATAGAATAGAATAGAATAGAATAGAATAGAATAGAATAGAAATCTTCATTGGTCAAGTGGAAAGAAGGAATTTGTCCTTGTAAATATGTCATTTGTAAAGATGTCATCAGCTTTAAGATTTATTTACATTTATATCTCATATGCTTGTTTCAGAAGAATGAACAGCATAGCTGGAAGGGGGAAGAGTGGACTCCAAATGAAATATTGAAATTAAAATAGCATTTTAAATAGTTGCAGAACTAAAATGCTTAAAAGAATTGGATTCCATGTGGGTTGAAAAGGCCAAAATTTTGTAGCATAAAGAAAAAGATGCCTTTCTGCATTCTTTAACCATTCACATTATTTTACATTATGTGTGTTGCATTTTGTTGTAGGTGGTAATGGAGAGATAAGCACAAGCACAAGACTAATCACACAATGCATCCATGTCCTTGACTGACCCAAAGGATTTGCTGATTAGAAATCCGAGCCACAGTTAATTCAATATGACATAGATTTTATTCTTCCAGATTACTCTTGATACTTGTTGCAAAGACAGTTTAAATAAATTTTTGTCAATGAATTATGAGTCTATTGGATAATGCCCATTTGAAAGGCAAAATTACTTGATTTAAGAAAACCATTCTTAGGAAGTAAAAGCTTCCCTTTCCTAGGCATGCTACTTTACCTCACCTGCACACGAAAATTTACTTGTATTGATAAACCTTTTAGTCTAATCTGACCTTGACAAGGGGAAGATATTCTGTCGTATTCCAGATGTTAACAACTACAACTCCCATCATCTGCAATTAGCTTAGCCAATTACAAGGATATTGGGAGCTGTATTATGATCTTCTCTCTTATGTGTCAGATTACCCAGTTCTTCATTTGATTACAGTATCCATACAATCAAATCATGATGGTCAGATTTACAGTATAAGGAACTATCATCTGCTCATTGGATTTCAAATCTAATATTGTAAATTCTAACAATCTTTACCATTATTTGATTTCCAAATACAGCCTTTTTGAATATGCATTTTGTTTAGATATGTCACAAGAATCTGGTATGCATAACAAAGAGTATGCATGTACTCTTTTCTGTCTCCTGAATTAAAACACCATGTGGCCCAATGCTTTTCTTCTTTTACTGGTTATGAATCCATATGCTTTATTTTGGAACAAACAACTGACATATAGAAGTGCCCAAGGATTCAGAACAAGCAGAATAAACACCCACACTGCCTGTTTATTGTGGGCTTGGCATGTTGATGATGCTGTGAAGGAAGAGACAGCTGGCTGTTTAGTCATGCCAATCGTGCAGACCCCACAGGTGTAGAAAGTACAAATGAATCTCAGTATGAATTGCAAAAAGAATAAAATCTACTTTGATGGAAGTCAAGCTTATTATGCATTCAAGACTTTCACACCTACTAAGGTTGATTAATGAACTGTTTAAATTTGAGTTTTGATAGCATCTGTCTTCATCATTAGAATGCAATTTTATTGATGCTGTTAGCTAATATTACCTCTCAGTTCTCCAAATATCTGTATCATTATTTTGGCTATTGGATACTTTGGTATTAAAGGCCTGGTCCCACCGGCTGACGGATGCAAAATGTATGCATGAAGGACACAGCGGACGAGCAAAATTTTGGGGGTGGCTCCATCCATTGTCATCCGCTCCAAAAAGTGGTGAAAATTTGCATAAACAGAACAGAAAAGAATGGACGTGGGTAGTATGTAGTGGGGATGTTAGATGGATGTTCATAGGAAGACTAGCAGATGAAAGCGGATGGAAGCCGATGACACCTCTGAAGGAGTTCCGGGGGGAAATTTCAAAGTGGACGCATAGCGGAACGGGCGGATGCACAGAGGATGAAGCGGATGCATCACGGACGCCTATAGGAAATAAAGGGGATATCACGCCGATGTATATCGGATGCAAACGTTCACTGCGCATGCGGGGAGTATGAATTGCATCAGCTCCGCGGATATAAAAGGATGCAGCACGCACGCAGTCAGCATACAGGGGAAAGACGTGCTGCCACATACATCTTGCAGGAACACCATGGTTCGTCAGACAGGCAAGAAGAGGAAGCCCGTGCCTACTCGATCAAGACCTGGCAAGGTGAAGAAGGCCAGACCCAGCATCCCACCCCCTGGCACTGACTCTGAAGCTGCTGCTGCTGCTGTGGTGGACCAGCCCGAAGGCCTCAAAGCCCTGCTGCTGAAGGCCCTGCTGCTGAAGCCCCTGAAGGCCCTGCTGCTCCAGCCCCTGAAGGCCCTGCTGCTGAAGCCCCTGAAGGCCCTGCTGCTGAAGCTCCTGAAGGCCCTGCTGAAGCCCCTGCCAGAGGGAGGAAGAGGCAAGGGAAGGAGAATGGAGAGAGGAAACAGTACACCGTTTCCAAGGAACATGAGAATGAGGTGCTGGAATGGCTGAGGGAGAACGAGTATCTCTGGAGAAAGGGCCACAAACTGTATCGGGACACCAAGAAGAAGCAGGCAGCTTGGAGAGACAAGGCAGAGAGCCTGGAGTACACTGCAGAAGTACTCCTTGGATGGTGGAAGCACATGCACACCTGGTATGGCAAGCTACACCTCAAGAAATCCGGGCAGGCCACTGTCAAGCTCACTGACCAGGAGATGGACGTCATGGCCAAGTGCAGTTTCCTAGAGGGTGAGATCCGCCACCGAGGAGCAGCCGCTCTGAGACCCCTTTCCCTCAGACAGCCCACAGACAGCCAGTCCTCTTCCAGCCAAGAGCCAGCTACCCTGTCCAGGCAGGTGTCTTCAGAGGCCCCCACAGCAGAGACCCCCCCGACAGCTGCATTCCCCATGCCAGCACACTTGGAGAATCCCGTGGAGGATGACGCCCTGCTGTCACAAATGGAAGAAGTAGCAGCAGCCACAGGGGCCAACGCACCCCCACCCCCACCTCCAGAGGATGCAGGCAGAGAGGCAGACTGGAGGGCCAGGACCACAGTGTGCTGTTAGAGATCAGGGACACAATGAAGACCAGCACAGAACTTCTCTCTCAGCTGGTCCACTGTGACATACCATCCTCAGACCGGAAGCCCTTTATCACCTACGTGAGCCAGACGCTGAGGAACCTGCCTGAGGCCCAGCACCAGGTGATGAAGCAGAAGATCACAGCACTTCTGCACAACCCTCAAGGCCCAGTTGAAGCTGCTCCTACCCAGTCCAGGTGTACTCCTCCACCCCAGGCGATGTCACAGCCCTTCCACGGCTTTCAACAGCCCCTCGCCTACCAAGGCTACAACTACCAGGACTTCCCACAGCAGAAGCAGAACTTCCCAGTCCAGGCCCGGTTCATTGCATGCCACAGACACCACTCCTCACCCAGCTGCAGACCAGACATCCCCACTACACTCCTCCTTCTTCCCCCTCATAGCCAAGCCCGTCAATGGACAATCTGTCATCAGTATTGGGCCTGACATCTCAAGTCCTTGATGAAGGGCCTCACAACCTCATGGGACTGAGTCAGCTCTTGGATAGCTTCCTGAACACACCATCCCATGTTGTACCCTCGAGGCCAAGCACCCCAATGGTGCCTCAGACCAGCACTCAAGCCACAGCCACCTCCACAGTCCCTGCCCACTTAACAGCTGAGACCAACAGCTGAGAGTGACTGAGAATAGTGTCAGAGACTGAGTTGTTTACTTGTTAAGTTTATATTTGCTTAAGACACTTTACTTGGTTCATTTTGCTTATTTAATAAAGTCATAAAATTTACCTAAGAATGTTAATAAAGGTTATCTTTGCTTAAGACACTTAGTTTACTTGGTTCATTTTTTTTACTTAATAAAGTGTTGGTGAAAACTTTGAAAAAAATGGTTAAGCCTTTGCATGCTTGTGGAATAGATAAGGATAGTTGTGGGATAGATAAACCTCCAGTGCAACCATAGTGGGACTGTATGGTCCATCCTCCCAGCGATCCAGATGATTTTCTCCCCCTTTTTATAGAAAATATCGGTTGTCCGCTATGGGGCCTTCTACATACTCGAGACATACTGCAGACATCCTAAATATACAAGATACATCCCAGATACAAACGTTTTGTCCATCTATTTCCGTGCTACTAACGCTTGTAGATGTTCCGTGTACCTTTTGTTTCCTCCCTCTTTCTGTTTTCAGCTGCAGCGGATGTGAGTTGAGGGGATGGCCAGAGGATGCAGAGAAGATACAATGGACATTTAAAGGATGATAACGGACATAGAACGTTTGTTGCCCATATATGTCGTGGATGTACATCGTACGTGGCAGAAAGTTCATCCTTTCACAAAGTTTTGTGCAGCTCAAAACTTCTTGCGCGGATGAAATTGCAGTGGACGGATGCTTGAGGATAGAGTGTATGAAACACGTATGCAGTGAGTACACAATGGATGCATAGCATTTTCCAATGGATGGCAAGCTTTTTTTAACATTTTACATTCTCTTTGCATCCATAAGTACAGTGGGACCGGGCCTTATTTGCAAGCAATAGTATCCTTCCCAATATCAAAATGAAAAGCTTGCATTTACTGTGGATAGTTTATCATCTGCAAAGTTTGATTAAGGAATTGGATCAGAATCCCAACTGAACATTAGGAGATAAATAATTCTAAATGTAATCATTGAATTAAACCATGGTTTGTTAAGCAGGTCATCCTTACTTTGTTCACTCATACAGCTTCTGTAGGAGCAATTTAGAAAGCAGTTTCTTTTTTCTTTTTTTCAGTAGATCAGATATATGCAAAACTACTGCCAAATCCATCTCCAACCCTGTCTGGGCAAGCCCAGGGCAGACTTATTCAGGTAAAGTAAAAAACAAAGCGAGTTTTGTGAGTTTTGTCACTGTTGCAGTTTCAACTTGGCAACACTGACCAAATTTGTATAAGCAAAGCAGAAGCACTGTCAAAATGTATCTTATGTGTGTTGTATATGTGTGTGTGTTTTACATATATTCTTTATTATTTTAGGGAATTACAATCTTAAGGATTCCTGAATTAATCAATAAACTAAGCCAAAGCTAAGGAAGGAAGGAAGGAAGGAAGGAAGGAAGGAAGGAAGGAAGGAAGGACGGACTAAACCAAATCCGAACAAAACAAAAATTACTACATCTTAGCTGAAGGTACTGTATGATTCAGTGAAGCAGCCTGTATATTCTCTGGGCTGTTTCTTCTAAATTTCTCTTCATCTGATCACTGTTGCTTCCATTTTCTCTCTTCCTGGAATAACAGTGTGATCTAATATGCAGTTTTAACTGAAAATAATTGCTACTTAAAGCATGAGAACTTGTCATAAATTACCATCCCCTTTGGGTTCATCACATTCTCAGTTATAGCACCTTCCTTGGGGCTGTTCATGCTGTACGTTATGGGAATTTTTCCTAGTAATTTGTCATCCATTTATAAATTTCATTTATAAATCTATTTACCATATTTATGCTTGTTCCTGATAAAACCAGCCCAAAGATTTTTTTGAGAATTTTTCTCAAGTGCCTGAGTTCCAGCAACAACACTCACTGGTAATGATTTTATCATAATAGAAGTGGGTGGGGGGAAAAGCAAGGTTAGTTAAGAACAGGATGCCCTGTGTAATGAAATAAAAGATTAGAAAGAGCAGTCTCACCATTCTTATTGCTAATCTAACCCATTAACAATAAAGATAAGAAACCCAGTGCTTCTTCTACACATTGGTTTCTCCTTAAGCTGCAAATAACTTTTGAGATGTACCTGTTTCCTGGGAAACCATCATGACAAGAGTTTGATATATGAACCCAGATGCCCTTTAAGGTCAGCTATGAGAGACCCTATAAAAATAATTGCAGATGAGTATCCCCCCCCCCCCACACACACACTGTTGGCTTTCATTCCCTGGGAATCCTCCTGGATCAGAAGAGATGAGTGATTCAACCATTTAGTTCAAGGTAAGCAGTCACTTGATTCATTAAAAAAAAAAAACCTGATCTGATATTTTGGAGTCCATCATCTATATAATTCAGTCATTTGCTTTTTGTATTTTTTTGGAATTACTAGCAATGGTAATTTTAACATGTTTATTAAAACTTTAAATATCTTTGGGGTTTAATAGTCACTATGTATATTAAAAAAGAAATAAATGCAAATTAGTTGGGAGAAGATCAATAGAGTGGACCCTGAGAATTTGAAATAAATGTTGTTGTTTCAGTCATTTCTACAGGTGTTGTACCCATGCAAAGTATACTGTTACTTCTACACTTTATGCCAGCATAGTTCTGATGCTAATGAACAAGCTGCATGGAACAAATGTGAAACAGAACTCATACATATGCTATATAAAAGTATGTAACTACTACTGCTATCAAATATGCAGCTTCCTTCCATTATGATTGCTCACATGCCACAAATTCATAAGCATAGTATAGCCAAATCCTGAAAGCTGTTTTAGACAAAAGCTATTATGACATGATACTATGAAATAAATGAATAAAGGAATCATGATAAATGATTTCACTATTTGTGGTTGATTGTTTAAAAATGTCAGTGCTTCATTGATACTACAGAAGGAAGAAAAGACAAAGTTGGATACTATCTGCATAATAACAATTTTTTATCCCAAACTTCCATGTGTCTTTTCCAATAAGCTTCATGAAGACAGTCATTTTAAAAACAGGGAAAATTAAATGGAGTCATACAGTATAAGTACCTTGAGGACAGCTGAGATGCTGTCATTTTCTTGTTAGAAAATGGCACAACTGTCAAGTAGTCCCACTGATATCTAACCATTGCAATAGAAAAGAAATGCACCACGCTTAGTATACTAAATCCTGTTCATAACCCATAAAAATACAGTTTAGCTCACATATTGTGGTACGCCATAAAATGTGGTTTACTTGGATTTTGACTGAATATATTTTGTGAATAAAATCGTCATGATTTCTAAACAATAGTATTTGACTTGAATGCATTGTGATAAACTATATACCCTTATATAGTAGGAGAACCAGGTCATCATCTCAGAATGGCCAAAAACAAGGAAAGGAAAGGAAAGATGAGGAAATCTTCAGCTGGCTATAACTTAATGTAGCCACTCCATCTTTAATTATACTTTTTATTTCAAATATTTATGAATAGTACTGTATTTTCAACTCATTTGTGAAATTTTTTGAGTGAATTTGTTCAAAAAGTCATTTTCAGTTGCTGTGTTAAATTCCTTACCTTTCACACTCCTAAATTATGCAATGAGACCAAGTCATCTGTTTTAAAAGGAGCCTTTTTATAATTTCTCTATAGCCAGAGGTCACCAGAGATAGGATCAAACTGAAGATGCCTGGTAATTCACAGATTATTTTGCAATGAGTCAATACATAAAACACAATACTGTTAACTTCTTCATAGTTGGTGAGTCAGGTTAACTTGTCTCATATCACAAGAACTAACTCAAAAATACTTGTTGCCTGAGGCCAGAAAAGCAAATCACATACTCAATGTATATTCTGTGGTCAAGGTAATTTTTACCCATGGCTGATTAAATTACTTTCATCCTAGAAATCTAAGCAAGTTCCCTCATCCTAGTAGTAAAAAATTAGGGCTATCTTTATTTGGCCAGCAAAAATCTAGATGACTCACTAAATGGCATTAGAGATTTCTGCATGTCCAATCTGCCAAGGTTTGGCAACACAAATCCAAACTATTTCATACTTATGAAGTAGAAACAATTAGTTTTATTGAAAGTCTTAAAAATAAAGAAAAATGCATACAAATTAAAGTAGGTAAAGAAGAGGAAAAAGATAGAAAGAGCTTAGAGTGCAAGAAAGAAAAAAATACAAGAAATAGAACAGAAAGATACAAGAAAGTAACTTCTAAAACTCTTTACAGCAGTTAAAAATAAAATTATATGTTTGTTTCTTTCTCTAAAGTTACATCAAACTTCTATACTCTATCCTATCTAATTGTCAAAACCATAAATCATAAGTTCATTTTTCCTGTTTTATGCAAAAAGTTCTTAAGGAATTTCTCATTGGCAATACACAGAGTTATTGTCTTTTCACTAATGAAACAGATCAATTTGTCCATTTCACAAGTTATATCACTTTCGCCAACCATTCTCTCATTATTGTATTGCCAGAGCAGACAGAATTAGTATGAAAAATATAGAATCTATAGCAGTTGTCTCAGTCTGGTTGACAATATAGCTGACTAATGGATCACTTTTATTGTCATTTTTTTTGAGATGGAAAAAAATGGAAATAGAACTGGCAATCTACACTCCATCAGATTTTATTGAGCAATGATTCCAAACCGCAGTAAACAGCATAATCAAAAGTAAAAAGGTTGGCTGTCATCTAACTTTTTTTGGAAAGGGAGATTTTGCTTCCTAGTTATGGTGAGGGAAGTTTTACGAGAGGGCTACTCCTTCCCTACTTCTGCTGTACATTTTTAGTATGTCTTTAGTTTGGATTTCCTTTTTGGGTCAGTGGCTCCTGCTGATGAAGTGTTCCAGCCCTGCCTCATTCCTCAGCTGTCTAATTCCTACAGTACATTTTTTTCTTCAGTGAATTCATTCTCTGTCCAATCAGCTCATTCTGCTCAACTGTTTATTAGAAACTAGTGAAGGGATGCTGCAGACATCATTCTTGTGATTGTTCTAATAACTGGTATTATGTAAGAATACTACATTCATTCCACAAATTCTCTAAATGGATATAATCATAAGAGGCTAAAATAACTTACTGTAAATTAGGAAGCAAGTGTAGTTATAAAAAAATCAGTAGCCCATTTAAAGGAGCATTAACTACAACAGTTTTCCACAGTTCAGTGCAGGGGTCGCCAAGCTTTTGGACCTCAGGGGCCATCAAACTCATAATTTTAGATCCCAGGGACCACTAATTGGTTTTATGGGTGTGGCCTAATTTGTGGGTGTGGCTTGGTGGTCATGTGACTGGCTGGACATGGCTTGTATGTAAATATTATAAATATTTATATAAATATTGCATTTTTATATTTTTATAAAAAATATCATTATATATAATTAATTATAAAAATATAATTAATTATATCATATATTTATAATTTTTTTATAAAAAAAGAGCAACTTTTACCCAAAATCAGGCAAAGCATGAAGGCAGATTGAGTTGCTCACAGGATCACAGATTCATTCAAAGATCTATCTATCTGCCATTGGCTGGCTCAGTCTGTCACATAAAATTTGCTTGCATGCAAACTGACAAAATTAACTCACAACACACCATGTATGTAAATATTGGATTTTTTATATATAAAAAAAGAGCAACTTTTACCCAAAATCAGGCAAAGCAGGCAGATTGAGTTGCTTACAGAATCATTCAGTGATCAATCTATCTGCCACTGGCTAGCTCAGTCTCTCAAATTTACTTGCTTGATTCTGCACTGAATTTGCTTGCAAGCAAGCCTTCACTCCTAAGGAAGGTTCGGCTGTGCTTAGCTAGAAAGCAAGAAATCTAACCCATTTCCTGCTTCCTAGCTAATTTAAATCTCCCAGCACAGCAGAACAGATGATGGCTCAGAAAAAGGAAGAATAGAAATTTTGCAGGCAAGTTTACTGGATAAGGAGTGAGTGGGTAGGAAGGGTTCCCATGGGCTGTGTGGCCAGTGTAGCCTTGAGTTTCTGCACAGCCTGGATTAATTGCTTTGGGGGGGTGCTCTGCGGGTGAGATTTGTCTGCGGCCCACCAAAACTTTCTTATGGCCCACCAGTGGGCCACGGCCCACCTATTGGCAACCACTGGTTTAATGCACTTTAAGCCCCTGTCACACTGCACCAACGGATGCAAAGAGGATGTAAAATGGACAAAAAATCTTGCCATCCATTGGAAAACGTGATGTACTCACTGCCTCCGTTTTGCTTCCTCTCTATCTATCCAGCATCCATTTATTGACGTTTCATCGCTCAGAAAGTTTTGAGCTGCTCAAAACTTTTGCGCGGAAAATGTATACAATTCGTCCATTCTGCATCCACTACGCATCTGGTATGCATCCGTTCTGCATCTGTTATGCATCCGCTATATCCGCTAGGCATCCGCTGCGCATCCGCGCAACTCGCATCCGCTTGGACGCAGGGAGGAAGCGGAACGGACACAGAATGGATGCAGAACGGATGCAGAATGGATGCAGCACAGAAACAAAGCATTTAAAACGGAAAAAACATTTGCAGAGGGGACCTATCTCGGATATTAAGGATGCCTAGAGGATGCCTAGAGGATGCCTAGAGGATGCAAAGGGACACCTATACTGTCTATAAAAAGGGGGAGCAACTCACCTGCATCTCACTTTCAGACCAGCAGCCTAGCTGTGCAGAGCTCTGCAGCTTTCATCTGACTCTTGCTCTTCCACAGCATCCAGTCATGTCCACCGTGGATCGTAACACAGTCCTTTTGGCAGCCACCACCCTTCTGCAACAGTGCGAAGCCATCTACAGGCTCTGTGAACTCTACTACGGGAAGAAAAAGAGGCAGCCAATAAGCGTCTGGGTCCGAATATGGATCGCCAGAAGAGCAGAGTACGGACTGTACAACAAGCTGATGGTGGAGCTCAGAAACGAAGACACTCGGGCATTCCAGAACTTAATGAGGATGCCTCCAGCCATGTTTGACGAAGTTGTGCAGCGGCTGACACCCAGGTTGACCAAGGCAAACACCAACTTCCGGCCCAGCCTGGAACCTGGGCTCAAGGTGGCACTCACTCTGCGCCACCTGGCCTCAGGGACCACCTACAGGAGCATGCAGTACGGCTGGAGGGTGCCACCCAACACCATCCGCATTGTGGTCAGATAAGTGGTGCAGGCCATCATCGAAGAATACCTGCAGGAGCTCCTCCAGTGCCCCTCCACTGAAGAAGGCTGGAAGAAAGTTGCAGAGCAGTGGTATCAGAGGTGGAACTTCCCACACACCGTTGGAGCCATAGATGGCAAGCACGTGGCCAGCAAAGCATCACCCAAGTCGGGGTCCACTTATTTCAACTCCAAGGGTTTCTTCAGCATCGTCCTCTTCGCCATGGTCGATGCTGACTACAAGTTCATGTACATCGATGCTTCAAGCAGCGGCTCATGTTCAGATGCCCAGGTATACAACGCCAGTGATCTCAAGGAGGGGCTGGAAGGCAACCTCATCATGGGCTTCCCAGATCCAGACCCCCTGCCCAATGACACGCAAGATGTGCCCTACTTCATCGTGGAGGATGACGCCTTCTCCCTCAGAACCTACCTCAGCAAGCCCTACACTTCCAGGTGCCTCACCCGTGAAGAGAGGATCTTCAACTACAGGCTGTTCAGGGCAAGACGGGTGGTGGAGAACGCCTTTGGCATCCTGGCCAACAGGTTCCAGGTACTTCTCACCACCATGCAGCATTGTCCAGAGACCATGAGGAGGATCTTGGAAGCTTGCTGCATCCTGCACAATCTCATGCGCACCCGCTACCCAGTCTTGCAGAACACGCTTGTGGACCTCCAACAAGGCAATGGGGACATGGAGCCTGGGGAATGGAGGCAAGGGCGAAACCTGATCGACACTGAGGATGTGCAAGGCCCCAACAGAGCCTCAAATGAAGCGAAGAAACAGCGCAACCTCCTGAGACAATGGGGCAACTCCCCAGCTGAAGCAGTGGAGTGGCAAGACAGGATTATAGATGATTAATGGGTGCTTCCTTCAGCCTGTCTCATCACACGGATGAGATTGGGCCATGTATGTTGGGTGGGCCTACAATGAACAGGGCGTTTAATAAAGAGTTGTGTTTATGTTCAAATGTGTGGATCAATGCTTACTAATGAAGGGCCAAAGGTGTGGCATCTGGGAAGGTGGACCATACAGTCCCACTATGCTTGCACTGGAGGTTTATCTATCCCATAGCTATCTTAACCCATACCAAAGGTATCCCTGCCCACCCCACTGCTATCTTAACCCATCCCACAAGCATGCAAAGGCTTAAACCAATTCTAAAAGTTTCCACCAAGACTTTATTACAAAAAAAGAAATGAAGCAAGTGTGTGAATCAAAGATAAACTTTATTGAACAACAAGCTGTAAAAGAAAAATGACCCAAGTCAAGTGTCCAAATAAAGTCCACAGGTAGCAAGCTACCCAGTCTCTGGCACTCTTATTGGTCACTCGGAGGTGTGCCTAGTCTCAGGGGTGAAGGGTCCAGGTGCTGTGGAGGTGGGTGGTGCTGGAGTGCTGGTCTGTATCATCATTGGGGTGCCTGGCCCCGAGAGGACAACAGGGGACGGTGTGTTGAGGAAGCTCTCAGACAGCTGGCTCAGACCCGCGATGCTGAGAGGTCCTTCCTCCATGCCATGGGGTGTCAGCCCCATTACTGGTGAGAGATGTACTGAAGCCGGGCTTGGCTGTGGGGTGGAGGAAGGAGTAGTGTAGTGGGGCTGTCTGGTCTGCAGCTGGGTGAGGACTGGCGTGAGTGGCATCACTGTCATCGGTGGCATCATTGTTGTGGGTGGCATTTGGTGGCATCAGTGGAACCGGTGGCAACGGTGTCGTCCGATGACTCTGTGCCTGGACTGGGAAGGGCTGCTGCCTATGCTGTTGGACCTCCTGGTAGCCGTAGCCCTGTAGGTGAAGGGCTGTGGGAAGCCTTGGAAAGGGAGGGACATCACCTGGGGTCGAGGAGCAGACTTGGACTGGTGGGAGCAGGTTCCTCTGGATCTGGAGGGTTGTGAAGTAGCTCGGTGATCCGGTCCTTCACCACCTGGTACTGGGGTTCCTCCATATTCTTGAGGGTCTGGTTGACATAGGTGAGGAAGGGCTTGCAGTTGGAGGATGAGGAGTCGGCGCTGACCAGCTGAGAGAGGAGATCTATACTGGTGCGGATGGTGTCCCTAATTTCCAGGAGGACAGTGTGGCTCTGCCCCTCCTGCTGTCTGGCTCTCTGCCTTTCTGTGGAGGCGGAGTTGGTAGTGGTAGATGCAGCTATGACTGTGGTGGACTCCATGTCTCCTTTCTCCCACCTCACCAGGGAGTTCTCCACATGCTCCACCATGGTTACAACACTTATCCGCAGGTTCTCCGCCATGGCACGCTCCACAGAATCCTGCCTGGAGACTGGGACTGACTCTTGGCCAGAAGAGGACTGGCTCTCAGCAGGCTGCCGGAGAGAGAGGGTAGACAGAGGGGCTCCTGGTGCTCCTCGGTGGCGGATCTCACCCTCCAGGAAGCTGCACCTGGCCATGACGTAGGTCTCTCTGTCCGTCAGCTTAACCGTGGCCTGGCCAGATTTCTTCAGGGCAGCTTCCCGTACCAGGTGTGCATGTGCTTCCACTAGCCGAGGAGCACCTCCGAAGTGTAACCCATACTCTCCGCCACCTCTCTCCAAGAGCCTGCTTCCTTTTGGTGACCCTGTACAGCCGGTGTCCCTTTCACCACAGATAGTCATTCTCTCTCAGCCACTCCAGCACCTCATCCTCGTGTTCCTCCTCAATGAAGTATTGCCTCCTCTCCCGTCCCCGCATACGCCTCTTCCTCCCTTTGGCAGGACCAGATGGGCCCTCATCATCATCATCATCATCAACAACAGCAGCAGCAGCAGCAGGATCATCATCATCATCAGCAGCAGCAGCAGCAGCAGCAGGATCAGGATCAGGATCAGCAGCAGCAGAGTAAGCACCAGGAGCCCCAGCAGCACCACCACCAGCAGCAGCAGCAGCACGAGCAGGACCAGGAGCACGAGCAGGATGAGCAGGATGAGCAAGACCAGGAGCATGGGCAGGACCAGAAGCACGAGCAGGATGAGCAAGACCAGGAGCATGAGCAGTATGAGCAGTACGAGCAAGTCCAGGAGCACAAGCAGGACGAGCAGGACCAGCAGGACCAGGAGCAGCTTCAGCAGAGTAAGCACCAGCAGAAGCACCACCGCCAGGAGCAGTTTCAGCAGAGTAAGCACCAGCAGAAGCACCACCACCAGGAGCAGCTTCAGCAGAAGCTCCAGCACCAGAAGAGCGAGCCCGAGCAGCAGAAGCCCCAGCAGAAGCAGAGTCAGGGACAGGGGGCGGGAGGGTGGCCCTGTCCCTCTTGCTAGGGATGTCGGCAGGTTGCTGAGGCTTTCGCTTCTTCCCCATGGTTGTGGGGTTGCTGGCTGGAAGGGAGGCTGGCAGGAGGCTTACAGACACCAAGGCTGGCAGGAAGGCTGGCACCAAGGCTGGCATGAAGCCTGGCACCAAGGCTTGCAGGAAGGCTGGCAGGCAGGCAGGCACCAAGGCTAGCAGGAAGCCTGGCAGGAAGGCTGGCAGGAAGGCTGGCCGGAAGGCTGGCAGGAAGGCTGGCAGGAAGGCAGGCAGGCAGACTGGCTGGCAGGGAGGGTGGAAGGCAGGCTGGCAGCAAGGCTGGCAGGCAGGCAGAGAGCAAGGCTGGCAGGGAGGCTGGCCAGGAGGCTTGGAGGCAGGCTGGCAGGAAGGCTGGCAGCAAGGCTTGCAGGCAGGCATGCAGGCAGGGCAGGCAAGGACTCGATGTATCCTGCAGCAGGTCTTTCCTCCGAATGCTGGCCACGTGCGAGGTGCTTCCCTTTATATCCGTGTGGCTTACGCAATGCATCCCCCCCGCATGCACAATTAATGCCAGGCATCCGTTAGGCTTCCGCTGTGCATCCGCTAGGCTTCCGCTCTGCATCCGCTTCATCCGCTGTGCATCCGCTGTGCATCCGCTGTATCCATTCCGCGTCTGCTTCGCTGAGGTCCCCCAGAAGCCTAGCGGACGCTCCATCCGCTCCCATCCGCTTCCATCTGCTAGGCTTCCGTTCCGCATCCGCTTTCCATCCGCCCTACGTCCTCCCCGCGTCCGTGTTATCCGCTCCTGTTATGCAAATTTTTGCCCCTTTTGAGATCGGATAACAACGGATGGAATATTTTGCTCGTCCGTTGTGTCCGTTTTGCATCCGTTGGGCAGTGTGGCAGGGCCTTTAAATGGGCTTGATTGCTATTCCAATCTTCCTGATTTATTGAGGCCAACTGTGTATTGACTGAGCAATGATGGGCGTTGTGGTTCAGCACATATGGAATATATTATCTTTGGAAGACTGGAAGACTAAGATGACTATGTAATATGCTAGTAGTTTCTTAATATTATTGCTTAAGTGATAAGTTCTACTTCTATGTTGAGGCAGACAATCTTCTTACAAGTTTGTTAAGGAAATTGTGGTGACCATTTTGGTGCAAGTTTGTTTCATTTCTTTTTTTCTTCCACATTTAAGAATAGGAACTCCAACAGAAGATGTCTCACAGAACCTCTCTGTTCTCAAATCAGCTCTTCAGAGCATTTAAAAAAATTTTTTTTTATTGGTTTTAAAACAAAACATAAAAACATTAAGCCATCTTCCATATATATACATACAGTGTGCCGGCTGGTTTACAAATTGTTTTGTGCTACCATTTTGTTGTCTTCAATTACAATTACATTATATATCCTCTCATACTTTAAATCAAATATCAAGTACATTAATATCTTTATTAATCAATCGTTGTCTATACTTTTATTCATTCATGTTTTATAAAATAATCATATTTTACTTAGTGTATTTTATAACAATTCATATTATCCTCCCCGATATATCCTAGAATCATTTTGTACATATAATTAAAAAAAAGAAAAAAAATGAAAATACATCTTTATATATTTATTATTTTCTAAAAATCTACATATTTCATAACTATGTTTTGTTACCTAAACATTGATAGAATAGATCCCAAATTTTATAAAATTGTTTATCATCTTGTTCTCTAATTCCAAATGTCAATCTACTAATACTTCTCATTTTTCCAGTTTTTAGCAAATACAATCCTAGCTGCTGTTAATACATTTACAATTAGATATTTCAAATCTTTACTATATATTTCAGGCAAAATTCCCAATAAAAAAATTTCTGGTTTCAAGTCTATATGCTTATTTGTCATATTTTCCAGCCACATGTGGATTTTAGTCCAATATTTTTTAGCGCCCAAACTCTTCAGAACATTTTTCGAGGGTCATTCATCTCTGCGTTCCTAATGCAAATAGAAGACCACCTGAAACCTACTTCTTTTATCTTTGATGACAGAGATAAAAGGAACCCGCAGGAACAGCATGGTAAGCCTATCAAAGATAGAAAACACATGCAGTAGAAGAATATAATTAATGGTGCAGAAGATGAAGCGATGGATTTTTCCATAATACCAGAAATGAACACTTTGGCAGGATCTTTCAAAGCATCAGAAAGCAGGGGGGAAATGTAATATTACTGTTGGGGTAAATGAATTTGAATCTACCTAAAGCCCATGTCACACTGGCCAACGGATGCAAAAAAGGACACAGCGGACGAGCAAAATGTTCCATCCGTTGTTATCTGCTCTCAAAAGGGGCGAAAATTTGCATAACTGGAGCGGATAACACGGAGGCGGGGAGGACGCAGGTGCTGTGGAGGTGGGTGGTGCTGGAGTGCTGGTCTGTATCATCATTGGGGTGCCTGGCCCCGAGAGGACAACAGGGGACGGTGTGTTGAGGAAGCTCTCAGACAGCTGGCTCAGACCCGCGATGCTGAGAGGTCCTTCCTCCATGCCATGGGGTGTCAGCCCCATTACTGGTGAGAGATGTACTGAAGCCGGGCTTGGCTGTGGGGTGGAGGAAGGAGTAGTGTAGTGGGGCTGTCTGGTCTGCAGCTGGGTGAGGACTGGCGTGAGTGGCATCGCTGTCGTGGGTGGCATCATTGTCATGGGTGGCATCAGTGGCATCAGTGTAACCGGTGGCAGGGAGGCTGGCCAGGAGGCTTGGGGCAGGCTGGCAGGAAGCTGGCAGCAAGGCTTGTAGGCAGGCATGCAGGCAGGGCAGGCAAGGACTCGATGTATCCTGCAGCAGGTCTTTCCTCCGAATGCTGGCCACGTGCGAGGTGCTTCCCTTTATATCCGGGGGGCTTATGCAATGCATCCCCCGGCATGCGCAATTAACGCCAGGCATCTGTTAGGCTTCCGCTGTGCATCCACTAGGCTTCCGCTCTGCATTCGCTTCATCCACTGTGCATCTGCTGTGTATCCGCTGTATCCGTTCCGTGTCCGCTTTGCTGAGGCCCCCCGGAAGCCTAGCGGATGTGCCATCCGCTCCCATCCACTTCCATCCGCTGGGCTTCCGTTCCGCATCCGCTTTCCATCCGCTCTGCGTCCTCCCCGCATCCGTGTTATCCGCTCTGGTTATGCAAATTTTTGCCCCTTTTGAGAGCGGATAACAATGGATGGAACAATTTGCTCATCCGTTGTGTCCGTTTTGCATCCGTTGGGCAGTGTGACAGGGCCTTAAACTAGAAAAATGTGGGATAGACAGCATCACCACCAAATGGATTTGCAACTGGCTGACAAACCTACTCAACAAATACCGTAGTCCTTAATCATACCAGATCATACCATACATAGAGGGAAATAAGCAGTGAGGTTCCATCTTAAAGCCAGTACTCCTCAACATCTTCACAAATGATTTAGATGAGGGAATAGAAGGAAAACTCATCAAATTTGCATATGACACTAAGCTGGCAGGAATAGCCAACACCACAGAAGACAAGCTCATTATACAAAAAGATCTTGACAGATTTAAACATGCACCCTATATAACAACATAAAATTTAATGTGGAGAAAAGCAAGGTTTTACACCTAGGCAGGAGAAACCAAAGGCACAAGTACAGAGTAGGTGAAACCTATCTCAAACATAGTTACTGTGAGAGGGATCTTGGAGTCCTAATGGACAATTACTTAAATATGAGCCAGCAGTGTGCAACAGCAGCCAAAAAAAGCTAATACAAGCATTGGTTGTATAAACAGGCTTTTGAGTGCTGGAATTACATAAATAGATATAACTTATTTATACACTGTATAAACACTATATACACTGCACAAATACTATATCTGTGATGGTGAACCTATGGCATGCATGCCATAGATGGCACGCAGAGCCATTTGTGCCGGCATACGAACCACAGGCAAACTTACCTCACTGCATATGCGCATACCCCCTAGCTTATTTTCAGCTGGTTTGAGACCTTTTTCGGCTTCATAGGCTTAAGAAAGCCTCAACAGCCTGAAAAATAGGCCTGTTTCATCCCTTCCTGTTTTTCCGGAAATACCAGAAGTGACGAAATGGGCCTATTTTTCTGGCTGCAGAGGTTTTCCTCAAGGCTGGGAGGCTGAAAAAGGCCTCAAACAGGCCAAAAATCTGCTGGGAGGCACAGTGCAGGTAAGGGGGCAGGGGATTTCATGTACATGCACAGGGGACGTGCCTTCTGGATGCTGGCAAACAAGCGCCCGTGTGCAAGAGCGCGCACAATTTTTGGCCCAGAAGCCCAAAAAGGTTAGCCACTACTGTACCATACAGTATAAACAGAGGCATTTGAGTACCTCTGTTTATATAGTGCCAATATTTTAGGGGCAGCCACAAAGAAGAGGGGTCAATTATTATTTTCCAAAGCATGAAAAGGCAAGACAAGAAACAATGGATGAAAATTAATGAACAAGGCACTGAAAAAGTGGCTTATTACTGTTTCTCCCATGTACAACCGTTGTAGCATCCTTATCGTCACCTGATCAAAATTTGAATGCTTGCAACTGGCATATATTTGTGATGGTTACAATGTTCTTCTGGGTCAGTGATCCCCTTTTGCAATCTTCTGACAAGCAAAGTCAATGGGGAATCCAGGTTCACTTAACAACTGTGTTACTAGTTTAACAATGCAGTGATTCACGTAACAACTGTGGCAAGAAAGGTTGTAAAATGAGAGCTCACTTCACCACTTTCTTGGTTAGGAACAGAACCAAATTATGGGATCAATTGTGCTTATAAATTGAGAACTACCTGTAATCTTCATTGAACCCTGAAAAGAAAGCAAGTGACAGACATATGGAGGGTCTTCATCTAGAGGTGGGATTTTAATCAACCACAAATAATCTAATGATTTCTTCACTGATCTTTGCTTGATAATCTCTAATTTCCCTTCCAATTATGATTCAGGCAGGACTGGATTTGATTCTTGAATACGAGATCCCTAAACAACAACAACCCACCATTTCCACACAAACAGAGCCTGGGATAAGACAATGGCTAACTGCTTTTGTATTAATAAAGGAGAACATTTGCAGTTCAAGGTTGAAATAAAAGGTACTTGATGCTCTCTGAGCGTAATTGTTTTCTTGCAGATATTTCATTAGTTAAGCTAGCACTGATGATGCTACCTAGTTTGAGCAATGAAATATCTGCATGAAAACAACCAAGCTCAGAAGGAATCAAGGATCCCTCAGTTTTTGTGCTATTGCCAAGAAAATTGCATGACTGTATTTATGTGCCACTAGACGTTAAGCTGCACATGAGATCATCTTTTTATTTATTTTTATACATACACTATTTATTGCTAACTAATATTCTTTTTCCTAAAACTGTTAGAATGGAGTGAGACATGAGAGACTTAGAATATATCAAAGGGCAACTAACATTGTTCCATTCACATTATAAATATGGGTAACACTTTTTAAAGCTGTAGGCGTCATTGTAAAACAGTAACCAAAAAAAAGGAATAATGAAAGTTTTCTGTAGATTAAGCTCCATGCTGTTTCAAAAAAAGAAAATGACTTTTTTATGTAGCTTAATTTCTCACTTACATTTGTAGCTGTCAGAAGTATTTCCAGAAAGAAACTGTAGCAGGCTGTTGGCTGTTTAAAAATAGGATGTTGTATCTTTTTTAGTATAATCCACCAGAAAACAACCCATCTGTCATACTGTAAGCTGTGTACTTAATTGTTCATTTTTATGAAAGGATATTTGGAAGCACTGACAAAATGGTTATCAAGGGCTTGCTAAGATCTTTGGCCTGAAACTGGCTGAGCCATTTTCTCTTTGTGACAGATTGTACATACTAAAACTCCTGAGTGGTGCTCATGTAACCACTGACAGCTCTTACTGTTGTCTGCAAACAAAGAGCTGCCTTTTAATCCTGGTCCTTTACCACATTCCTAAGAAAGAGCAGCTGCTGCTACCACCTACTCTCATTTCAGCCATTCCTTTCTTGAGAAACCCTTGCTATTTTCTTTCTTTGTTCAGTCTGAGGGCATGTGATTTTGACTGCATTCAGACATGAAGGGCTTGAAAGCACACAATCCCAAGAAATCAACAAGTGTTCCCAATGGCTGGAGAATTCTGGGGTTGAAGTACACATATCTTGACATTGCTGAGGTTGAGAAACATTGAGTTGGAAGGCCCAATAGATTAGGTGGGAATAGCTACACTTCTTGCTCTTGTTTTTTCAAAAGATGTCCCATTTTGTTTGTTAAGGTTAGGTCACACTGGCCGACGGATGCAAAACGTATGCAAAAAGGACACAGCGGATGAGCAAAATTTCGGGGATGGCTCCATCCATTGTTATCCACTCTCAAAAGTGCCCCAAATTTGCATAAACAGAACGGAAAACAACGGAAAGGAACGGACTTGGGTAGTATGTTGTGAGGATGGTAAGCGGAAGTTCATAGGAAGCCTAGTGGATGGAAGAGGATGGAAGTGGATGGTGTCATCCGCAGGGCTTCCGGGGGAGAATAGCGAAGCAGACGCATAGCGGAAGGAGGGGATGCGTAGCGGATGACGCGGATGCATCACAGACGCCTATAGGATGCATAGTGGATGCGTAGCGGATGCTTAGCGGATGCAAAGCGGTCATTGCACATGTGGGGAGGATGAATTGCGTCAGCTCTGCAGATATAAAAGGATGCAGCTTGCAAGCAGTCATCATTCAGAGGAAATACCTGCTGCCAGAGACATCTTGAAAGAACACCATGGTTCGTCAGTCAGGAAGCCTGTGCCTACTCCTGCCAGCTCTGGCAAGAAGGACAGAACCACCCCTGGTTCTGACTCTGAAGCTGCTGGTGTTTCTGCTGCTGCTGGTGTTGCTGCTGGTGGTGCTTCTCCTGCTGGTGCTGCTGGTGGTTCTCCTGCTGCTGCTGCTGCTGCTGCTGCTGGTGGTGGTGGTGCTTCTCCTCCTGCTGCTGCTGCTGCTGCTGCTGCTGCTGTGGTGGACCAGCCCCAAGGCCCTCAAAGCCCTGCTGCTGAAGGCCCTGAAGCCCCTGCCAGAGGGAGGAAGAGGCAAGGCAAGGAGAAGGGAGAGAGGAAACAGTACAACATTTCCGAGGACCATGAGGAGGAGGTGCTGGAATGACTGAGGGAGAACAAGTACCTGTGGAGAAAGGGCCACAGGCTCTATCGTGACACCAAGAGAAAGCAGGCAGCGTGGAGAGACAAGGCAGAGAGCCTGGGCTACACTTCAGATGTACTCCTGGGATGGTGGAAGCACATGCACACCTGGTATGGCAAGCTGCACCTGAAGAAATCTGGCCAGGCCGCTATCAAGCTCACTGACCAGGAGATGTACGTCATGGCCAAGTTCGGCTTCCTGGAGGGTGAGGTCTGCCACCGAGGAGCAGACCCTCTGTCAACCCTCTCCCTCAGATAGCCCACAGACAGCCACTCCTCTTCCAGCCAGGAAACAGCATTGTCCAGGCAGGTGTCTTTGGAGGGCCCCAAGGCAGAGACCCCCCTGACAGCTGCACTCCCCATGCCAGAGGACGTGAAGGATCCCCTGTCTCAAATGGAGCAAGAAGAAGCAACAGCCAGAGACCAACCCACACCCACACCCAGCTCCACCTCCACAGAAAGCAGGCAGAGAGGCAGACTGGAGGGCCAGATCCACACTCTCCTGCTGGAGATCAGGGACACCATCAAGACCAGCATAGATCTTCTCTCTCAGCTGGTCCACAGCGATATACCATCCTCAAACCCAAGCCCTTCATCATGTACGTGAGCCAGACCCTCATGGACCTGCCCGAGGCCCAGTACCAGGTGATGAAGGAGAAGATCACAGCACTGCTGCACCACCCTCCAGACCCAGCTGAACCTGCTCTGACACAGTCCAGGTCTGCTCCTCCACCCCATATCACAGCCCTTCAATGGGTTTCAACAGCCCCTCACCTACCAAGGCTTCGAGTACCAGGACTTCCCACAGCAGAGGCAGCCCTTCCCAGTCCAGACCCAGGTACATCACACGCCAGAGACACCTCACCTGACCCAGCTGCAGACCAGACAGCCCCACTACACTCCACTTTCCTCTACCCCACAGCCAAGCCCCTCAACAGAAAATCTGTCATCAGTACTGTGCCAGACATCCCAGGTCCTTGATGAAGGGCCAGTCAACCTCACGGGACTGAGTCAGCTCTCTGAGAGCTTCCTGAACACACCATCCCCTGTTGTACTCTCAGGGCCAGGCACCCCAATGGCGCCTCAGACCAGCACTCCAGCCACAGCCACCTCCACAGTCCCTGGCCGCTCGACAGCTGAGACCATGGACATGCCTCAGAGTGACTGAGAATAGTGCCAGAGACTGAGTTGTTACCTGTTCACTTTATCTTTGCTTAAAGAAACTTTACTTGGTTCATTTTGCTTTTTTAATAAAGTCATACAGTTTACTTAAGGCAGTTGTTAATAAAGGTTATCTTTGCTTCACACACTTGGTTCATTTTATTTACTTAATAAAGTGTTGGTGAAAACTTTGAAAAAAGGGTTAAGCCTTTGCATGCTTGTGGGATAGGTAAGGATAGTTGTGGGATAGGTAAGGATAGTTGTGGGATGGGTAAGGATAGTTCTGGGATGGGTAAGGATAGTTGTGGGATGGGTAAGGATAGCTGTGGGATGGGTAAGGATAGCTGTGGGATTGATAAACCTCCAGTGCAAGCATAGTGGGACTGTATGGTCCACTCTCCCAGCTTCCACACATATGGCCCTTTTTTATCAATAACAATTTATTCATTGATCAACACATTTCAAAATAAACAAAGCTCTTTATTAATGCCCTATTCATTGTAGGACCACTCAACATACATGGCACAATCTCATCAGTGTTATGAGAAAGGCTCAAGGAAGCATCCATTAAGCATCTACCATCCTGTATTGCCACTCCACTGCTCCAGCTGGGGAGTTGCACCAGTGTTTCAAGAGGTTGCACTGCTTCTTCCCTTCACGTGAAGATCTGTTGGGGCCTTGTACATCCACAGTGTCTATCAGGTTGTGTCCTTGCCTCCATTCACCAGTCTCCATGTCCCCATTCCCTTGTTGATGGTCCACAAGCCTGTTCTGCAACACTGGGTAGCAGGTGCACATGAGATTGTGCAGGATGCAGCAAGCTTCCACGATACTCCTCACAGTCCCTGGGTGATGCTGCATGGTGGTGAGAAGTACCTGGAACCTGTTGGCCAGGATGCCAAAGGTGTTCTCCACCACCCGTCTTGCCCTGGACAGCCTGAATTTGAAGATCCTTTCTTCACAGGTGATGTATCTTGAAGTGTATGGCTTCATGAGGTAGGTTCTGAGGGAGAATGCATCATTACCCACGATGAAGTTGAGCACATCTTGTGTGTCATTGGGTAGGGGGTCTGGATCTGGAAAACCCATGATGAGGTTGTGTTCCAGCCCATCCTTGAGGTCACTGGCGTTGTATACCTGGCTATCTGAAGCAGACCTGTTGCCTAAAGCATCGATGTAGATGAGCTTGTAGTCAGCATTAACCATGGCAAAGAGGATGATACTGAAGAAGTTGTAGTTGTGATAAGAGGACCCTGAGTTGCCTGGAGGTTTGCTTCCCATCTATGGCTCCAACGGTGTGGGGAAAGTTCCACCTCTGATACCACTCTTCTGCAAGTTTCCTCCAGCCTTGTTCAGTGGTGGGGCACTGGAGGAGCTCCTCCATGTATTCTTCGATGATGGCCTGCACCACTTCTCTGGCCACAATGCTGATGGTGTTGTGTGGCACCCTCCAGGCATACTGCATGTTTCTGTATGTGGTTCCAGAGGCCAGGTGGCGCAGAGTCAGTGCAAGGTCCAGGCTGGGATGGAAGTTGTTGCTCGGCTTGGTTAACCTGGGTCTCAGACACTCCACAATTTCATCAAACATAGCTGGTGGAATCCTCATGAAGTGCTGGAATGCACGAGTGTCTTCATTCCTCAGCTCCACCATCAGCTTGTCTTAGAGTCCAAACTCCACTCTTCTCCCAATCCATCGTCGGACCCACACAGCTCTTGGACGTCTCCTTCTTCTCCTTGCATAGAAAAGGTGAAATAGTCTGAAGAGGGCTTGGTTCTGGTGTTGAATGATGGCAGCTACCATAAGGAGTGTGTGATGATCCATGGTGGAGATCAATGGATGATGTGGAAGAGCAAGAGCAAGGGTGAAGAGGTCTGTACACCAGGACTGCTGGACTGATAGTGAGATCCAGGTGATTTCCTCCCCCTTTTTATAGGAAATATCAGTTTTCCGCTAGGTGTCCTTTCACATACTCTAGGCATACTCCAGACATCCTAAATATCCGAGATACGCCCCATATACAAACGTTTTGTCCGTTTTAATGCTTTATATACTAGATGCATCCGCTTACATCCTTTCTATTTCTGTGCTACAAACGCTGTGTGGACGTTCCGTGTACCTTTCGCTTCCTCCCTCTTTCCGCTTTCAGCTGCAGTGGATGTGAATTGAGGGGATGGCCAGAAGATGCCAAGAGGATACAGCGGATGTGTAACGGATGACAATGGATGTAGAACATTTGTTGTCCAGATGTGTCGCAGATGTACATTGTACACGGCAGAAAGTTCATCCGCTCAAAAAGTTTTGTGCAGCTCAAAACTTTTTGAGCGGATGAAATAGCAGTAGACGGATGTTTGACAGATAGAGCGTATGAAAGACGTACGCAGTGAGTACACAACAGATGCATCGCGTTTTCAAACGGATGGCAAGCTTTTTTGTCCGTTTTACAACCTCTTTGCATCCGTTGGTGCAGTGGGACATGGGCTTTATGGGATAACAAAACTATGGAGAGAAGAATTTTGAATTTCTCCAAGGCAATTTCACAAAGAGTTGATCTCAAGAATGTGGATTACCCTAATCAAACAGAGAATTTTACGAGCATAGCTGCATTCTGTCTGGTGAAGAGGATTATTGTCCTTGTCCAGATTGCTTGAAGTGGTAGAAAGTCATTCTGCCCAGGAGCAGAAACTTTACTTTGAAGTGGGGCAGAATGATTTTGCGTGATTTGAAGCATGATGGTGACAAGAGCTAATAATTTATCAATTGGGAATTATCAGTTGACATAAGAGTGTCTTTTAGATGCTGTTATAGATCATAAGGATAGGATTTCAATGACTCTAAAGTATTTACAGAAAATATCTTTTCTTATCCAGCTAGGGCTTCTCTTCATTATGAAAACAATAGCATGAGTTTAAGCTTTTGTTATGGTTTGTCTTGTCCTGTAATCTATTAGGCTTTTGCAAAATTTCATGTCTCTGCTGCAAATGAATTTATGAGATAAATAAATGGAGTAGATATGGTCAAGTCATTCATTGTGAATCACTGACTCAGTTCAAAATATTTTTCACTGAATAATTCAAATTCAATGTGATTTTGAATCAAATATTCAGACTGAATAGGGTTGAATCGATTTGGATTTGAGAACGGATTAGGAAAAATCTTTTTGTGCAGGCATAAAAAAACTGAAATCATATGAACCAATTTAGAGGTGTTAAATTCCACTATTAGAATGTATTTCTTTATTTAAAATGCAATTTAATTTTAAAAAATGATTGAACTGTTTACCAGTTAGTTTTCCATATTGAATATTTTCCAGCCTTTGTGTGGAAGATCCATTTCACTGTAAAGTTCAAGATATAGATTCATATGAATATTGTGGCTGAGGGTGAAATAAGAGAAAGGTCTTTATACGTTCAGATGTATTTATAGAATCAACTAATTTGCAAATAATGGACTTTCATTATATATCATCCCCAATAAACTATATGTCAGAAGTGGGAAGAATGTAATTAAGGATTTATTGCTAAAGCAAAAATCAACAAGGAGTGCTGACTTTCCGTTGCTTAAAAATGGTAATAATAAAATAGCATGCTATGCAATCACATAGAGAATTATCATTTACACAGCTAAAAAGTAGAAAGTTTAGAATAAGAAAAAGTGCACTGGAAGCATTATGCATGTTTTTAATCTCTTTAGTTCTGGAATACATAATTCTTTAAATTGACTGTGGGTTTCAAAATCTAGTTTAAACCCCATCCCACATAGTGTCTGTAAGGCTTGGTCCCACTGCACTTACGGATGCAAAGAGGATGTAAAACGTTAAAAAAAGCTTGCCATCCGTTGGAAAATGCTATGCATCCGTTCTGTACTCACTGCATTTGTGTTTCATACATTCCATCAGTCAAGCATCCATCCACTGAGATTTCATCCACGCAAGAAGTTTTGAGCTGCACAAAACTTTGTGAACAGATGAACTTTCTGCCGCATACGATGTACATCCGTGACATATACGGGCAAGAAACGTTCTATGTCCGTAATCATTCGGTAAACATCCACTGTATCCTCTCTGCATCCTCTGGCCATCCCCTCAACTCACATCCGCTGCAGCTGAAAATGGAAAGAGGGAAGAAACAAAAGGTACACGGAACGTCTACACTGTGTTAGTAGCACTGAAATAGAAAGGATGTAAGCATATGCATCTCATATATAAAGTATTCAAAATGGACAAAACGTTTGTATATGGGATGTATCACATATATTTAGGATATCTGCAGTATGTCTAGAGTATGTAGAAGGCCCCATAGCGGACAACCGATATTTCCTATAAAAAAGGGGAGAAAATCATCTGGATCTCATGATGAGTCCAGCAGCCATGGTGTACAGACCTCTTCATCCTTGGTCTTGGTCTTCAACATCATCAATTGTTCTCCACCATGGATGATGACACAGTCCGTATGATAGCTGCGCTCATTCATCACCAGAACCAAAACCTGTTCGGACTGTTTCACCTTTTATATAGAAGGAGAAGAAGGAGACGTCCAAGAGCTGTGTGGGTCCGAGGATGGATCATGAGAAGAATGGAGTTTGGACTGTATGACCAGTTGATGGTGGAGCTGAGGAATGAAGACCCTCATGCATTCCAGCACTTCATGAGGATTCCACCAGCTATGTTTGATGAAATTGTGGAGCGTCTGAGACCCAGGTTGACCAAGCCGAGCAACAACTTCCATCCCAACCTGGACCCTGGACTGAAGGTGGCACTGATTCTGTGGCACCTGGCCTCTGGAACCACATACAGAAACATGCAGTATGCCTGGAGGGTGCCACACAACACCATCAGCACTGTGGTCAGAGAAGTGGTTCAGGCCATCATTGAAGAATACCTGGAGGAGCTCCTCAAGTGCCCCACCACTGAACAAGGCTGGAGAAAACTTGCAGAAGAGTGGTATCAGAGGTGGAACTTTCCCCACACCGTTGGAGCCATAGATGGGAAGCACGTGGCCCGCAAAGCTCCAGGGAACTCAGGGTCCACTTATTACAACTACAAGGGCTTCTTCAGTATCATCCTCTTTGCCATGTTTGATGCTAACTACAAGTTCATGTACATCGATGCTTCAGGCAATGGGTCAGCTTCAGATGGCCAGGTATACAACACCAGTGACCTCAAGGATGGGCTGGAACGCAACCTCATCATGGGTTTTCCAGATCCAGAGGCCCTACCCAATGACACACAAGATGTGCCCTACTTCATCGTTGATGATGATGCCTTCTCCCTCAGAACCTACCTCATGAAGCCCTACACTTCAAGATACCTCACCCATGAAGAGAGGATCTTCAACTTCAGGCTGTCCAGGGCAAGACGGGTGGTGGAGAATACCTTTGGCATCCTGGCCAACAGGTTCCAGATACTTCTCACCACCATGCAGCATGACCCAGAGACTGTGAGGAGCATTGTGGAAGCGTACTGCATCCTGCACAATCTCATGCGCACCCACTACCCAGTGTTGCAGAACAGACTTGTCGACCGTCAACAAGGGAATGGGGACATGGAGCCTGGTGAATGGAGGCAAGGACATAACCTGATAGACACTATGGATGTACAAGGCCCCAACAGAGCTTCACGTGAAGGGAAGAAGCAGCGCAACCTCCTGAGACACTGGTGCAACTCCCCAACTGGAGCAGTAGAGTGGCAAGACAGGATGATAGATGATTAATGGATGCTTCCTTGAGACTGTTGCATAACACTGATGAGATTGTGCCTGTGTGTTCAGTGGTCCTACAATGAGTAGGGCATTAATAAAGAGTTTTGTTTATTTTGAAATGTGTTGATCAATGAATAAATTGTTATTGATAATAAAGGTCCATATGTGTGGCAGCCGGGATGATGGACCATACAGTCCCACTATGGTTGCACTGGAGGTTTATCTATCCCACAACTATCCTTATCTCTCCACAAGCATGCAAAGGCTTAACCATTTTTTCAAAGTTTTCACCAACACTTTATTAAGTAAACAAAATGAACCAATGTCTTAAGCAAAGATAACCTTTATTAACTTTCTTAGGTAAACTTTATGACTTTATTAAATTAGCAAAATGAACCAAGTAAACTGTATTAAGTGTCTTAAGCAAAGATAGCCTTTCTTAGGTAAATTTTATGACTTCATAAAATAAGCAAAATGAACCAAGTGTCTCAAGCAAAGATAAACTTAACAAGTAAACAACTCAGTCTCTGACACTATTCTCAGTCACTCTGAGTCATGTCCATGGCCTCAGGCAGGGACTGTGGAGATGGCTTGGCTTGAGTGCTGGTCTGAGGCACCATTGGGGTGCTTGGCCCTGAGTGTACAACAGGGCTGGTGTGTTCAGGAAAATGTCCAAGAGCTGACTCAGTCCTGTGAGGTTGAGAGGCCCTTCATCAAGGACTTGAGATGCCAGGCCCAATATTAATGACAGATTGTCTGTTGATGGGCTTGGCTGTGAGGTGGAGGAAGGAGGAGTGTAGTGGGGATGTCTGGTCTGCAGCTGGGTGAGTTGTGGTGTCTGTGGCGTGCGATGTACCTGGGCCTGGACTGGGAAGAGCTGCCTCTGCTGTGGGAAGTCCTGGTACTCGTAGCCTTGGTAGGTGAGGGGCTGTTGAAAGCCGTGGAAGGGCTGTGACATCGCCTGGGGTGGAGGAGCAGACCTGGACTGGGTAGGAGCAACTTTAACTGAGCCTTGAGGGTTGTGCAGAAGTGCTGTGATCTTCTGCTTCATCACCTGGTACTGGGCCTCGGGCAGGTCCATGAGGGTCTGGTTCACATAGGTGATAAAGGGCTTCCAATCTGAGGAGAGTATGTCACTGTGGACCAGCTGAGAGAGAAGTTCTGTGCTGGTCTTCATTGTGTCCCTGATCTCCAACAGAACACTGTGGTCCTGGCCCTCCAGTCTGCCTCTCTGCCTGCATCTTCTGGAGCTGGGGGTGGGGGTGGGGTGGGTTGGCCTCTGGTGGCTGCTGCTTCTTCCTCCATTTGTGACAGCAGGGCGTCATCCTCCACGGGATCCTCCAAGTGTGCTGGCATGAGGAGTGCAGCTGTCAGGGGGGGGTCTCTGCCATGGGACCCTCTGAAGACACCTGCCTGGACAAGGTAGCTGGCTCCTGGCTGGAAGACGACTGGATGTCTGTGGGCTGTCTGAGGGAGAGGGGTCTCAGAGGGGCTGCTCCTCGGTGGTGGATCTCACCCTCCAGGAAATTACACTTGGCCATGACATACATCTCCTGGTCAGTAAGCTTGACAGCGGCCTGCCCAGATTTCTTGAGGTGTAGCTTGCCATACCAGGTGTACATGTGCTTCCACCATCCAAAGAGTACTTCTGCAGTGTACCCCAGGCTCTCTGCCTTGTCTCTCCAAGCTGCCTGCTTCTTCTTGGTGTCCCGATACAGTCTGTGGCCCTTTCTCCAGAGGTACTCATTCTCCCTCAGCCATTCCAGCAGCTCTTCCTCATGTTCCTCAGAAATGGTGTACTGTTTCCTCTCTCCCTTCTCCTTCCCTTGCCTCTTCCTCCCTCTGGCAGGAGCTTCAGTAGGGCCTTCAGGGGCTTGAGCAGCAGGGCCTTCAGGGGCTGGAGCAGCAGGGCCTTCAGGGGCTTGAGCAGCAGGGCCTTCAGCAGCAGGGTTTTGAGGGCCTTGGGGCTGGTCCACCACAGCAGCAGCTGCAGCAGGAGCAGCTTCAGAGTTAGTTCCAGGGGGTGGGATGCTGGGTCTGGCCTTCTTCACCTTGCCAGGGCTTGATCGAGTAGGCACAGGCTTCCTCTTCTTGCCTGACTGACGAACCATGGTGTTCCTGCAAGATGTATGTGGCAGCACGTCTTTCTCCTGTATGCTGACTGCGTGTGTGCTACATCTTTTTATGTCTGCGGACCTGATGCAATTCATATTCCACACATGCGCAGTGAACGCTTTGCATCCGATATACATCCGTGCGGCATCCCTTTTGTTTCCTATAGGCATCTGTGATGCATCTGCTTCATTCGCTGTGCATCTGCCCCTTCCGCTATGCGTCCACTTCGAAATTCTCCCCTGGAACTCCTTCGGATGTGTCATCCGCTTTCATCCACTTTCATCCACTAGGTTTCCTATGAACATTCATTTAACTTTTCCACTACATACTACCCACGTCCATTCTTTTCATGCAAATTTTCGCCACTTTTTGGAGTGGATGACAACGGATGGAGCCACCCCTGAAATTTTGCTCGGCCGCTGTATCCTTTATGCATATGTTTTGCATCCGTCGGCCAGTGGGACTGGGCCTTTACCTTGAAATGTGTCTATCTTCATTACATCACACAGGTTGAAACTATGAAAATATATGTGTGTGTATGTGTGCTTGTTAATCTATATGTATGTGTGTGTGTGTGTGTGTGCGTGTATATATATATATATATATATAT
>BLBF01000019.1:38058676-38137756 GCA_015471245.1 Laticauda colubrina
TGTGTATATATATATATATATATATATATATATATATATATATATATATATATATATATATGTATGTATGTATGTATATGTTTTCTTAAGTTTTCGCAGGTACTTACATGTTCAGCTTTGTTCGGGTATTTTCCCACGTCCTTATAGCTGTGCTTTGAAAGTTGTAACAATGTTTCGGCAGAATCTCATCTGCCATTATCAGGCTTCTGTATTGTGTTATCTGTGAGTCAGACTTTTACAGTTGTTTCAGTTTTAAATTTGGGGCTAGCCTACGCTGTGCCAGAATGGTTTTTTTCTTCATCCTGATTGGTTGGGAGTTTTGATCTGTGTTTATTGGTCTTGGAGTTTGCTGTGTTCTGCTTGACTGGTGTTTCTAATATCTTCTGTCTGTTTTGTGGCTTTTTTTGTGTCTTGATTGGCTGGCAACATTGCGTTCCTTGGAGGCTTTTAGTGTAGCTTGGCTCTGAGTAAAGGGATGGCTATCATTTGTTCGGAAGCTAGGATTAGCTGGGTGCCTGGTTGGGGTGTGTTTGAGCTGGAGGTATCAGAGGGTATCTGTTTGTGCCCAGGTGTTTGCCTGGCTAGTGGTGTGGAGATTTTTTTGTTTGTGAGTGCAGACTTCCAAATGATTGACAGTCTGGTGGAATCATCTCTTCTATTCATGCTTTCAGGTCCTTTTTCAATCTCTATGGCTTCTCTGATAATTCTGTGGCTGGGGTTTTCTATAGTGGCTCAGGTTTTGGTGCCATTGAAGTTGTTGCTATGACCTGTGGCTTTCATGTGTTGGATTAGTGAGGAAGAGTTTTGTGTTCATCCAGCCGGGTACTTATTTTTCTATTGGTCTGTCCAATGTATGTGGCCGGGCATGATGCACAGGGGACTTCATATATGCCTTGGTTTTCCAGGTCAATTTTATCTTTGGGGTTTCTAAGGATGGCTGCTATTTTTCTGTCTGTTTTGAAGGCAGTCTTGATGTGATGCCTGTGTAGTATCTTACTGATTTTGTTTGTAGTACCTCTTATGTAGGGCAGGACAGCTGTTCCAGAGTTTTGTTCATCTTCTAGGTCTTCATTATGTTTTAGTGTGTTTTTGTGGATCAAGCCAGTTATTTTGCTTTTGTGGAAGCCGTTGGCTGTCAATACTTCAGTCAGGGTGAATAGTTCAATCTTTATGTGTGTCTTGTCTGCCTGGCATTTGGTTCTGGCGATTAGTGTTTTGGCCACAGAGTTTATCTATGCTGGTAGTGGTGGGATTGGGCGTTGAGGTAGCGGTTGGTGTGTGTTTTCTTCTGGTATATGGTGTGTCCTAGTGTGCTATCTGTTTTTTTGTAGATTAGTACATCTAGGAATGGTAGTTGTTTTTTTGTTTCTGTTTCCATAGTGAACTTGATTTTGGGGTATGTGCTGTTTAGGTGTGTTAGGAAATTGTTTAGGTTTTCTTTTCCATGGGGCCAAATCACAGATATGTCATCGATGTATCTTCACCATAGTTTGGGTTTGTGGGTGGCATTAGCCAGGGCTCTGGATTCGAATTCTTCCATGAACAAGTTTGCAATGACGGGTGATAGTGGTGATCCCATAGGGGCTCTTTCAATTTGCTTGTATCTTTGTCCTTTGTATACAAAATATGTGTTGGTTAAGCAGTGTTCTGTTAGTTCCATGAGGTCTTTAGCTGGTTGGTATTTATTTTTGATGATTTCAAGAGTTTCTTTTATCGGGACTTCAGTGAATAGTGAAACCATGTCAAAACTTACAAGCAGATCTTCTTGTTTCACGTATAGATCTTTGATCATTTCTAAGAAGTGGTATGTGTTTTGTACATATGAAGCTGCAGTTTCAGCATGGGGCTGTAGTTGTTTTGCTAAGTGTTTAGCTAGGTTTTGTAGTGGTGCTCCTTTGGAGCTGACTATGGGTCTGAGAGGTATGCCTTCTTTTTATGTTTTTGGGAGGCCGTATAGTTTGGGGCATCTGGTAGATTTTTCTCTTGGGATGATCATCTGTTGGATTTCTTTGCTTATGTGGCAGGTTATAATTTTCTTCTTGGTTAATTTTTCCAGATACGTGGTTGGGTCTTTAAAAGCACAACTAGAATGACGTGGGAAAATACCCAAACAAAGCTGAGCCACACACACACATCTGCAAAGATTTTTGTCTTCTGCTCTCTTTGTTGTTTTCAGTTTCATGGTTGCTGGTTTCTTCATGAATGTCTCTCTTGTTGAATGCAGAACACAAACATGCCAGAAATCTCCCCACAAGTAGTGGTTATTGTTACCTAATTCCTAACAAGCTCATCAGCATCTTAAATATGTCTATGTGGGAATGGAATGTGACTAATTAATATGTGAGAAACACGATCCTACACAGACCAGATGAGCTACCACCCAAAGTTACAAAGAATATATTTTCCAAAAAAATAAAGCATATGTGGTGTCTCAACCAGACAGTGATCCAATTATCATTAACAATGCCTCTTAAAAAGTACATTCCTCTCTTTTCATTTTTACAGCAGAAGTCAAACCATGTACAAAGAATCCCTCAAGAATCTTCTTGCTTCTTCTATATTCTTATGCCTCCTCCTTCACCTGACATTGCTTAATCTTTTCTGAACTTAATTATGTAACATTAGATGCAGTATGGAAAGATATCATTACCAATAAGAAGATGTTGTTAACTTATCTCTACTCTCTTTCTGTTGTGCTGAAGGTTGTTGATTTTGTTGGGGAAACCACAGGAGTTTGATTCCTATGGCATGGTAACTATTGAAAAATAATGTATGAAACATAAAATGGGTCTAATAGAAAAAGAAGAGCTAGCACAAAAAATTAGAGGTTCTAAACAGAACTATTTTGAAGATGCAAATAAACCAGGTAGATGGTTAGCATATAAATTGAGAAAGGAGAAAGAATCAAGGAAAATATTGCAATTAATAGATGAACAAGGCCAAATTTGCTATGGTAGCAAAGAGAAGAAGGAAATCATACAAGACTATTATGAGAAATTATATACACAAGAGAATATTGATGAGGAAAGAGTTAAACAGTACCTACAGAATGCTAATCTACCCCAGATATCTAAAGAGATTGAAATAATGTTAGAAAGCAATATAATGATGATGGAGTTAACTGAAGCACTCAAGAAGCAAAATAATGGAAAGGCGTCAGGCCCAGATGGACTTCCATCCATTTTATAAAATTCCATCCAGAATTTTATAAAATATTACAAGAATCGTTTAACCTTCCATTGTTAGAAGTTATGAATGAAGTTATGTTAAAGAGGATACCTAAAACATGGTTAGAAGCTTAAATTACACTTATTCCAAAAGAGGAGGCCAATCCATTACAAATTAAGAACTATAGACCTATTTCTTTACTAAATGAAGATTATAAAATTTTTGCTTCAATATTGGCAGAAAGACTTAAAAAATATTTAAACAGTTTTATTCATCCTGATCAAAATGGATTTCTGCCATCGAGACAAATTAAAGACAATATGAGAGTAATTTTGGACACTTTGGAATACTATGAGCCTCATCCTGAAAAACAAATGGCTTTGATATTTCTAGATGCACAGAAGGCATTTGATAATGTGAACTGGTGATTCATGTTGTTACTGCTGGAACAGATAGGCTTTACTAACAAATTTACTCAAGCAATAGAAGCTATATATCATAAGCAAACAGCAAAAGTAATGATAGAGGAAGAATTGACAGATTCTACTGATATAAGAAAAGGAACAAGACAAGGACGCTTATTGTCATCCTTGTTGTTTGTGTTAACCTTGGAAGTGTTAAACAGAAATATTAAAGAAGAAAAGGATATAAAAGGGATGAAAATAAAAAATGAAGAATTTAAACTGCAAGCATTTGCAGATGACTTGGTTTTCATCTTAAAAGATCCACTAGAAACAGCATCAAAATTGATAGAAAAGACATATGGAAAGGTGGCTGGCTTGAAAATAAATAAAGATAAGACAAAGATTCTGACAAAGAACATGTTATCAAGACAAAAGGGAGAATTAACAGACCTATTGAAAATCCATGTCATGAATGAGATCAAATACTTGGGGATATATTTGACAGCAAGATGCAGTACACTAAAAGAGAATAATTATATTAAACTTAAGCAGCAGATAGCGCTAGATTTGGCAAAATGGGAAAATTTACAACTGTCACTAATAGGGAGAATATCAACAATCAAGATGAATATACTACCCAGAATTTTATATTTGTTTCAAACAATTCCAATTAGGTTTGGAAAAGATTATTTTGAAGATTTAAATAAAATCGTGTTGAAATATATATGGCAAGGTAAGAAGGCAAGAATAAAGTTAAAAGTTTTGCAAGACACTAGAATAAGAGGAGGATTTGGCTTGCCTAATTGGGAGTTGTACTATCAAGCTACGAAATTGATGTGGGTAAAGGAATGGACAACATTAAGAAATACTAGATTGTTGACATTAGAAAGACATGATCTGTTGTTGGGGTGGCATGCTTTTTTATGGTATAAAGGAACAAAAACACAGGGGTACTTTAGAAGACATTATATATGGGAGTCTCTGTGGTTAAATTGGGAAAAGACTAAAAGACAATATTATTTGAAAATTCCAGTCTGGTTGTCGACTATTGAAGCATTTTCTTATCCTATAATATACAAAAAGGAACAAACAGTAAGATATGGTGAAATATTGAATGAAAAGGGTAAACTTAAACCTATGCAAAAATTAGAGGAATAAGGTATGAAGATGAATTGGTTCTCATATGTGCAAATACAATCAAGGTATGATAAAGATTTTAAAACAGAAAGTTTTTATGATAAATTGACTGATTTAGATAGGATTTTGACAGGTGCTGATGAAAAGGTGATTAAAAAATCATATGGATATTTATTAGAAATTAAATTAAAAGAAGAACAAGTTAAAGAAACTATGATTGCCTGTGGGAAGAATTTTGGATATGGGATTGATTTGGAGAAATGGCAAAAATTGTGGTCTCAAAATTATAAAATGACAATGTCAACAGCATATAAAGAAAATGTGTATGTTTTACAAGTGGCATTTCCCTCGACAAGAATAGCAAGAATGTTCAAGAATAAGTCCGAAAAGTGTTGGAAATGTCATCAGACATGTGGCTCATATTACCATATGTGGTGGACATGTTCAGATGCTAAAAAATATTGGACTAAAATCCACACGTGGCTGGAAAAAATGACAAATAAGCATATAGACTTGAAACCAGAGATTTTTTGGGGGGGAATTTTGCCTGAAATATATAGTAAAGATTTGAAATATCTGATTGTAAATGTAGTAACAGCAGCTAGGATTGTATTTGGTAAAAACTAGAAAAATGAGAAGATACTATCACAGGAGGAGATCATTAAGAAAATATTGGAATGTGCTGAAATGAGTAAATTGATGTTTGAAATTAGAGAACAAGATGAAGAACAATTTTATAAAATTTAGGATCTATTCTATCAATGGTTAGATAACAAAACATAGTAATTAAATATGTAGATTTTTCGAAAATAATAAATATATAAAGATGTATTTTCATTTTTTTCTTTTTTTAAAATTATATCTACAAAATGATTCTAGGATAGATCTGGGAGGATAATATGAATCAATTGTTAGTTTTATAAAATAAACTAAGTAAAATATGATTATTTTATAAAACATGAATGAATAAAAGTATAGTCAACGATTGATTAATAAAGATATTAATGTACTTGATATTTGATTGAAAGTATGAGAGGATATATAATGTAATTGTAATTGAAGACTACAAAATGGTAGCACAAAACAATTTGTAAACCAACCGGAACACTGTATATATACATATGGAAGATGGCTTAATGTTTTTATGTTTTGTTTGTTTATGTTTGTTTTAAAACCAATAAAAATTAAAAAGAAAAATTATTTATGAATACAATGACTAGAGTCATATAATTAAGGTTAGCAGATCTATGCAATAATTGGTTGATAGCAAGGAATTATAGAAAAATTTACCCTTTGCTGTCATCCTATGGTTTTCTGGTAGCTTTTCAGCTCAAATCTGGTAGCTCTTTCACCTAAAACAAAAGCATTATATCTTGGTATGATGTATGAATTCAATTTCTATTTAAGTAGATATAATTAAAGACAGAAAATTAATGTTGGAAAGTTATGATGAGGAAGAAGTGGTAACATATTTAACTCAGAGCAATCAATTGGGCCAATTCTCGAATGACAAACAATAGTGATATAAGGAATGCCTCCCAAAATCAGTCCAAAATTTATCAAGAACAGTGTAATGTCTCTGAGGGAACCACTGTTTTTGAGATAATCATAGTTGTCTCTGAGACAACCATGGTTGTCTCAAGAGGAAGAAGTAAGTTGAATGCTTTTAGAATATCTATTAGTTGGATATAAAAGTGACAAAGAGGAGTGACAGAGAGGAGCCCAGAGGTGCAGCATGTGCTTTAAATGCAGAGATTATAATCCATAATCCAAGGCCTGAATCTGCCACATCAAAAGCTTAAGCGACAAGTTGTGGGAATGAATAAGAGAACCATCTAAATTTTTGAGAACCATTCTCTGCCAAGAATATAATCTAATGACTAGATGAATGAATGGTTTGATAGGACAGTTTCCAATAATTCAATACCATAACCTAAAGATATTTACCTGTCCTTCCAGGCCAGATAAGATGGGAATGCTCCTCGTTCCTTCCCTTAAATATTGTGGAAATCTAGGAAATGTGTCTTTTTGTTACATACCCTCTCCTATGGAGCATCCTTCCCCTGAAATCTGGCAAGCCTCTACCTTCCTAGCCTCTGAAAAGTACTTAAGACTTGGCTTTTTCCCTAAGCACTAAGATAAGATGAGACTGATTGACTGCATGTGGAAATTTGCTTGGTGCCAGGTTTTAAAGTTGCTTGTTTTAATAGATATATGTAGACATTGATGATATATTATGTTGTTTTTAGCACTTAGTTGGGAGCCGCCCAAAGTTTTTATATAAGGTGGTGGCTATATAAATATTCTATACAAATAGTACAAGGCAATATAGGTATAAAACCTGTACTGTATCTGCCATGGTTAATACAACTTTACCCTCCTTCATTCTCATTATCCAAAACTAATTTAAGTTTCTGGCTTTCAAGACATGGATTCCATAATAAATGCTATCGATTTTTCATATATTTATTGTGATTCCCTTATTCAATAACTTTATTTAATTAAAGAAATGTTTCTTCATTCATGTATTTTATATTACATGTAAGTTAATATTCCCATCCGATTTCTGCTTTCACAAGCCAAAAATAAAATAAATCAAAATGTCTGGTGACAACTTTCAAAGCTATAAATCACAGTGAGGAAACTATGACTCTCTTAATATTACTTAGCCAGCAGTTTAGGACACAGTAGTCTATGTGGAAAATTCCAATAATAAATGCTATGACTTGTAATAAAGCAACATTGGTTCCCATCTCTCTGACTCGATCCAGGTTATTTGAAAGTTTGTTTACATATAAGGCTACAGTCTCAATATTCATTCAAGATGAACCCTTCACAAAGACTTCAGGAGGAAGCAACAGAGTCTGTTGGCATAGTTAGCCATAATAAATTTAATAAAATAAATAAATATTTTATGATGGAGATTCCAAACAACTGAACAATACTCTAAGTTTGGTTTAGCATAAGTTTTATAAGCACTAATTAGCAAAATAATGTTTCCAGGAAAGAACCTGCATAAAATTAAACAACTCTTAATGTTTTTTTTAGCAATACTGTTACAGTGAACTTTGGAGCATAGATCATCAGAGATAAATACACCTCGGTACTTGACAAAATGAGTCATCAGCTAGTTCAATGCCACCTAACTTATACTTGACATTCTGATTATTTTTAGCAATATGTAAGACAGAGCATTTATTGATCAAAATTTGAAATTGCCAAATAGATTACCATTCAGACACATAGTTAAGATCACTTTGCAAAACAACAAAATTATCTGTAATATTGAATAATTTTACATCATTGGCAAAAAGGACACAATTGATTTAAAGTTTATCATTGCTTTAAAGTTTATCATTGCCAGTGCATTGTACCACGGTCTTGTGCATCAGAATTTCATTTTAATGTATGCCATTCTGTATATAGGAAAATGTTAATAAAGGTTATCTAATCTAAACTTTGCTTAAAGCTGTGGACAAAGAACCTGCTACAAAGTTTGCTAAGCTGATTGTACAAGATATCTCCCCTCCTGAGCTCACCTGACTTTTTCTTTCGGTATTTTGCTTCTTCTTGTACTTTGTATTCATGAGTTCAGATCTCATCTCTTTCTTTTTTACAGCCTTCAGAGGAAGATAGCAATTATGCAAGAAGAGACAATCCTGTGGATCAAGGTGTGTGTGTGTGGGGGGACACCAAGTGTTTGCACCCCTTCTTCATTTATACAGAAGACGATGATCTATTGTCAGGTACATATGTACCACAAAATCTTAAGCCCATGTCACACCGCACCAACGGATGGAAAGAGGATGTAAAATGGAGAGAAACACTTGCCATCTGTTGGTTAACGCGATTCATCCGTTCTGTACTCACTGCCTCCATTTTTCATACTCTCTATCTGTCCAACATCCGTTGACTGAGGTTCCATCCGCTCAAAAAGTTTTCAGCTGCTCAAAACTTTTTGAGCGGAAAATGTATCCAACGCGTCCGTTCTGCATCCGCAACGCATGAGGGAAACATCCGTTCTACATCCATCGTCATCCGTTATGTGTCCGCTATATCCGCTAGGCATCCGTTCTGCATCCGCGCAACTCAAATCTGCTCCAGCAGAAAACGGACACAGGGAGGAAGCAAAATGGACAAGGAACAGACACGCAGCGTCAGTAGCACAGACGGAGAAAGGATGAAAGCGGATGCAGCTTGCAAAGAAAGCATTTAAAATGGAAAAAATGTTTGCAGAGGGGACCTATCTCGGATATTAAGGATGTCTAGAGGATGCCTAGATGATGCAAAAGGACACCTAGTGGAAAACCTATATTGCATATAAAAAGAGGGAGGAACTCACCTGAATCTCACTTTCAGTCCAGCAGCCCTGCTGTGCAGACCTCTGCAGCCTTCATCTTGCTCTTGCTCTTCCACAGCATCCAATCATTTCCACCATGGATCATAACACAGTCCTTTTGGTAGCCACCATCGTTCTGAAACAGTGCGAAGCCATCTACAGGCTCTTTCAACTGTTCTACGGGAAGAAAAGGAGGCGGCCAAGAAGTGTCTGGGTCCGAAGATGGATCAGGAGAAGAGCAGAGTACGGACTGTATAACAAGCTGATGGTGGAGCTGAGGAACGAAGACCCTCGTGCATTCCAGAACTTCATGAGGATGCCACAAGCCACGTTTGACGAAGTTGTGGAGTGGCTGACACCCAGGTTGACCAAGGCAAACACTAACTTCCGGCCCAGCCTGGACCCTGGGCTCAAGGTGGCACTGACTTTGCACCACCTGGCCTCAGGGACCACCTACAGGAGCATGCAGTACGGCTGGAGGGTGCCACCCAACACCATCAGCATTGTGGTCAGATAAGTGGTGCAGGCCATCATCGAAGAATACCTGGAGGAGGTCCTCCAGTGCCCCTTCACTGAAGAAGGCTGGAAGAAAGTTGCAGAGCAGTGGTATCAGAAGTAGAATTTCCCCCACACCGTTGGAGCCATAAATGGCAAGCATCTGGCCTGCAAAGCTCCAGCTAAGTCAGGCTCCACTTATTTCAACTACAAGGGCTTCTTCAGCATCATCCTCTTCGCCATGGTCGATGCTGACTACAAGTTCATGTACATCGATGCTTCAGGCAACGGCTCATCTTCAGATGCCCAGGTATACAACGCCAGTGACCTCAAGGAGGGGCTGGAATGCAACCTCATCATGGGCTTCCCAGATCCAGACCCGCTGCCCAACGACACGCAAGATGTGCCCTACTTCATCGTGGGGAATGACGCCTTCTCCCTCAGAACCTACTTTATGAAGCCCTACACCTCCAAATACCTCACCCGTGAAGAGAGGATCTTCAACTACAGGCTGTCCAGGGCAAGGCGGGTGGTGGAGAATGCCTTTGGCATCCTGGCCCACAGGTTCCAGTTACTTCTCACCACTATGCAGCATAGCCCAGAGACCGTGAGGAGGATCATGGAAGCTTGCTGCATCCTGCACAATCTCATACGCACCCGCTACCTGGTCTTGCAGAACAGGCTCGTGGACCTCCAACAAGGCAATGGGGAACTGGAGCCTGGGGAATGGAGGCAAGGGCGAAACCTGATAGACACTAAGGATGTGCAAGGCCCCAACAGAGCTTCATGTGAAGGGAAGAAGCAGCGCAACCTCCTGAGACACTGATGCAACTCCCCAGCTGGAGCGGTGGAGTGGCAAGACAGGATGGTAGATGCTTAATGGATGCTTCCTTCAGCCTGTCTCATCACACTGATGAGATAGTGCCATATATGTTGAGTGGCCCTACAATGAACAGGGCATTTAATAAAAGTTGTGTTTATCTTGAAATGTGTGGATCAATGATTACATTGTTATTGATAACAAAGGGCCATAGGTGTGGCACCTGGGAGGGTGGACCATACATTCCCACTATGCTTGCACTGGAGGTTTATCTATCCCACAGCTATTACCCATACCAAAGGTATCCCTGCCCATCCCACAGCTATTACCCATCCCACAGATATCCTTACCCATCCCACAAGCATGCAAAGGCTTAAACCATTTCTAAAAGTTTCCACCAAGACTTTCTTGACAAAAATAAATGAAGCAAGTGTGTGAAGCAAAGATAATTGTTAAGCCTGGGTTCCCCAACCAGGGTTAGGTAGACAAGCTAAACAGAATGTGCAGCGTTAGTCAGATAGGCACACAGATATATGAGTGAGCTAAGCTTGTATGTTTATTAACATACAGTAAAAATAACAGATACGCTTGTGCTATCAAGAATATAGTTTATTCCAGTATAAGTTTATTGCATAGTCAAATATCAGTCCAATAGTCATTTACCATGTAGTCAGTCCATTCAGGGATATTCAGTTAGCGAAGTCCATGTAGAATATCCTATGTCAGTTCACTTATAAATCAGTCCTTTGTTGTCTCTCCCGTTCGAGCTATGCAGTCTTGATTCCAAGCAGTAATCAGGGATCATCAAAGCCAGAGAGAGAGTGAGCAAGCTGTAGCCTTGCTAGTTTTATAGTGTTTTCATAACCACTCCTTTAATTGCTATTTCCACAGTTAAAGCTGCAGACACTTTAACATATACTAACTATGATTCATAGTTATTATTTCACCTAAACCAGTTAGGATAAACAATGTTATCCCTAACAATAATCTTTATTAATAAAAAGCTGTAAAAGAAAAATGACCCAAGTCAAGTGTCCAAAGCAAAAATAAAGTCAACAGGTAGCCACCCAGTCTCTGGCACTCTTCTCAGTCAGTCAGAGGCATTCCAATCGTCTCATGGGTGAAGCATCCAGGTGCTGTGGAGGTGGCTGCTGCTGGAGTGCTGGCCTGAGGTGCCACTGGGGTACCTGGCCCCGAGAGGACAACAGGGGACGGTGTGTTGAGGAAGCTCTCAGACAGCTGGCTCAGCCCTGTGATGTTGAGAGCCCCTTCCTCCATGACATGGGGTGTCAGCCCCAATACCGATGACAGATGTACTGAGGCTGGGCTTGGCTGTGGGGTGGAGGAAGGCGCAGAGTAGTGGGGCTGTCTGGTCTGCTGCTGGGTGAAGACTGGTGTTGGTGGCATCGGTGGCGTGGGTGGCATCGGTGGTGTGGGTGGCATCGGTGGCATCACTGGCACCAGTGGCATCCGATGTACCTGTGCCTGGACTGGGAAGGGCTGCCTGTGCTGCTGGACCTCCTGGTAGCTGTAGCCTTGGTAGGGGAGGGCCTATGGAAAGCCTTGGAAGGGCAGTGACATCACATGGGGTGGAGGAGCAGGCCTGGACTGGGTGGGAGCAGGTTCAGCTTGGTGTGGAGGGTTGTGAAGAAGATCGGTGATCCTGTCCTTCAACACCTGGTACTGGGCTTCCGACATGTTCATGAGGGTCTGGTTGATGTAGGTGAGGAAGGGCTTGTGGTTGGAGGATGGGGCATTGGTGTGTACCAGCTGAGAGAGGAGATCTACGCTGCTCCTGATGGTGTCCCTGATCTCCAGCAGGACAGTGTGGCTCTGCCCCTCCGGTCTGCCTCTCTGCCTTTCGGTGGAGGTGGAGCTGGGGGTGGATGCAGGTTGGGCTGTGGTGGAAGTGCCCTCTCCTTGCTCCCACTGCGTCAGGGCGTCCTCCACGCACTTCGGCATGGATAGTACAGCTGTCGGAGGGGTCTCCATCGTGGCACGCTCCGCAGACACCTGCCTGGACACAGGAGCTGACTCTTGGCCAGAAGAGGACTGGCTCTCTGTGGGCTGCCTGAGAGAGAGGGTTGTGAGAGGGGCTGCTCCTCGGTGGCAGATCTCACCCTCCAAGAAGCTGCACTTGGCCATCACATAGGTCTCCCGCTCCGTCAGCTTGACCGTGGCCTGGCCAGATTTCTTGAGGTGCAGCTTCCCGTACCAGGTGTGCATGTGCTTCCACCAGCCGAGGAGCACCTCTGAAGTTTAGCCCAGGCTCTCCGCCTTCTCTCTCCAAGCAGCCTGCTTCTTCTTGGTATCTCGATAGAGCCTGTGTCCCTTCCACCAAAGATATTCATTCTCCCTAAGCCACTCCAGCACCTCCTCCTCATGTTCCTCTTCGATTGTGTATTACCTCCTCTCCCGTTCACCCGTCTGCCTCTTCCTCCCTTTGGCAGGGCCATATGGGCCCTCATCAGAAGGGCTTCGAGGTTGTAGGGGCTGCTCCTCCACACCACCACCACCACCACCAGCAGCAACAACAGTAGCAGCACCAGCAGGACCAGCAGGACCAGCAGGACTAGCAGCACCAGCAGCACCAGCAGGACCAGGAGCACCAGCAGCACCAGCAGGACCAGGAGCACCAACAGGAACAAGAGCACCAGCAGGACCAGGAGCACCAGCAGGACCAGCAGGACCAGGAGTAGCGCCAGCAGAGTAGGCACCAGCAGAAGCACCAGCACCAGGAGCAGCACCAGCACCAGCAGAGTAAGCACCAGCAGAAGCACCACCACCAGAAGCACCACCACCAGAAGCACCACCACCAGAAGCACCACCACTAGAAGCAGCATCAGCAGAGTAAGCACCAGCAGAAGCACCACCACCAGAGGCAGCATCAGCAGAAGCATCACCTCCAGAAGCAGCATCAGCAGAAGACCCAGCAATAGAAGAGCGAGCCCGGGCAGCAGAAGCCCCAGCAGAAGCAGAGTCAGGGCCAGGGGGTGTGAGGGTGGCCCTGTCCCTCTTGCCAGGGCTGGCAGCAGATGGCAGAGGCTTCCGTTTCTTCCCCATGGTTGTTGGGTTGCTGGCTGGCTGGCTGGCTGGCTGGCAAGCTGTGTCTGGAAGCAGGTCTTTCCTCTGAATGGTGACCTGCTTGCGAGCTGCTTCACTTTATATCCGCGGGACTGACGCAATGAATCCTCCCCGCATGCGCAGTGAACGTTAGGCATCCGCTAGGCATCCGCTAGGTTTCCGCTCTGCATCCGCTTCATCCGCTCGGCATCCACTCTGCATCTGCTCTTTCCATTCCGCGTCCACTTTGCTGTGCTCCCCCGGAAGCCTTGCAGATGTGTCATCCGCTCCCATCCTCTTCCATCCGCTAGGCTTCCGTGGAGCATCCACTTTCCATCCGCCCTATGTCCTCCCCCCATCTGTTCCTTTCCGTGTTGTCCTCTCTCGTTATGCAAATTTGGGGCACTTTTGAGAGCAGATAACAACGGATGGAACATTTTGCTCGTCCGCTGTGTCCTTTTTACAAATGTTTTGCATCCGTCGGCCAGTGTGACAGGGCCTTTAACTGTTCTCTATTGTCAGCCCAGTTTATTCTTTTTTTCCATCTATAGTTTGTTTTTCTGCTCCTTTACTTTATAGTTTGTTTTTCTGCTCCTTCACTACAGCATCTGTAGTAGAATACCAAAAGAATGTTCTTGAGATGTTGAAGGTAACTTTTGAGCAAGGGATTCACAGCCTTCTCTGAATACCTTACAGGAAAAATTTACTAAATCAAGTCTATGCTACAAAACCATTACAAATGTTCTGCAGCTTTTAAAATTTATTACTAAATATATTTTTCTCAAGAAAAACTAAATATCTTTGGATTTTAAGGAAAAAATAAAAAAGAATATTTTTATTAAAGATTTTATTAAAAATATTCTGCTAAAATTTTAAAGTATAACTTTTGTCTCAGTTTATATTCCTCAGCATTGTTCTTGTACTGTTGATTTTTAATAGGATTTTAAATTAAAACATTCGGAGTATAAATATGTCTTCCAGCAGAACTTAGAAAGACATCCCAAAAGAAAACTATCAGATGAATGCTGTGAGAAATGAATTCAACACTTTCCCATTGCTTTTGTAGAGAATCTTGGCAAATAATTCTGTAAATTAATATCTTGATTTGTATCTGGCAAGTCACAAGATCCTAGATTGTCCAACATGATATTTGCAACTGGTTGTATGCTCCTTGCCTGTGTATACTGAGATCTGTCAAAGAGTTGGCTTCTATTAAATACTCTCCAAACCACATTGCAAATTATCAATTATATTTGGTTATGTGAATATTTGGATATCTGAAATGTCATATATCAATCAGCATGAATAATCTTTGGAGTTTGGCAAAATTCTTCTAAATTCTGTGCTAAACTTTATCTTTGATATGGAAGACAATCTGCAGTTTATATCTGAATTATCACTGGATTCATTAAAATAGCTGCATTCCTTCATGTGTTGTTGTAATTAGAGGTGACTATTTTACCAAGCCACATTCTGATATATAGAATAAAAAAAAAAAAAACCCGCACAAAGCATTGCAGAACTCTGTTCTACATGCTTCTGTGAAATTGACCCAATATTATTCAAATGATACAGGAGATGGTTTGATATTGAGCCCAATTAAAACTTGCTGTATGAATATTTTAGAGAATTTAAAAGTCTATATGACTCTGTGGCACAGAAGCCTATAGTTTGGAAGAGTTGCATTGCATCCCAGAGGACTTTAAGCAGATTTACAACACTTCCTGCAAAAATCTAATAAGGAGTGGTTCTCATTGAAATTAGTAGGAGTTATTTCTTGTTGAGTATGTACACTATGCTGGGAAATCAATGAGCTACCAGATTATTCCTGGACAATTTTTCTGTTAATTCCATGGTAAAAATTGCAATCCACATAACATTTGAAGGATAACTTATTCTCCATCACTCATCTATAATATTGGAAGCTCAATGTGGTTTATTTCTATGCCTAGGGTTAGAATTAGAACCCAACTGTAGATTTTAATTTAATTATTAGATTTTAAATTTTAGTGATTGAAATTGAGATGCTATAACAAAAATTGTTCTGATTTTTAGCTATATAAAACATTAAGGCCGTGTCACACTGCCCAACAGATGCAAAAAGGACACAATGGAAGAGAAAAATGTTATATCCGTTGTATCTGCGCTCAAAAGGGGTGAAAATTTGCATAATTGGAGCGGACAACACGGACGCGGGGAGGACGCAGGGCGGATGCAAAGCGGATGCGGAACGGAAGCACAGCGGATGGAAGCGGTTGGCACGTCCGCTAGGCTTCCAGGGGGGCTCAGCGAAGCGGACGCGGAACGGAAAAAGCGGATGCAGAACGGATGCACAGCAGATGAAGCGGATGCAGAGCGGAAGCCTAGCGGATGCACAGCAGAAGCCTAACAGATGCCTGGCGTTAATTGCGCATGCGGGGGGGATGCATTGCGCAAGCCCCCCGGATATAAAGGGAAGCAGCTCGCACGTCTAGCATTCCGAGGAAAGACCTGCTGCTGGACACTTTGAATTCCTTGCCTGCATGTCTGCCTGCAAGCCTTGCTGCCAGCCTGCCTCCAAGCCTGCCTCCCAGCCTGCCTCCCAGCCTCCTGGGCAGCCTCCCTGCCAGCCTTGCTGCCAGCCTGTCTTCCAACCTCCCTTCCAGCCTTGCTGGCAGCCTACCTTCCAGCCTCCCTGCCAGCATTGCTGCCAGCCTGCCTTCCAGCCTCCCTGCCAGCCAGTCTGTCTGCCAGCCTTGGTGCCTGCCTTCCTGCCAGCCTTCCTGCCAGGCTTCCTAACAGGCTTCCTGCCAGCCTTGGTGCCAGCCTTCCTGCCAGCCTTGGTGCCTGCAAGCCTTCCTGCCAGCCTCCCTGCCAGCCAGCAACCCCACGACCATGGGGAAGAAGCGAAAGTCTCAGCAATCTGCCGCCATCCCTAGCAAGAGGGACAGGGCCACCCTCCCGCCCCCTGTCCCTGACTCTGCTTCTTCTGGGGCTTTTGCTGCTTGGGCTCGCTCTTCTGTTGCTGGAGCTTCTGCTATAGCTGCTCCTGGCAGTGGTGCTTCTGCTGTGTACTCTGCTGAAGCTGCTCCTGCTGGTCCTGCTCGTTCTGCTCGTGCTCCTGGTCTTGCTGACCCTGCTGCTGGTGCTTACTCTGCTGCTGCTCATCCTGGTCTTGCTGGTGCTGCTGCTGCTGCTGCTGATCCTGCCACTGCTGCTGCTGCTTATGATCCTGCTGGTGATGATGATGATGATGATGATGATGATGATGATCCTGCTGCTGATGCTGCTGCTGCTGCTGTTGCTGCTGCTGTTGGTGTGGAGGAGCAGCCCCTACAACCTGGAAGTCCCTCTGATGAGGGCCCATCTGGTCCTGCCAAAGGGAGGAAGAGGCGTATGCAACAACGGGAGAGGAGGCAGTATTACATCGAGGAAGCGCACGAGGATGAGGTGCTGGAGTGGCTGAGAGAGAACGACTATCTGTGGCGGAAGGGACACCAGCTGTACAGGGACACCAAGCGGAAGCAGGCTGCTTGGAGAGAGAGGGCGGAGAGTCTGGGCTACACTTCGGAGGTGCTCCTCGGCTGGTGGAAGCACATGCACACCTGGTACGGGAAGCTGCACCGCAAAAAATCTGGCCAGGCCAGGGTTAAGCTGACGGACAGAGAGAACTACATCATGGCCAAGTGCAGCTTCCTGGAGGGTGAGGTCCGCCACCGAGGAGCACCAGGAGCCCAAATCTCTACCCTCTCTCTCAGGCAGCCTGCTGGGAGCCAGTCCTCTGGCGGCTGAGAGTCAGTCCCTGTCTCCATGCAGGTTTCTGTGGAGCGTGCCACGGCGGAGAACCCCTGGGAAGGTGTTGAAAGCATGGTGGAAAGCAATGAGGACTCCCTGGTGCGGTGGGAGAAAGGAGACATCGAGTCCACTGCTGCCGAAGCCGCATCCACCCACACCTCCACCACCACAGTAAGGCAGAGAGCCGGACCGCAGGAGGGGCAGAGCCACAAGGTCCTGGTGGAGATCAGGGACACCATCCGCACCAGCATAGGTCTCCTCTCTCAGCTGGTCCCCATCGAATCCTCCTCCTCCAACCGCAAGCCCTTCCTCAATTATGTGAACCAGACCCTCAAGGAGATGGCGGATCCCCAGTACCAGGTGGTGAAGGAGAGGATCACCACACTGCTTAACAACCCTCCAGACCCAGAGGCACCTGCTCCCACCCAGTCCAGGTCTGCTCCTCCACCCCAGGTGATGTCCCTCCCATACCAAGGCTTCCCGCACCCCCTCACCTACCAGGGCTACAGCTACTCCGAGGTCCAGCAGCACAGACAGCAGCCCTTACAGATGCAGGCACAGAGTCATCGGGCAACACCACTGCCACCGGTTCCAATGATGCCACCGATGCCAACCTCGACAGTCCTCACCCCGCTGCAGAGCAGGCAGCCCCACTACACTGCTCCTTCTTCCACCCCACAGCCATGCCCGGCCTCAGTACATCTGTCCTCAGTACTGGGGCTGACACCCCATGGCATGGAGGAAGGACCTCTCAGCATCGCGGGGCTGAGCCAGCTGTCCAACACCTTCCTCAACACACCATCCCCTGTTGTCCTCTCGGGGCTAGGCACTCCAATAACACCTCAGACCAGCACTGCAGCAGCACCCACCTCCACAGCACCTGCTCCCTAAAATCTTAGCCTGGGCACACACCTCCGAGTGACCAAGAGGAGTGCCAGAGACTGGCTGCCTGGATATTTGTGGACTTTATTTGGACACTTGACTTGGGTCATGTTTATTTTACAGCTTGTTGTTCAATAAAGTTTATCTTTGTTTCACACACTTGCTTCATTAATTTTTTTCTATAAAGTCTGGGTAGAAACTTTTAGAAATGGTTTAGCCTTTGCATGCTTGTGGGATGGGTTAAGATAGCAGTGGGATGGGCAGGGATACCTGTTGGATGGGTTAAGATAGCTGTGGGATGGGAAGGAATACCTGTGGGATGGGAAGGGATACCTGTGGGATGGGTTAAGATAGCTGTGGGATGGGAAGGGATACCTGTGTGATGGGCAGGGATACCTATGGGATGGGTAATAGCTGTGGGATAGATAAACCTCCAGTGCAAGCATAGTGGGACTGAATGGTCCGCCCTCCCAGGTGCCATCCCTATGGCCCTTCATTATCAATTACAATGTAAGCATTGATCCACACATGTCAACATAAACACAACTCTTTATTAAACGCCCTGTTCATTGTAGGCCAACCAAACATACATGGCACAATCTCATCCGTGTGATGAGACAGGCTGAAGGGAGCATCCATTAAGCATCTACCATCCTGTCTTGCCACTCCACCGCTCCAGCTGGGGAGTTGCACCAGTGTTTCAGGAGGTTGCACTGCTTCTTCACCTCATGTGAGGCTCTGTTGGGCCCTTGCACATCCTTAGTGTCTATCAGGTTTTGCCCTTGCCTCCATTCCCCAGGCTCCAGTTCCCCATTGCCTTGCTGGAGGTCCACGAGCCTGTTCTGCAAGACTGGGTAGCAGATGCGCATGAGATTGTGCAGGATGCAGCAAGCTTCCATGATCCTCCTCATGGTCTCTGGGCGATGCTGCATGTTGGTGAGAAGTACCTGGAACCTGTTGGCCAGGATGCCAAAGGCATTCTCCACCACCCGCCTTGCCCTGGACAGCCTGTAGTTGAAGATCCTCTCTTCAAGGGTGAGGCATCTGGAGGTGTAGGTCTTCATGAGGTAGGTTGTGAGGGAGAAGTCGTCATCCCCCATGATGAAGTAGGGCACATCTTGCGTGTCGTTGGGCAGCGAGTCTGGATCTGGGAAGCCCACCATGAGGTTGCTTTCCAGCCCTTCCTTGGGTTGACTGTCGTTGTATACCTGGGCATCTGAAGATGAGCCGTTGCCTGAAACATTGATGTACATGAACTTGTAGTCAGCATCGACCATGGCGAAGAGGATGATGCTGAAAAAACCCTTGTAGTTCTGATAAGTGGACCCCAACTTGGCTGGAGCTTTGCAGGCCACTTGCTTGCCATCGATGGCTCCAACGGTGTGGGGGAAGTTCCACTTCTGATACCACTGCTCTGCAACTTTCTTCCATCCTTCTTCAGTGGAGGGGCACTGGAGGAGCTCTTCCTTGTATTCTTCGATGATAGCCTGCACCACTTCTCTGACAGCAAAGCTGATGGTGCTGGGTGGCACCCTCCAGACATACTGCATGCTCCTGTAGGTGGTCCCTGAGGCCAGGTGGCACAGAGTGAATGCCACCTTAAGCCCAGGTTCCAGGCTGGGCAGGAAGTTGGTGTTTGTCTTGGTCAACCTGGGTGTCAGGCACTGCACAACTTTATCAAAAAGGCTGGAGGCATCCTCATGAAGTTCTGGAATGCCCGATGGTCTTCGCTACTCAGCTCCACCATCAGCTTGTCATAAAGTACGTACTGCGCTCTTCTGGCAAACCATCTTTGGAGCCAGACTTTTTTTGGGTGCCTCCTTTTCTTCCCGTAGTACTGTTCACAGAGACTGTAGATGGTTTAGCAGTGTTGCAGAAGGATGTTGGCTGCCGAAAGGATTTTGTCGCAATCCACGGTGGACATGACTGGATGCTGTGGAAGAGGAAGAGGCAGATGAAGGCTGCAGAGGTCTGCACCGCTGGGCTGCTGGTCTGAAAGTGCGAAGCAGGCGAGTTGCTCCCCCTTTTTATAGGTAGTATAGGTTTTCCGCTAGGCATCCTCTAGGCATCCTCTAGACATCCTTAATATCCAAGATAGATCCCCTCTGCGAACGTTTTTTCCGCTTTAAACGCTTTGTTTCTGTTCTGCGTCCGTTCTGCATCCGTTCCGTGTCCATTCCGCTTCCTCCCTGCGTCCGGGTGGATGCAAGTTGCGCGGATGCGCAGCGGACACCAAGCAGATATAGCGGATGCGTAGTGGATGCGTAACGGATGCGTAGCAGATGCGTAGCGGATGCAGAATGGACGAACTGGATACATTTTTTGCGCAAAAGTTTTAAGCAGCCTAAAACTTTTGGAGCAGATGAAACATCCATAAACGGATGCTGGACGGATAGAGAGGAAGCAAAACGGAGGCAGTGAATACATCACATTTTCGAACGGATGGCAAGCTTTTTTGTCCGTTTTACTTCCTCTTTGCATCCGTTGGTGCAGTGTGACAGGGGCTTTAGGGATCACTTCAAGATAAAAGCTTTTCTGCAGTGTCACTATAAAAAAATAGCCTGTTGGCCTGAAAATTAGATGAAAATTGGGATACTTTTTTAGAAAGGCTGTGCTGCAGAACAACAATTATTGTTATAAAAATTATACGAATAGGTCACTCTTAAGCTAATCCAATATATTCAAGTCTGGACTTGCCATGATTTGTTTAGTTAATGTTCTCAAAATTGCTTATTGCTTTTCTTGCAGCTTTTTGCTAATAATGCATTAATATATTTGGAGACTAGAATGTAGCTTTATTCTACTTGGGCAATTCATTTTATGCAGAGTGCAAAATTCAGACAATAAATTAAGATACATTCAAAATACACCATCTTGTGCTTTGACAAAGAAACCTTGTATGTGAGAGCAACTTCATGCTTTGTCCTTTTATTTAAACAGATTCAGACCATCCAGCTCATATATATGAGCTTGTGTACATATTATCACTGATTTACATGGGAATATGGTGGGAGAGAAGAAAAGGATAGGGAGAAAGCTCCTAAGGTCACTACTTGCTGAAAATACATCAGGAGTTTCTTCCTCCAGGGTGTTGTTGCTTTCTAATACTGAAATCAAACACCTACACTGCCTGCCAGTATTTAACTGCTTTTCCAAAGAATAAAAACAAAGAAAGGAGAATGCCAAGTTCCGTTAATAGCTGAACTGAGCAGTTAGTTAAATGGGAAAAATGATGAAATATATCAGTGTAATTAATTAAGGAGGTAGACATACTTACTTACTTTCTAGCTAGTCTTTAGTTTAGATCTTTGGCTCAGCACAGCCGAACCTCCCTTAGAACTGAAGGTTTGCTTGCAAACAAATTCAGTACAGACTCATGGCAAGCAAATTTGAGAAACTGAGCTAGCTGATGGCAGATCACTGAATGATAATGTGAGCAACTTAATCTGCCAGCTTTGCCTGATTTGGGGTAAAAGTGGCTCCTTTTTTTTTTTTATAAAAAATTCAATATTTACATGCATGGTATGCTGTGAGTTAATTTTATGAGTTTGCTTGCAAGCAAATTTTATGTGACAGACTGAGCTAGCCAATGGCAGATAGATTTCTGAATGAATCTATGATTATGTGAGCAACTCAATCTGCCTGCCTGCTTTGCCTGATTTTGGGTAAAAGTTGCTCTTTTTATTAAAAAAAATCAATATTTAGAAATATTTATAATATTTACATACAAGCCATTTCCAGCCAGTCACATGACCACCAAGCCACACCTACAAATTAGGCCATGGTCAAAGAACCAGTTTGAGCTCCCTGGGATCTAAAATTATGAGTTTAGTGGTCCCTGAGGTCCAAAAGGTTGACGACCCCTGCTCCAAAGCATCTGAGGGCAGGAGAAGAAGCAACAGATGTAGAAGAAGTAGAAGAAGTAAAGCCCCTGTCACACTGCACCAACGGATGCAAAGAGGATGTAAAACGGACAAAAAAGCTTGCCATCCATTGGTTAACGCGATGTATCTGTTCTGTACTCACTGCATACGTTTTGCTTCCTCTCTATCCGTCCAGCATCCGTTTATGGACGTTTCATCCGCTCAGAAAGTTTTGAGCTGCTCCAAACTTTTGTGCGGAAAATGTATCCAATTCGTCCATTCTGCATCCGCTATGCATCCGCTAGGCATCCGTTCTGCATCTGTTACGCATCCGCTATATCCGCTAGGCATCCGTTCCACATCCGCGCAACTCGCATCCGCTCGGACGCAGGGAGGAAGCGGAACGGATGCAGAACGGATGCAGCATGGAAACAAAGCATTTAAAACAGAAAAAACATTCGCAGAGGGGACCTATCTCGGATATTAAGGAGGTCTAGAGGATGCCTAGAGGATGCAAAGGGACACCTAGTGGAAAACCTATACTGCCTATAAAAACGGGGAGCAACTCATCTGGATCTCACTTTCAGAACAGCAGCCCTGCGGTGCAGACCACTGCAGCCTTCATCTGACTCTTGCTCTTCCACAGCATCCAGTCATGTCCACCGTGGATCATAACAAAGTCCTTTTGGCAGCCACCATTGTTCTGCAACAATGCGAAGCCATCTACAGGCTCTGTGAACTCTACTACGGGAAGAAAAAGAGGCAGCCAAGAAGCATCTGGGTACGAAGATGGTTCACCAGAAGAGCAGAGGACGCACTGTACAACAAGCTGATGGTGGAGCTCAGGAACGAAGACACTCGTGCATTCCAAAACTTCATGAGGATGCCTCCAGCCATGTTTGATGAAGTTGTGCAGCGGCTGACACCCAGGTTGACCAAGGCAAACACCAACTGCTGGCCCAGCCTGGAACCTGGGCTCAAGGTGGCACTCACTCTGCGCCACCTGGCCTCAGGGACCACCTACAGGAGCATGCAGTTTGGCTGGAGGGTGCCACACAACACCATCAGCATTGTGGTCAGAGAAGTGGTGCAAGCCATCATTGAAGAGTACATGAAGGAGCTCCTCCAGTGCCCCTCCACTGAAGAAGGATGGAAGAAAGTTGCAGAGCAGTGGTATCAGAGGTGGAACTTTCCCCACACCATAGATGGCAAGCACGTGGCCTGCTAAGCACCAGCCAACTCAGGGTCTTCTTATCACAACTACAAAGGCTTCTTCAGCATCATCCTCTTTGCCATGGTCGATGCTGACTACAAGCTCATGTACATCGATGCCTCCGGCAACGGCTCATCTTCAGATGCCCAGGTATACAACGCCAGTCACCTCAAGGAGGGGCTGGAACGCAACCTCATTGTGGGCTTCCCAGATCCAGAACCCCTGCCCAACGACACGCAAGATGTGCCCTACTTCATCGTGGGGGATAACGCCTTCTCCCTCACAACCTACCTCATGAAGTCCTACACCTCCAAATGCCTCACCCGTTAAGAGAGGATCTTCAACTACAGGCTGTCCAGGACAAGGTGGGGGGTGGAGAACGCCTTTGGCATCCTGGCCAACAGGTTCCAGGGACTTCTCACCACCATGCAGCATCACCCAGAGACTGTGAGGAGCATCGTGAAAACTTGCTGCATCCTGCACAATCTCATGTGCACCCGCTACCCAGTCTTGCAGAACAGGCTCGTGGACCTCCAACAAGGCAATGGGGACATGGAGCCTGGGCGAAACCTGATAGACACTGAGGATGTGCAAGGCCCCAACAGAGCCTCACGTGAAGGGTAGAAACAGCGCAACTTCCTGAGACACTGGTGCAACTCCCCAGCTAGAGCAGTGGAGTGGCAAGACAGGATGGTAGATGCTTAATGGATGCTTCCTTCAGCCTGTCTCATCACACGGATGAGATTGGGCCATGTATGTTGAGTGGCCCTACAATGAACAGGGCATTTAATAAAGAGTTGTGTTTGTCTTGACATTTGTGGATGATTGATTACATTGTTACTGATAATAAAGGGCCAAAGGTGTGGCACCTGGGGGGGTGGACCATCCAGTCCCACTATGCTTGCACTGGAGGTTTATCTATCCCACAGCTACTACCCATCCCAGAGATATCCCTGCCCATCCCACAGCTATTCCCCATCCCAAAGGTATCCCTGCCCACCCCACTGCTATCTTAACCCATCCCACAAACATGCAAAGGCTTAAACCATTTCTAAAAGTTTCCACCAAGACTTTATTAAAAAAAAGAAATGAAGCAAGTGTGTGAATCAAAAATAGACTTTATTAACAACAAGCTATAAAACAAAAATGAGTCTCTGGCACTCCTTTTGGTCGCTCAGTCTCAGGAGTGAAGGGTCCAGGTACTATGGAGGTGGCTGGTGCTGGAGTGCTTGTCTTCAGCTCCTCCAGAAGCAGAAGCAGCAGAAGCCCCAACCCCAGAAGAGCGAGCCCGTGCTGCAGAAGCCCCAGCAGAACCAGAGTGAGGGCCAGGGGGCGGGATGGTAGCCCTGTCCCTCTTGCAAGGGCTGGCAGCAGATGGCTGAGGCTTGCTGTTCTTCCGCATGGTTGTGGGGTTGCTGGCTGGCAGGGAGGCTGGCAGGAACCAAGGCTGGCAGGATGGTTGGCAGGGAGGCAGGCACCAAGGCTGGCAGGAAGGGTGGCAGGGAGGCAGGCACCAAGGCTGGCAGGAAGGCTGGCAGTCAGGCAGGCACCAAGGCTGGCAGGAAGGCTGGCAGGCAGGCAGGCACCAAGGCTCGCAGGAAGGCTGGCACCAAGGCTGGCAGGAAGGCTGGCAGGCAGGCAGGCACCAAGGCTTGCAGGCAGGCATGAACCAAGGCTGGCAGGAAGGCAGGCAACAAGGCTGGCAGGGAGGCTGACAGGGAGGCTTGCAGCAAGGCTGGCAGCAAGGCTTGTAGGCAGGCATGCAGGCAGGGCAGGCAAGGCAGGCAAGGCTGTCAATCCGTCTGGCAGCAGGTCTTTCCCCTGAATGGTGACCTGCTTCCGAGCTGCTTCCCTTATATCCGCGGGGCTTGCGCAATGCATCCTCCCCACATGCGCAATTAACGCTAGGCATTCGTTCGGCTTCCGCTGTGCATCCGCTAGGCTTTCGCTGTGCATCCACTTCATCCGCTCGGCGTCCGCTCTGCATCCACTGTATCCGTTCCGCATCCACTTTGCTGAGGTCCCCCGGAAGCCTAGCGGATGTGCCATCCGCTCCCATCCACTTCCATCCACTGGGCTTCCGTTCCGCATCTGCTTTCCATCCGCTCTGCGTCCTCCCCGCGTCCGTTCCTTTCCGTGTTATCCGCTCCGGTTATGCAAATTTTCGCCCCTTCTGAGAGCGGATAACAACGGATGGAACTTTTTTCTCATCCATTGTGTCCTTTTTACTAACGTTTTGCATCCGTTGGGCAGTGTGACAGGGCCTTAAGGAGAAGAAGAAACTAATCAAGGAGTAGAAACTTAGAACTAAGGAAAAATTTCTGACAGAACAATCAGTGCAACAACTTGCGTCCAGAAGTTGTAAATGCTCCAACACTGGAAGTTTTTAAAAATATGTTGGATAACCATTCGTCTGAAGTGATTTCCTACCTAGACAGGGGGTTGGACTAGAAGATCTCCAAGATCCCTTCCAACTCTGTTATTCTATTCTAAGCTGCCCAAAAAGCTTAGGAAAGAACTAGAAAACAAACTGCAAGAATAATTTCTGACAGTGAGAACAATCCACCAATGGAACAGAAGTTGCCTTCAGAAGTTGTGGGAGCTTCTTCACTGGAAGCTTTCAAGAAGAGACTGGACTGCCATTTCTCTTTCTGATGGTCTCTAGATCCCCAGATTCCATTTCTTCTTTTGAATAATTTGCTTTAAAAAAAAAAGAATATCACCTAAGATTTAAATTTTAGTTCAAGGATTAATATCTGATTGAGACTGTTTTCAGAGTGCATAAGTTTATGTACACATTTATTCTAACTAATTGCCATATTATTGTACTTTGTATTTTTTAAATGCCTAGAAATCCTTTATTTATTTATCTATTTTTCTTTTTTTTATATATATATTTTTTATTTTATTTTTTTTTTTAAATTTTTTTTTATTAATTTTCTACAAATAGACAAACGTACAAAACATTAAAAACATCTACTCTCATATATACTTCCGGTGTATCGGTTGGTTCATCAGTTTTGTGCATTCATTTTATAGTGTCAATTACAGTTATATTGCATAACCACTCATATTGTCAATCCATATTCTAATATTACTAAAAAAAAATAAAAAAATCTTTTTCTGACTATACTTTTAATCATTCATGCTTTGTGAGATAACAATACTTCAAACAGTTTATTCTATAACTTATCATATAATCATAACAAATCAATCCTAAAAACCCTTCATATATATAATACTAATGCTCTATTATTGTATTTTATCATCTAACCATTGATAAAAAAAAACCCAAATTGCATAAAATTGTTTATCTTCTTGTTCTCTAATTTCAAATGTCAATCTATTCATCTCAGCACATTCCAATATTTTCTTAATAATTTCTTCCTGCAATGGTATTTTCTCATTCTTCCCGTTTTTAGCAAATACAATCCTAGCCGCTGTTAATACATTTACAATCAAATATTTCAAGTCTTTATGATATATATCAGGTAAAATTCCCAATAAAAAGATCTCTGGTTTCAAATCTATGTGTTTCTTTGTCATTTTTTCCAACCACATGTGAATTTTAGTCCAATATTTTCTGGCATTCTCACAAGTCCACCACATATGATAGTATGAGCCAGGTATCTGATGACATTTCCAACATTTTTCAGATTTGTTCTTGAACATTCTTGCTATTCTTGTCGGGGGAAGGTGCCACCTGTAAAACATCTTATACAAGTTTTCTTTATATGCTATTGACATTGTCATTTTATAATTTTGAGACCACAATTTTTGCCATTGCTCTAAATCAATCCCATATCCAAAATTCTTCCCCCAAGCAATCATAGTTTCTTTAACTTGTTCTTCCTCTAGCTTAATTCCCAATAAATAACCATATAACTTTTTAATCACTTTCTCATCAGTACCCATCAATATCTTATCTAAATCAGTCTGTTTATCATAGAATCCTTCCGTTTTAAAATCTTCAAGATATCTTGAGTGTATTTGCGCATATGAAAACCAATTCATCCTAATACCTTGTTCCTCTAAGTTTTGGATCGTTTTAAGTCCACCCTTTTCATCCAACAGTTCCCCATATCTAACTGTTTGTTCCTTTTTATAGATCATAGGATAGGAAAATGCTTCAATAGTCGATAACCAAACTGGAATTTTCAGGTAACATTGTTTTTTTATCTTCTCCCAATTTAACCACAAAGACTCCCGTATATAATGTCTTCTGAAATACCCCTGTGTTTTAGTTCCCTTGTACCATAAAAAAGCATGCCAGCCCAACAATAAATCATGTCCTTCTAATGTCAACAATCTATGTTTTCTTAATGTTATCCATTCTTTGACCCACATCAAACTTGCAGCTTGATAATACAGTTCCCAATTAGGCAGGCCAAAACCTCCTCTATTTCTAGCATCTTGCAAAAGTTTTAACTTTATTCTCGCTTTTTTACCTTGCCATATAAACTTCAACATAGTTTTATTTAAATCTTCAAAATAGTCTTTTCCAAGTCTAATTGGTATTGTTTGAAAGAGAAATAAAATTCTAGGTAAAATATTCATCTTAATTGTTGAAATTCTCCCTATTAATGACAGTTGTAAATTTTCCCATTTCTTCAAATCTGTAATTATCTGTTGTTTGAGTTTAATATAATTATTCTCTTTTAATGTGCTACATCTTGCTGTCAAATATATCCCCAGATACTTAACCTTATTTGTAACTTGAATTTTCAAAAGATCTGTCAGTTCTTCTCTTTGTCTCAATAACATGTTTTTTGTCAAAATCTTTGTTTTATCTTTATTTATTTTCAAGCCAGCCATCTCACCATATGTCTCTATCTTTTCCAATAACTTTGGAGCGGTTTCTAACGGGTCTTCCAGAATAAAAGCTAAATCGTCAGCAAAAGCTTGTAGTTTAAATTCTTCCTTTTTAATTTTCATTCCTTTTATATTTTTGTCATCTCTAATATTTCTATTCAACACTTCCAAAGTTAATACGAATAACAAAGGAGATAGGGGACATCCTTGTCTTGTGCCTCTTCTTATATTAATAAGATCTGTAAATTCTCCCTCCATCATTACCTTTGCTGTCTGTTTATTATATATGGCTTCTATTGCTTGAATAAATTTTCTGGCAAAGCCCATCTGTTCCAATAGTAATAACATAAATCTCCAGTTCACGTTGTCAAATGCCTTTTGAGCATCTAGGAATATCAAAGCCATTTGTTTTTCAGGATGAGCCTCATAATATTCCAAGGTATCCAAAATTACTCTCATATTGTCTCTAATTTGTCTCTTTGGCAGAAATCCATTTTGATCTGGATGAATAAAATTATTTAAATATTTTTTCAGTCTTTCTGCTAAGATTGAAGCAAAGATTTTATAATCTGCATTCAATAAGGAAATAGGTCTATAGTTCTTAATTTGCAACGGGTCAGCCTCTTCCTTTAAAATAAGTGTAATATAAGCCTCTGACCATGTTTTGGGTGTCATCTTTTTTAACATAACTTCATTCATAATTTCTAACAATGGGGTGTTCAATGATTCTTGAAATTTTTTGTAGAATTCTGCCGGAAGCCCATCTGGACCTGGTGCTTTCCCATTATTTTGTCTTTTAAATGCTTCATTTAATTCCATCATTGTTATATTGCTTTCTAATATTTCTTCAGTCTCTTTAGGTATCTTCGGTAAGTTAACATTCTGTAAATACTGTTTAATTTTTTCCTCATCAATATTCTCTTGTTTATATAGTTGTCCATAATAATCTCGAATAATTTCCTTTTTCTCCTTATTACCACAATAAACTTGACCTTGATCATCTATTAGTTTCTATTTTTTTCTTGATTCCTTCTCCTTTCTCAGTTTATATGGTAGCCATCTACCTGGTTTATTTGCATCTTCAAAATAATTCTGTTTAGAATTTCTAATTTTCTGTGCCAATTCTTCTTTCTCTATTAATTCCATTTTATGCTTAATTACATCCAGTTTCAATTTAATATCTTTTTTCTGTGGTATTTTCTGTAATTCTTTTTCAAGTCTTATATATTCATCTTCCAAGGCCTTGGAGGTTTGTCTTTTCCTAATATTCTTTTTTCTTGTATAGTCTATTATCAAACCTCTTACATATGCCTTCATTATATCCCAAACATTCTGTATTGAAGTATCTTCTTTTTTATTTTCTTTAAAAAAAAAAACCAATTCCTTCTCCATCCATTGTATAAAGTCTTTCTCCTTTAAAATAGTATTGTTTAATGTCCATCTCGATCTTTTTTTTTGTCCCTTCCATTTAATTGTCATTGGACTATGATCTGCCCAAGTACTTATTTCAATATTTGTTTCTTGAATAGTAGATATTAATTCTGTTGAGATCCAAATCATATCTAATCTGGACCATGATAAATGTCTATTAGAGTAAAAAGTATATTGTTTAGTTTTAACATTTCTTTCCCTCCAAATATCTTTTAAAGTTAATTCATCTGTCATTTTAAAAAAAGATTTAGGGAGAATCTTTCTATTTTGTTTTGTTGTTGTTGTTATATAGTCCAATTTATTGTCCACAATTCCATTAAAGTCTCCCATCATAATTATGTTAACATAGTCCAGTCTAATTATTTCCATATGTAGTTTTTTATAAAACTCTTCTTGTTTATCATTCGGAGCATAAATTGCAATCAAGAGTATTTTTTTATTATTATCCATTATTTCCACCATTAATACTCTTCCATCTTCATCCGTGTAGATCAGTTTTGCTGGAATATCTTCTTTAATGTAGAGAACCACTCCTCTTTTCTTACATTGAATCAAAGAAGTAAATATTTTCCCTAATTTTGGCTGTACTAACAATTGCTCATGTTGCTTTTTAATATGAACTTCCTGTAAGCAAATTATATCAAATTTTAATTTCTCTAATTTGTGAAAGGTTTTCCTTCTTTTAACAGCTGAGTTAAGTCCATTTATATTCATTGTAATCAGTTTTTTTTCTTCCATGATTATGCTTTATATTTAGGTCTAACAGCTCTCGTAGCTCTCACTTCACGTTGTTCTTTACTGTCTACCTGTCCACCTACAACTCCTTTCTCTTTTTCAATCTCCAGTTGTTCCTCCTGAAACTCAATTAATGAGACCTCTTTCTCTGCCTCCTCTTTTTTTCTTCCGAAAAATTCTGCATAGAAAAGTTCTGCTTTTTCAATCGAGTCAATTCTATGCTCTTGCCACATAAAAATTAGTCCTTCTGGTATCAGCCATCTATAGTTCACTTCATTTTCCAGTAGCATTTTGGTCAAAAATCGGTATTCTCTTCTCATCTCTCTCACTCTTCTAGGTATTTGTTTTAAAACCACAATCTCTTTGCCTTTATATTTCAATGCTTTCTCTCTTGCCACTTGTAATATTTGTGTTCTGATGGATTTTTTGGTAAATCTAATATGTACTTCCTTTGGTAGTTTATTTCTCATCGCATATCTTGTATAAACTCGGTATATCTCATCTACTCCGTCCATCATCTTTTCCTCGGTAATTTCCAGAAGATCTGCCAATATTTCTATCATTATCGCAGCCAAGTTTTCTCCTTTTTCCTCTTCTATATTTTGGAATCTAAAATAAAATTCTGATCTTTCCATCTCCCACCTCAACATCCCATTTTTTTCTTGTTCTACCACTGTTAATCTAGTGTCAATATTTCCAATCTTCTCCTCTCTCTGTTTTCCTTCTTCCTCAATTTTTTGGAATCTCTCCTCATACTTTCCCATCATTTGTTTAAAATTTTCATCAGATTTCTCTATTTTTTTATCCATAGTATCTATTTTTATCTTAATATCTTGAATTCCTTGCATGATCATCTGTAAATTTACTTTTTCTTGTTCCTTATCTTGCTTCAACATTGTCTGAATTAAAAGTTGTCCTTCAGGTAGTGGGGAAGCAGAGGTAGAAGCAAAAACGCCGAATGATTTTGGTTTCCTGCTCATTTTAATATTTCCAAGGCTTCAAGCTCTCTTTGACTTTGAATCCCGCTGGTATAGTAACCAAGATATAGTCCAAAAAAATCAAAAAAAGGAAATCCAATAGTAAAAAGCCCAAAACCAAAAAAGAAAAAAGGAAAAAGGAAAAAGAAAGGTCTTCAGGTTCTTCTAGACCCTAATCCAATTGAAATAAATGGAAGAAGCGAAGAAGCAAGAAAAAAAAAGAAAGAAAAGAAAAAAGAAAGAGCTCTGAGGCTTTCCCTTTAAAATAAAAAGCAAAAATACTAGAGTTAAAATTTACAAAAAGGCTGGCGAGTAGGAATTTCAAAGGTATATATATATACACTGTACACTGCACTTTATTTCTTTATCCAAGGCTCTTATTATGACTGTCTTCTCCAGCAACTTCAAAGCCAAGCCTCAAATGTTGAAATATTGATAAGAGTCCAAGAGAGCACCTGTAATAATATTTTACTGTGTTCTCCCTCTATCTTATCACATTAAAATGCCCTTGAAAAGAAGTGCTTTTCTCCCCAATTCAAATAAAATATTTTCAAGCCTCTAGTTGGCAGTGTTGCAGCACCTCTTAATACTCTTTCCCCCCCCAGCCAAAAGAAAAAGTATTTATAAAAAACTCAAACAAAAAGAGAAAAAAGATAGCCAAAGGGAGCCTCTATCCTAAAAGGAAAGTTAAGAAGATAAAAAATAAAAATCAAGTGAAGAATAAAAATATATATAAGAGAAAATTCAATCCGGTTACCTACAAAGTCACATTAAAGTCCTCAAAGAAAATAAGAAAAAAAATTCAAGTCTCAATTTGACATCACTTAAACGCCACTCAACCAAGGTTCAGTCAAATAAAAATAAAGTCACAGATTTCTTCTTTGTTCAGGGTGTCCTTTCAAGTCTTAATCAATTTATAATGCAAAAGAATTTCTCACCCAACCGATCCCTTTTTTTCCGGAACTGTCCCGACTTCAGCAGCTTTGGAGGCTGCCTTTCCGCTTCCAGCTTCTCCCGGATCAAACCAGAGATTTTGCGATATCTCTGGGATCCTGGGACTGTGCCCTTCACAATCCCCGTCTCTACGGGACGGTTTAGGTCTGTTAGAACCGACCAGGGGCGAAAATATCAGTTACGATCTCAGAGCCCCGAGATCGCAGCTGTAACACCGAATTATATGACCCTCACTACCATAAAAGAATTATTTCCTCCAGCATATGGGAATATCTTGTTTTATTATGCTTTGCTTTATTGTGCTTCTCAGATATTGCAGGTTTTTTACACAACACTCCACCAACAAAAAGATTACAACTCTCTAAAGACTGAGATGATAATTAGCATTTTTACAAATAAACTATTTTTGTACAAAATAAACTTTGTACTTTGGGGTTTTCTAAACATAATGTTAGCACACATTTAATAGACTACAGTATAGTCTAAATATAATCTTTACATATAATGCAATCGCTCCAAAAATTCATGACACTCTATTTATTGAAATATTTGCTTTTTATCATGTTGATTTGGAACTGAATCTCTGAAGTATACCTATATTACTTGTTGTATTCCACAACCTCAACATACACATTTTTGTAGCACACTCAGAATTATATTTCTGAGAAAACTGTGCAATCCGTCAAATAATTGTGGCTCTGGGTTAAATTAGCAAAAATGAATTTCTCACTTCACCTAAATAGAGAAAATGAAAATTTCTACTATATTAATTTGAGGATATAACATCACCATCTTTTTTGTAATCAATCCGTGATCTAAGAATACAGCAACAAGTATATTAGACTGCATTTCCTACAGTCCTTCACCATAGGCAATGCTAATGTCAGCTCTTTGAGGGAGAGTAGAGTAGAATAGAATAGAATACTTTATTGGCCAAGTGAGATTGGACACACAAGGAATTTGTCTTGGTGTAAATACTCTCAGTATACATAAAGAAAAGGTAATTAGTTAAGAATCAAGAATAATAACATACAACACTTAATGATAGTCATAGGGTCACAATCAACAATCAAATCATACTAGGAAACAGTCAAGTGGGAGGGGATGAGTGATAAGGAATGGTGAGAATATTAACCATAATAACCAGTAATAGTAATGTACACTTTGTAAATAACTGAACAGTGTTGAGGGAATTATTTGTTTAGCAGAGTGATGGCATTTGGGGAAAAACTGTCCTTGTGTCTAGTTGTTCTGGTGTGCAGTACTCTATAGTGTCATTTTGAGGGAAGGAGTTGAAACAGTTTATGTCCGGGATGTGAGGGGTCTGTAAATATTTTCACAGCCCTCTTTTTGACTCGTGCAGTATACAGGTCTTCAATTGAAGGCAGGTGGGTAGTAATTGTTTTTTCTGCAGTCCTAATTATCCTCTGAAGTCTGTCTGTCCTGTTGGGTTGCAGAACCAAACCAGACAGTTATAGAGGTACAGATGATAGACTCAATAATTCCTCTGTAGAACTGTATCAGCAGCTCCTTGGGCAATTTGGCGCAGAAAGAGCATTCTTTGTTGTGCTTTTCTAATGATGTTTTTGATGTTAGATGTCCATTTTAGATCATGTGATATAGTAGAACCAAGAAATTTGAAGGTCTCTACTGTTGATACTGTGTTGTCTAGTATGGTAAGAGGTGGTAGCATAGGAAGGTTTCTTCTAAAGTCTTCCACAATTTCTACGGTTTTTAATGTTTTCAGTTCCAGATTGTTTCAGTTAAATCACGAGGCAAGTTGTGTAACCTCCTGTCTGTATGCAGATTCATCGTTGTCTTGAATGAGACCAATCACTGTTGTGTCATCAGCAAACTTCAGTATTTTAACAGATGGTTCATTTGAGAGGCAGTCATTGGTATATAGGGAGAAGAGAAGTGGAGATAGCACACAGCCTTGGGGGCCTCCTGTGCTGATTGTACAGGTATTGGATGTGATTCTGCCTAGCTTCACCTGCTGTTTCCTGTCTGTTAGGAAGCTTATGATCCACTTACAAGTATGTACCACTAGTTGGTTTAATTTACTTAGAAGAGTGTCTGGAATGATGGTATGAACTGAACTAAAGTCTACAAAGATGATCCTTGCATAGGTATTTGGAGATTCAAGGTGTTGTAGAATATAATGCAGAGCCATGTTAACAGCATCATCTGTCAATCTATTTGCTCGGTATGCAAACTACATGGTATCTAACAGCAGATCTGTATGGTTTTCAGGTGGGACAGCCCAAGCATTTCAAAGATTTTGATAATTACAGATGTTAGAGCAACTGGTCTGTAGTTGCTACAGGAAATTCAGTTCCTTGATGGAGGTCTTCTTTGGCACTGGGATAATGGTAGAATGTTTGAAGCAGGAAGGAACATAACACATCTCTAGTGATTTATTGAAGATTCAAGTGAAGATGGGGGCCAACTGGTCAGCACAGATTTTTAAGCAAGAAGGAGTTGTCTGTCCCTGATGCTTTTCCTGACTTCTGTCTGTATAATAGATCTTGCACTTCTTTTTCTGTGATCACCAGAGGTTGTGAGCCCAATGGATTGGGGCCAGTTGTAGGAGGCTTGGTTGTTGGTGGTGTGTTTGAGATGTGGGTTATGGAGATAGGTGGCTGTAGTTTCTTTTCAAACCTGCAGTAAAACACATTCAGGTCATCAGCTAGTTGTTGATTTCCTTCTGCCTGGGAAGGAGGTTTGCTGAAGCCAGTGATGTTTTAAAGAGTTTTCCACATGTTTGCTGGTTCATTTGTTGAGAATTGATTCTTTAACCTTTCAGAGAAGCTTCTTTTTACTGCTCTGATCTCTCTTGTTAATATGTTTCTGGCCTGCTTGTATAGCATTCTGTCACCTTTTCTGTAGGCTTCCTCTTTGGAATGACATAGCTGCTAAAGTTTCGCTGTGAACCAATGTTTATTGTTACTATATATTTGCAGGTTCCTTGTTGGTACACATAAGTCTTCGCAGAAGCTAATATATGATGTTACAGTATCTGTGAGCTCATCTAGGTCTGCAGAGGCATCTTCAAAAACATTCCAATCACTGCAATCAAGGCAAGCCTGGAGCTTCAACTTTGCCTCATCAGACCAAGTCCTCACTGATTTAATTGTTGGTTTAATGGTTTTAATTTTTTGTCTGTAGGCAGGTACAAGGTGAATCTTGCAGTGGTCAGTGTCTTACAGCTGCTTGTGGTAAAGACCTATAAGCATATTTTACTGTTGAGTAGCAGTGGTCTATAAGTATTTTTGCCTCTGGTGGGACAATTTACATGCTGGAAATATTTTGGGAGCTCTTTCCTTAAATTTGCTTGATTGAAATATCCTAAAATAATGGGAAGGGAACCTGGGTGTTTGGCTTCAGCCTCCATAATTTCATCAGCAAAAGTTTGTAATGCCTTGTTTACACAGGCTTGTGGAGGAACATACACAGCTATTAGGAGAAGTTAGGAAACTCACATGGAGAGTAAAATGGCTTGCAGTTGATGTGTAAAGACTCTAAGTTTTCATCACAAAACTTAAAGGCCCTGTCACATCGGCTGACGGATGCAAAAGGTATGTAAAAAGGAAACAGCAGACGAGAAAATGTTCCATCCGTTTTTATCCACTCTCAAAAGTGCCCCAAATTTGCATAAATAGAGCGGACAACAACGGAAAGGAACGGACGGGGAGAGGACGTAGCAAGGATGTTAAGTGGATGCTCCATGGAAGCCGAGTGGATGGAAGCGGATGGCATGTCCACAGGGCTTCTGGGGGAGCACAGCGAAGCAAACGCGCAACGGAAGGAAGGGATGCCGAGCGGATGCCGAGTGGATACAGCGGATGCATCACGGATACCTAGTGGATGCTTAGCGGATGCAAAGCGTTCACTGCACATGCAGGGAGGATGCATTGCATCAGCCTCGTGGATATAAAAGGATGCAGCTCGCAAGCAGGTCACCATTCAGAGGAAAGACCTGCTGCCAGACACAGCTCCAGCCAACAACCATGGGGAAGAAGAGGAAGCCTGTGCCATCTACTGCCAGCCCTGGCAAGGAGGACAGGGCCACCATCCCACCCCCTAGCCCTGACTCTGCTTCTGTTGGGGCTTCTGCTGCTCGGGCTGACTCTGCTGGTGCTGGGGCTTCTGCTGGTGCTGCTCCTGGTGCTGGGGCTTCTGCTGGGGCTTACTCTGCTGATGCTGCTCCTGGTCCTGCTGGTGCTGCTGGTCCTGCTGGTGCTGCTGGTTCTCCTGGTGCTGCTGGTGCTTCTCCTGCTGGTGCTGCTGGTGCTACTGGTGCTGCTTTTGTGGCTGCTGCTGCTGCTGTTGCTGCTGCTGCTGGTGGTGGTGGTGTGGTGGACCAGCCCCTAGAACCTCAAAGCCCTACTGATGAGGGCCCAGAAGGCCCTGCCAGAGGGAGGAAGAGGCAATCACGTGATAGGAAGAGGAGACAGTACTCCATCGAGTACTGAGGGAGGATGAGGTGCTCGAATGGCTGAGGGAGAATGAGTACCTCTGGCGGAAGGGACACAGGCTGTATCAAGACACCAAGCGGAAGCAGGCGGCTTGGAGAGAGAAGGCAGAGAGCCTGGGCTACACTTCGGAGGTCCTCCTTGGGTGGTGGAAGCATATACACACCTGGTACGGGAAACTGCACCTGAAGAAGTCTGGCCAGGCCACGGTCAAGCTCACCAACCGGGAGACCTACATGATGGCCAAGTGCAGCTTCTTGTAGGGTGAGATCTGCCACTGAGGAGCAGCCTCTCTCACAACCCTCTCTCTCAGGCAGTCCACAGAGAGCCAGTCCTCTTCTGGGCAAGAGTCAGCTCCTGTGTCCAGGCAGGTATCTGTGGAGCGCCCTATGACGGAGACCCCCCCCGACAGCTGCACTCCCCATGGCGGAGCGTGTGGAGGACCCCCTGATGCAGTTGGAGCAAGGAGAGGCCACTGCCACCAGAGACCAACCCACACCCACACCCAGCTCCACCTCCACAGAAAGCAGGCAGAGAGCCAGACCGGAGGGGCAGAGCCACACTGTCCTGCTGGAGATCAGGGACACCATCAAAAGCAGCGTAGATCTCCTCTCTCAGCTGGTACAATCCGACATACCTTCCTGTAACAGAAAACCCTTCCTCACCTATGTGAACCAGACCCTCATGGACATGTCTGAATCTCAGTACCAAGTGATCAAGGAGAAGATCACAGGTCTTCTGCACAACCCTCCAGGCCCAGCTGAACCTGCTCCGACCCAGTCCAGGTTTGCTCCTCCACCCCAGGTGATGTCACAGCCCTTCCAAGGCTTTCCACAAGCCCTCACCAACCAAGGCTACGGCTACCAGCAGTTCCAGCAGCACAGGAAGCTCTTCACAGTCCAGGCACAGGTTCATCGTACACCACCGGTGCCACCGAAGCCACCGACGCCACAGATTCCACCCACGCCACCGATGCCACCAACGCCTCACCTTGTTCACCTGCAGACAGCCCCACTACACTCCTCCTTCCTCCACCCCACAGCCAAGCCCGGCCTCAGAACATTTGTCATCGGTCTTGGGACTGAAACCCCATGTCATGGAGGAAGGGGCTCTCAACATCACAGGACTGAGCCAGCTCTCTGAGAGCTTCCTCCACACACCAGCCCCTGTTGTCCTCTCGGGGCCAGGCACCCCAATGGCGCCTCAGACCAGCACTCCAACATCAGCCACCTCCACAGCACCTGGACCCTTCACCCCTGAGACTGTGGGCATGCCTCAGAGTAACTGAAAAGAGTGCCAGAGACTGGGTTCCTATCTGTTGACTTTATCTTTGCTTGGGACGCTTTACTTGGGTCATTTTTCTTTTACAGTTTGTTATTAATAAAGTTTATCTTTGTTTCACACACTTGGTTCATTTATTTTTGTCAAGAAAGTCTTGGTGGAAACTTTTAGAAATGGTTTAAGCCTTTGCATGCTTGTGGGATGGGTAAGGATAGCAGTGGGATGGACAAGGATACCTGTGGGATGGGTAATAGCTGTGGTATGGGTAAGGATAGCAGTGGGATAGATAAATCTCCAGTGCAAGCATAGTGGGACTGTATGGTCCACCCTCCCAGGTGCCACACCTATGGCCCTTTATTATCAATAACAATTTAATCATTCATCAACACATTTCAACATAAACACAACTCTTTATTAAATGCCCTGTTCATTGTAGGGCCACTCAACCTACATGGCACAATCTCATCAGTGTGATGAGACAGGCTCAAGGAAGCATCCATTAAGCATCTACCATCCTGTCGTGCCACTCCACTGCTCCAGCTGGGGAGTTGCACCAGTGTTTCAGGAGGTTGCGCTGCTTCTTCCCTTCACGTGAAGCTCTGTTGGGGCCTTGCACATCCACAGTGTCTATCAGGTTTCGCCCTTGCCTCCATTCCCCAGGCTCCATGTCCCCATTGCCTTGTTGACGGTCCACGAGCCTGTTCTGCAAGACTGGGTAGTGGGTGCAATTGTGCACGATGCAGCAAGCTTCCACGATCCTCCTCACGGTCTGTGGACAATGCTGCATGGTGGTGAGAAGTACTTGGAATCTGTTGGCCAGGATACCAAAGGTGTTCTCCACCACCCGCCTTGCCCTGGACAGCCTGTAGTCGAAGATCCTCTCTTCATGGGTGAGGCATCTGGAAGTGTAGAGCTTCATGAGGTAGGTTGTGAGGGAGAAGGCGTCATCCCCCATGATGAAGGAGGGCACATCTTGTGTGTTGTTGGGGAGGGGGTCTGGATCTGGGAAGCCCATGATGAGGTTGCATTCCAGCCCCTCCTTTTGATCACTTGCGTTGTATACCTGGGCATCTGAACATGAACCGCTGCTTGAAGCATCGATGTACATGAACTTGTAGTCAGCATCGACCATGGCGAAGAGGACGATGCTGAAGAAGCCCTTGTAGTTGTGATAAGTGGACCCTGAGTTGGCTGGAGCTTTGCAGGCCACGTGCTTGCCATCTATGGCTCCAACGGTGTGGGGGAAGTTCCACTTCTGATACCACTGTTCTGCAACTTTCTTCCAGCCTTCTTCAGTGGAGGGGCACTGGAGGAGCTCCTCCAGGTATTCTTCGATTATGGCCTGCACCACTTCTCTGACCACAATGCTGATGGTGTTGTGTGGCACCCTCCAGCCATACTGCATGCTCCTGTAAGTGGTCCCGGAGGCCAGGTGGTACAGAGTCAGTGCCACCTTCAGCCCAGGGTCCAGGCTGAGCTGGAAGTTGGTGCTCTGCTTGGTCAACCTGGGTCTCAGCTGCTCCACAACTTCGTCAAACATGGCTGGAGGCATCCTCATGAAGTTCTGGAATGCATGAGTGTCTTCGTTCCTCAGCTCCACCATCAGCTTGTTGTACAGTCCATACTCAGCTCTTCTCGCGATCCATCTTCAGACCCAGACACTTCTTGGACGCTTCCTTTTCTTCCCATACAACAGGTGAAAGAGCCTGTCGAGGGCTTCACAATATTGTAGAACGATGGCGGCTACCAAAAGGAGTGTGCGACGGTCCATGGTGGAGATGACTGGATGCTGTGGAAGAGCAAGAGCAAGATGAAGGCTGAAGAGGTCTGCATAGCAGGGCTGCTGGACTGAATGTGAGATCCAGTTGATTTCTCCCCCTTTTTATTGGAAATATCGTTTTTCTGCTAGGTGTCCTTCTGCATCCTCTAGACATCCTGCAGACATCCTAAATATCCGAGATACATCCCCTATACGAACGTTTTTTCCTTTTTAATGCTTTGTATGCGAGCTGCATCCGCTTACATCCTTTCTCCGTCCATGCAACTAACCCTGTGTGTCTGTTCCACATCTGTTTCGCTTCCTCCCTGTGTCCCTTTTCTGCTGGAGCGGATGTGAGTTGCACGGATGCACAGCAGATGCCTAGCGGTTATAGAGGATGCGTAACGGATGACGACGGACGTATAACGGATGTTCCCCATATGCGTAGCAGGTGTGTAATGGACGCGTTGGATATTTTATCCGCTCAAAAAGTTTTGTGCAGCTCAAAACTTTTTGAGCGGATGAAATCTCAGTAGACAGATGCTGGACGGATAGAGAGTATGAAAAACGGACGCAGTGAGTACAGAACGGATGCATCGCGTTAACCAACGGATGGCAAGTGTTTATCTTCGTTTTACATCCTCTTTCCATCCGTTGGTGCTGTGTGACATGGGCTTTACATATTATAGTTATATCCTGAGACCAGCTGCTGTTGATATATAAACATAATCCTTCACCTTTTGTTTTACCTGATGTCTCTTCAATTCTGTCTGATCTAAATGTCTGAAATCCTGGGTTGCATATGGTGTTGTTCCCATGAATTTGTGGATTAAGCCAGGTTTCAGTAAAACAAAGAACATTTGAATTATGAAAATCAGAATTCCATCTATTTAAGAGATGAATTTCATCCACCTTATTATCCAGTGAGCGTAAATTAGTCAGATTGAAGGGAGAGGAGTTTTTTTCCCCCCATTGTAAGGAATTTAAAATTCCTGCTCGTTTACCTCTTCTTCTCTTCCAGCATGGTTGCTTCCTTGCTTTCTTTGTTGTAATCCATAGCACCTGGGAATTGGTTAGAATCTCCTCCACGTTTACAGAGACTGGTGGGTGTGGGGAATGAGAAAGCTGCTCCTTAAGGAAACATTTGCCTAATTCTTAGCAGATGATCTCGTGAGTATGAAATCTATAGTAAATTGCAGATAATAATAAGGAATAAAGAAACCATTAGAGAGCATTTCACTGAGGCAACTGTTCTCGGCGCCATCTTGGAAAATTCTTGGGGGACCAAATTAGAAAACCAAAGTAATGAATGCTAAGACTATATTTATTATAAGGTTACAGTAACAGAATATTGCATATATATTCTCCCCCCTCCATCCTTTATATTTTGAGAACTAAAGAGCATTAAGTCTGAGATGATTTCTCAAATTACATTTCTGCCTTACATTTCTGCGATTTTTTTTTAATCTGACATTTATCAGTACCTTGGTTGAGTTTTTCTTTCTGTTCATCAAGGTTTTTCCTAATTCCCATTTCTGTTATTTAGGGTGGATGCAGATTAACCCAAATTTGCTGTAATCTCCTGTCATCGGAAATCACCATTTTCATAATTTGAAAATACGTCAATCTGTACTCAGTTTACTTTTAACAAACAGCCAATGATATAACAATGATATAACAATACCAAAATGATTTCAAGATAAATATCAGGTCAGAGTTGGCTATATTCATTACTTTATAGAAAACCTAGGTAGAAGGCCAGTGTTGTGTTCGCGAAGAATGAGACTTGAGACCAGCATAACTTCAGCTCTTTTATTAGTTGCTGGATTCCATCTAATCCAGGAGCCGCAGCAGCCCTTTTTTATATATAGGCTGCTTGCGGCTCACAGCCAATGACGGCTCCTTGATTCACCTGCTGCTGAGGTGGCCAATCATAAACTAGTTATTTTCAACCAATCACCATTGAGTAGAACACCAATCAGATTTGAGTATTTGTGGACCAATGGGAACAGAATATTTGGAGCATGCTAATATGTAACACCCCTCCCCTCTTGGTTTGATCCTACGATACATAGTCACGTAAGTAGATGGGACTTTTATGTTGTCTACTTGACCTGCGCAGTTTAGTTGTGCTGTTGTCTTCGGCGGGTTCAGACGGGATCGCTGTTTCTCCTGTCCTTCTCTGTGGAACCTCCTGGAAGGTGGAGTCACCCATGCCACTCCCATCTGGCCTACCTGGGCTGGTAGAGTCAGATCAGCTTGACATTCAGCATGCCTTGACAGCTGGCGCAGTCAAGGCATGCCTTATGCCATGTTCGGCAAGAAACTTTTCAAATGTCAATGCTGTGAACTGTGGCCCGTTATCTGAAACTAATAAGTCTGGCAACCCATGTGTGGTGAAAAGTTTCCTCAGTTGTCTGATAACTGCTTTTGTAGTTGTTGCGTTCATGATGCTTACTTTCAGGCAATTTGAGTAAGCATCTACTATCATTAAAAATGTGTGTCCTTTTGTAGGCTCTGCAAAAATTATTTGTATTCTCGACCAGGGTCACCTCGGTGTTTCCCAGTCGAGTATAGGTGCCACAATGGGTATAGGTTGGGATCTTTGGCATTTAATGCAGGTTTCTACCCATCTCCCAATATCCTTATCCATCCCTGGCCACCATACATAACTCCTGGCCAGGGATTTCATTTGTACGATACCCAGGTGTCCTTCATGTAAAATATTCAGTACTTGCTCTTGTAATAACTCCGGTATACCCGATCCCCCCATAAAATACAACCTTTTAACATTGAAAGTTCAGTCTGTCTGTTCTTGAACAGTTTAAAAGTCACGTCTGTCTCATTTTCTGGCCACCCTTTTCCTACCCAGTTTAAAACCTGCGACAATTTTTTGTCTCTTGTGGTTTCTTTCACAATGTCCGCTGTGGTTATGGGTAGGTTTGGTAGTGTCTCAATTTGTAGGGTGGATGTGGTTGGTGCTGGGTCACTTCCCAGGTCAGGTAGGGGAGTACGGCTCAGCGCATCGGCGTGTGAAATGTCCTTGCCTGGTCGGTTAATTAATTTGTAATTGTATGCGGCAAGGAACTTGGACCATTTTGTCATTCGTGGGGAGAGTATGTTTGGGGTGGCCCTGTTCCCTGCTAGTATTCCCAATAGGGGCTTGTGGTCTGTAATGAGTGGAAAGGTCCTACCATAGAGGTATTCATGGAACCGTTTGACCCCAGATATTGCTGCTAACGCCTCTCTGTCCAACTGGCTGTAATTCCTTTCAGCATTGGACAGTGTTTTGGAGTGGAATGCAATCAGTGCTTCTCTCCCATCTGGTAGCATATGGCTGAGTACAGCTCTGACGCCAAACGGTGATGGGTCACAGGTGACTGTCAGTGGCAGTGTCTTGATTTTTGTATTAATACAGATTCGGATATTATTAAATATTTTATTTTCTGGAACGTGGTCTCTTCTCATCATCCCCAAGTCCAGGTAGCTGTCTTGTCCAGTAATCTATGTAGTGGTTCTGCCATTGTTGCCTTCTGTGGCAGAAAAGCATTATAAAAATTGATAAGTCCCAAGAATGCTTGTAAATCTGTTTTGTTTTTTGGTCTGGGCGCTTCTTTGATCGTTTTGATTTTTTTTTTGTGGGGTGGATGGCATCTTTATCTTTATTGACTAGATACTCCAGGAATTCGACTTTCGAGGTGGCTAGCTGACATTTTTCTTTTTTGACCTTGAGTCCCGCCTTTTGGAATTTTTGCAATACTACTCTGAGACAGGCTTCTATTTGTTTCTTGTCTCTGGCTGACACTAGCACATCATCAAAGTTTGGGACTACCCCTTTTATCCCTTGTAACAACCACTCCCTCAGGCTTTGGAATACCCCTGGGCCACGCTGACTCCAAATTGCAGTCTTTTGCATTTGAATGCTTCCCTATGAGTCATGATCGTTTGTGCCTCCACTGTTTCAGGGTCAACTGGCAATTGTTGGCATGCTTGTGCAAGGTCAAACTTTTCAAAAACCTTGCCTCTCCCCAATTAGTGTAACAGATGTTGCACTACTAGAACAGAATATGTGCTTTGTTGTAGTGCATGGTTTAGGATGGCCTTGTAGTCACCACAGATTCTCACGGACCCATCTGGCTTAATTGGGGTTACGATTGGGGTTTCCCATTTAGTGTGGTCTATTGGTTCCAATATCCCTTGTGCTATCAGTTTATTTAATTCCTCATCGATCTTCGGTTTTAATGCGAAGGGAACTCACCTCGCTTTTAACCTACTCGGAGTTATTGTCAGATTCAAATTAAATGATATGAGGGACCCTCGGTACTTGCCTAGTTTACCATCTAATACATCCTGGAACTCCCTCATTAGGTTCTTGTCCCAATCTGTCTTGGTGATGCTGTTGATTCTGGTCACTCCAATTTCCAGGGGTTCGAACCATTCGAGTCCCAGGAGGCTTGGGTGGTTCCAGTCTATGATGGTTAAAGGCAGAATTTTTGTGTGTTTTTTGAATGTGACTTGGAAGTGTCTGAGTCCGATTACGGGGATCCTGTTCCCTTGGTAGTCTTTCAGTATCAGTGTTTGGTTTTCAAATTCTGTTCTGCGTATATGCAGTATTAGTCTTTTAATGGTATTCCATGATACCATTGTTAGGTATGATCCGGAGTCCACCTCCATCTCACATTTTTGGCCTTCGATGCTGACTGCCACATGTACCTTCCAGCCATTGGTTGCGTTTGAATGGCCAATGGTTATAGTTTGGTGTGTTTCTTCTTTTCTGTAGCTTTCGTTTAGCCATTTGCCTCTGCTTTCTCTACTCTCATGGCTCAATGTCTGTCTTTTTTTAATTCTTGGTGGAGTGTTGTCTCTACGTTGGGGGCTGTAGCTTTTCTGGTTTCGGCAGACCCTTGCTATGTGTCCCCATCTCTCACAGTACCTGCAAATGGCATCTAGGAAATGGCACTCAGAACGGGGGTGGTCTCCTCCACACCTGGCTCACTGGAACCCTGACTTACATCCTTTCCTCTCCCATCTATTTCATTCTGACTGGAGTCTGTGGATTTCTTCCTCTTTGTCATCGGTCTCGCACAACGATTCACTATCCTTGTGGTGTGTGATGGTCTTGTATGTGTTCTCTGACTTCTTCTCTTCTTCTTCTCAATTTCTTCTCTGGAAATTGACTTGTTTCTACTGGTATTTTTGTGTTGTCACATTCATTTGTTGCATTTTGGCTGCTGATTTTTTAGTGGCTTCAGCTGCCATGGCCTCAGTGATAGCCTCAGTGATTGTAATTTTTGGTCGGGTTAGCAGTTGACTCTGCAAAGTGAGATCTCTTAGACCAAGGACCACGCAATCCCTCATGGCTTCATCCATGTTGAGGAATTCGCATGCCCCTCCAATGTCCCTGAGAGCTGCTATAAAGTCTGTGATACTCTCACCTTCTCTCTGGTCCCGTTTGTAGCACTCACATCTCCGAATAAGGCTGGAGATGGTCGGTGTGTAATGAGCCTTCAGCAATTTTTCCAAATCTGGCCAGGTCATCTGTATACGTCCTCCGGTTTGGTCAAAGCCTTGGCCATCTTGAACACTGTGGGCCCACAGTGTGTCAAGAACATGGCTCTCTTTCTGTTGTTGGAGATTCCTTGTAAGTCGTTGTTCTTGAGGAACATGAGGAATCTGTCGATGTACTATTCCCAGTCCTCCGTCACTGGGTTGAATGGTGTGGGTGGTGAGTTGGTTCCGGCCATTTCATCTGCTCAGTTCTCGTTGCCACTGCTCAACTGATCTCCTTGTCTCAGATTCCCACCTTTGTCGCCAGTGTTGTGTTCATGAAGAATGAGACTTAAGACCAGCGTAACTTCAGCTCTTTTATTAGTTGCTGAATTCCGTCTGAGCCAGGAGCCGCGGCAGCCCTTTTTTATATAGAGGCTGCTTGTGGCTTTGAGCCAATGACGGCTCCTTGATTCTCCTGCTGCTGAGACGGCCAATCATAAACTAGCTATTTTCAACCAATCACTGTTGAGTAGAACACCAATCAGATTTGAGTATTTGTGGACCAATGGGAACAGAGTATTTGGAGTATGCTAATATGTAACAGCCAGCATTCACAAACCTTAAACTGTCTATGGCAACATTCCATAAGTTAGAGCATCACTACTAATCCCCCAATCATGTTGGTTATGGAAGCAAAGGAATTAGAGTCTAATAAAGGAGAATAGAGTTGATATTAGAGGACCATGGTACTCTCTGAGCTTGCTTATTTTCTTGAAGCCATTTCGTTACTCAAAACTAGGTAACATCATCAGTGCTAGAATTAAACTCTGACACATCTGTAGGCACAAAATGGGCTGGCCAGTGGTCCCCATAACTGGATGATAAATGCAAACCCAACAAATCTGGAAAGCTGAATAATTGGAAATGGAAGTGAGCAATTTGATTCTCCAAATCTTGCACAAATTTAATTTCCCAGAACACCAAATAGCTTGGTCACAACATGGAATGTGTCATCCAGAAAAATTTGGAGAGCCATGGTTCTTTGCTTCTGGACTACAGGCTTCAGTGAAAGTTCCAAACATAAGCCAGGAGAAAAATCCTTGAAAGAGTTAAAATTGTATGAGGAATATGTTATGTTCAAAGGAGCAGATGCTCATTGTTATGGAAGCATAGATTAATTACCATGTTTGGTTCCAATTCAGTTCCATGTTCAAATCATTTTAATTATTATTTTCAGATCATTGATTATGGGTTGGCTATCCTCATTACTTGGAATAATGCTCTTCTTAATCTCTGTTTTTCAGAACTGCCTAAATACTTTTGTAAGATTTGAGCTCTGTTGCTCCTGATTCCAAATTATATCCTAATGTAATTTTGCTTAATCTATCTTGATTACAGATGGTAGAACCAAGGAAAACCTAATTATGAAACCTACAGTTAATTATTGTGACTATTATAAAAAGGTTTTATGTAACCATTCAAATGTGTTAATGATTTTTTACTTTATTAAATGGTTAATCATCAGATCACATTATTTATTCCTGTGGCTAGTACAGAGATGAGCAATGTAAGAAAGAGGAACTGTGAGTTTTAAAATGCTGACAAAGGATATTTCCTAATATTGCTCACCACTGGCTACACCATCTGGGTTCTTGGAGTTTCAGTTTTCAAAACATGGAAGACCACATATTTTCCATCCTTGGATAAGAGCAAATCAAAGTATCATTTGCAATACATTACTTATATGGGAGAGATGAAACCTCCATTACATCATTTCTAATACTTTAGCTTAATTTAGTCTTCACTAAATTATGCTCATGATAGGTTCCCCAAGGCAGGCATAATGTAAGCTAAAATTTCAAAAGACCTGAACAATAATTAGGAACAGTTGTATGCAACTAAACACCATGAGATTGATTCAAAATTGTATTTATTGGTTTCTTTATCATTTCAGCCAATGGCAGTTAACAAAGCAATATATACATTACACCACAAACAACATCATAAAACTCTTGAAATAAATTATGAAACCCAACAACATATATCCATATGAGTATCAATATAAGACCTGGAATAACTTACATCAAAATAACTACTGGATGGGAAAGCCAGTGGTGAACAAATTCATTTATCAGCCAACAAGAGGTAGATCAAACTATTTGTGGGAAGGTTTCCAAGTTGCTTGAGCCACCACCATAAACTATAATCATGTCTAATGCCTTCTGATGTAGATCTTTGATTACTGATCATAACTCTCATGATACAGTAATTCTTTTTTTAAAAAAATTTATTGATTTTAAAAACAAACAAAAAACAAAACAAAACATAGAACATAAAAACATAAAACATCTTTTTTGAAAGCAGCCTGATCCCGGGTTACATCTCTTCGTACAGACACAAATTCAAGTTCGTATTCATTTTTATATACCATTCCATATCTTATTACCATTCTACATTTTCTATATAGCTTCTCTCCTCTTTTGATTTTCTTAATTTTATTTTATTAATTTCATCTCAATTCAAATCATAGTATTTATATTCTTTGTCTGTCCTGTTTCAGCTGCCTATTATCTTTTCTCATTAAAACAAAATTTCTCCTGTAATCACTGATTGGAGTATGATGCCTTTATATCCTTCCCCTAATATTATAACACTTAATATAATACTTAACTTCAGTTCAGATTCTGATTGGTACATTCTAAAACTACACACTAGATTTTTTTAAAAAAAAATTATAAATATATAATATAATTAAAACAACAATCCATACAAATTCAATTCTATCATTAATATTAATATTCATTTAAATCTTAAACATTTTACACATTACTTTTCAAATAAACCTCATACTTCTATGGGAATGCTTATAAACTTTCCATAGTTACTTCCCCCCCACTTCACTTATATTTTGTAAAGCCCCTGTCACACTGCACCAACGGAGGCAAAGAGGATGTAAAACGGACAAAAAAGCTTGCCATCCGTTGGTTAACGCGATGTGTCCGTTCTGTACTCACTGCCTCCATTTTGCTTCCTCTCTATCCGTCCAGCATCTGTTTATTGACGTTTCATCCGCTCAGAAAGTTTTGAGCTGCTCAAAACTTTTGAGTGGAAAACGTATCCAATGCATCCGTTCTGCATCCGCTAGGCATCCGCTAGGCATCCGTTCTGCATCCGCTATATCCACTAGACATCCACTGCACATGCGCGCAACTCGCATCCGCTCAGATGCAGGGAGGAAGCGGAACAGACGCGGAACGGATGCAGAACAGATGCCTAGCGGATGCAGCATGGAAACAAAGCATTTAAAACGGAAAAAACGTTCGCAGAGGGGACCTATCTCGGATATTAAGGATGTCTAGAGGATGCCTAGACGATGCAAAGGAACACCTATACTGCCTATAAAAAGGAGGAGCAATTCACCTGGATCTCACTTTCAGACCAGCAGCCCTGCTGTGCAGACCTCTGCAGCCTTCATCTGCCTTTTCCTCTTCCACAGCATCCAGTCATGTCCACCGTGGATCGTAACAAAGTCCTTTTGGCAGCCACCATCCTTCTGCAACAGTGCGAAGCCATCTACAAGCTCTGTGAACTCTACTACGGGAAGAAAAAGAGGCAGCCAAGAAGCATCTGGGTCCGAAGATGGATCGGGAGAAGAGCAGAGTACGGACTGTACAACAAGCTGATGGTGGAGCTCAGGAACGAAGACCCTCGTGCATGCCAGAACTTCATGAGGATGCCTCCAGCCATGTTTGACGAAGTGGTGCAGTGGCTGACACCCAGGTTGACCAAGCAGAGCACCAACTTCTGGCCCAGCCTGGAACCTGGGCTCAAGGTGGCACTCACTCTGTGCCACCTGGCCTCAGGGACCACCTACAGGAGCATGCAGTACGGCTGGAGGGTGCCACCCAACACCATCAGCATTGTGGTCAGAGAAGTGGTGCAGGCCATCATCAAAGAATATGTGGAGGAGCTCCTCCAGTGCCCCACCACTGAAGAAGAATGGAAGAAAGTTGCAGAGCAGTGGTATCAGAGGTGGAACTTCCCACACACCGTTGGAGCCATCGATGGCAAGCACGTGGCCTGCAAATCAACAGCCAAGTCGGGGTCCACTTATTTCAACTACAAGGGCTTCTTCAGCATCATCCTCTTTGCCATGATCGATGCTGACTACAAGTTCATGTACATCGATGCTTCAGGAAACGGGTCATCTTCAGATGCCCAGGTATACAACGCAAGTGACCTCAAGGGTGGGCTGGAATGCAACCTCATGGTGGGCTTTCCAGATCCAGACCCCCTGCCCAATGACATGCAAGATGTGCCCTACTTCATCGTGGGGGATGATGCCTTCTCCCTCACAACATACTTCATGAAGCCCTACACCTCCAAATACCTCACCCGTGAAGAGAGGATCTTCAACTACAGGCTGTCCAGGGCAAGGCGGGTGGTGGAGAACGCCTTTGGCATCCTGGCCAACAGGTTCCAGGTACTTCTCACCACCATGCAGCATCACCCACAGACCGTGAGGAGGATCATGGAAGCTTGCTGCATCCTGCACAATCTCATGCGCACGCGCTACCCAGGGTTGCAGAACAGGCTCATGGACCTCCAGCAAGGCAATGGGGACATGGAGCCTGGGGAATGGAGGCAAGGGCGAAACCTGGTAGACACTCAGGATGTGCAAGGCCCCAACAGAGCTTCACGTGAAGGGAAGAAGCAGTGCAACCTCCTGAAACACTGGTGCAACTCCCCAGCTGAAGTGGTTGAGTGGCAAGACAGGATGATAGATGCTTAATGGATGCCTCCTTCAGCCTGTCCCATCACACTGATGTGATTGTGCCATGTATGTTGAGTGGCCCTACAATGATCAGGGCATTTAATAAAGAGTTGTGTTTGTGTTGACCTGTGTGGATGATTATTACATTATTATTGATAATAAAAGGCCATAGGTGTGGCACCTGGGAGGGTGGACCATCCCGTCCCACTATGCTTGCACTGGAGGTTTATATATCCCACAGCTATTACCCATCCCACAGTATTCCTGCCCATCCCACTGCTATCGCAACCCATCCCACAAGCATACAAAGGCTTAAACCATTTCTAAAAGTTTCCACCAACACTTTATTAAAAAAAAAGAAATGAAGCAGGTGTGTGAATCAAAAATAGACTTTATTAACAACAAGCTATAAAACAAAAATGAGTCTTTGGCACTCCTATTGGTCACTCAGTCTCAGGGGTTAAGGGTCCAGGTGCTGTGGAGGTGGCTGGTGCTGGAGTGCTTGTCATCAGCTCCTCCAGAAGCAGAAGCAGCAGAAGCCCCAGCCCCAGAAGAGTGAGCCCGTTCTGCAGAAGCTGCAGCAGAACCAGAGTGAGGCCCAGGGGGCAGGATGGTAACCCTGTCCCTCTTGCAAGGGCTGGCAGCAGATGGCTGAGGCTTGCTGTGCTTCTGCATGGTTGTTGGGTTGCTGGCTGGCAGGGAGGCTGGCAGGAACCAAGGCTGGCAGGAAGGCTGGCAGGAAGGCAGGCACCAAGGCTGGCAGGAAGGCTGGCAGGAAGGCAGGCACCAAGGCTGGCAGGAAGGGTGGCAGGGAGGCAGGCACCAAGGCTGGCAGGAAGGCAGGCAGGCACCAAGGCTTGCAGGCAGGCAGGCACCAAGGCTTGCAGGCAGGCTGGCACCAAGGCTTGCAGGCAGGCATGAACCAAGGCTGGCAGGAAGGCTGGCACCAAGGCTGGCAGGAAGGCTGGCAGGGAGGCAGGCACCAAGGCTTGCAGGAAGGCTGGCATGCAGGCAGGCAGCAAGGCTGGCAGGCAGACATGAACCAAGGCTGGCAGCAAGGCAGGCAGCAAGGCTGGCAGGGAGGCTGGCAGCAAGGCTTGCAGGCAGGCAGACAGCAAGGCTGGCAGGGAGGCTGGCAGCAAGGCTTGCAGCAAGGCTTGCAGGCAGGCATGCAGGCAGGGCAGGCAAGGCTGTCAATCCATCCAGCAGCAGGTCTTTCCTCTAAATGGTGACCTGCTTCCGAGCTGCTTCCCTTTATATCCGTGGGGCTTATGCAATGCATCCTCCCCGCATGTGCAATTAACACTTGGCATCCGTTAGGCTTCCGCTGTGCATCCGCTAGGCTTCCGCTCTGCATCCACTTCATCCACTGTGCATCCGCTGTGCATCCACTGTGTCTGTTCCGCATCCACTTTGCTGCGGCCCCCCGGAAGCCTAGCGGATGTGCCATCCACTCCCATCCGCTTCCATCCGTTAGGCTTCCGTTCCACATCCGCTTTCCATCCGCCCTGCATCCTCCCCCCGTCCCTGTTATCCGCTCCGGTTATGCAAATTTTTGCCCCTTTTGAGAGCGGATAACAACGGATGGAATATTTTGCTCGTCCGTTGTGTCCGTTTTGCATCTGTTGGGCAGTGTGACAGGGCCTTAAAACAATGAGTAGTTAAAACGTTCCCATTCCTTCCTAATTCAATTCTCTTATTTATTTCATTTCATTTATTTTGGTCACAAAAGTTTCACTGAACTACACTAACTATTTTACCCCACTTTTTAATCATGTTGTTTCCAATTTTCTAACATTATTTCTAATACAAAGATAACAATACAATCTTATGTACCTTTACAGAATCCACTTTTCAGTTAGTTTTTCACCCATTATCTCTGAATAGGTCCTGTTTCTTTATATCTTGCTCCAAACCTTTGTAACTTCTCTTCCCTTCCTTCTTCCCTTTCTTCTTGTCTCTCCCCTGTTTACCCCCTTGCCTCTCCACCTCCATTTCCCTCTTCTGTATTCCCTTTTGTTGCTTTCCAACATTATATCCACTTTTTACATTGTTTTTCCCTTTTTTGGCTATTCTTTTAAGTCTTAAATTCTCCATTCTCTTTCCCCCCCCCTTTCCTCTTTCTTCCCCAGATAAAGTTACTTGTTCATTAAAGATGGCTTCTTCTTTGTCCCACTCTTCTAGTTGTGTATTCTTTTCTTGTTGTTTCTCATAGGTGCAGATCACCTTTTCTAAGAATTGAAAAACGGAGCCAAAGGAATCCTTCCCTTCCTGTGTGTCTTCTTTATATTTTTTAAATTCCATTTTCAGTTCATCCAAAAGTAATGCCATTGTAAAGTCTTTTAAACAACCACCCAATTGTTTTTAGTCATTCAAATACAGTTTCCAAAAGTTCCAATGTCACCAAGCAGTTCAAATACACACAAGCTGTTTCTTTTAACACTTTCTTCTTTTTTTACTTTCTCTTCCTGGGGTTACAATTTAAGGCCCTGTCACACTGGCCGATGGATGCAAAACATTTGTAAAAAGGACACAGTGGACAAGAAAAATGTTCCTTCCGTTGTTATCCACTCTCAAAAGGGGCAAAAATTTGGATAACCAGAGCAGATAACACGGAAAGGAACGGACGGGGGGAGGACGCAGGGCGGATGGAAAGCAGATGCTCCTCAGAAGCCTAGCGGATGGAAGTGGATGAGAGTGGATGGTACATCCGCAAGGCTTCCGGGGGAGCGTAGCAAAGCGGATGTGGAACGGATACAGCGGATGCAGAGTGGACGCTGAGCAGATGAAACGGATGCACAGCGGAAGCCTAGCGGATGCAGCGGATGCACAGCGGAAGCCTAGCCAATGCCTAGCGGAAGCCTCGTGGATGCCTAGCGTTCACTGCGCATGCGGGGAGGATGCATTGCGTCAGCCCTGCGGATATAAAGGGAAGCTCCCAAGCAGGTCACCATTCAGAGGAAAGACCTGCTTCCAGACATATCGACTGCCTGCCAGCCTTGTCAGCCTGCCTGCATTGCCTGCCAGCCTGCCTGCCAGCCTCCCTGCCAGCCTCGCTGTCAGCCTGCCTGCCAGCCTTGCTGCCTGCCTGCCTGCCAGCCTTCCTGCCAGCCATACTGCCAGCCTTGCTGTCTGCCTGCCTGCCAGCCTTGCTGCCAGCTTGCCTGCCAGCCTACCTTCCAGCCTCCCTGCCAGCCTTGCTGCCTGCCTGCTTGCCTGCCAGCCTGCCTGCCAACCTTGGTGCCTGCCTGCTTGCCAGTCTTCCTGCCAGCCTTCCTGCCAGCCTGCCTGCCTGCCTTCCTGCCTGCCTGCCTTCCTGCCAGCCAGCCTTCCTGCCTGCCTGACTGCCAGCCTTGCTGCCAGCCAGCAACCCCACAACCATGGGGAAGAAGAGGAAGCCTCAGCCATCTGCTGCCAGCCTTGGCAAGAGGGACAGGGCCACCATCCCACCCCCTGGCAGTCACTCTGCTTCTGCTGGGGCTTCTGTGGCATGGGCCCGCTCTTCTGGGGCTGGGGTTTCTGCTGCTTCTGCTTCTGGAGGACCTGCTGATGCTGCTTATGGTGGTGTTGCTTCTGCTCGTGCTTACTCTGCTGATGCTGCTTCTGGCGGTGGTGCTTCTGCTGGTGCTTACTCTGCTGAAGCTGCTTCTGGCGGTGGTGCTTCTGTTGATGCTACTTCTGGAGGAGTTGCTGATGCTGTTTATGGCGGTGATGCTTCTGCTGGTGCTTACTCTGCTGAAGCTGCTCCTCGTCCTGCTGGTCCTGCTGGTCCTACTGGTCCTGCTTGTGATCCTGGTCTTGCTCATCTTGCTGGTCCTGATGCTCCTGGTCTTGCTCATCCTTCTGGTCCTGCTCGTCCTGCTGGTCCTGCTCATGCTCCTGGTCCTGCTGCTGCTCCTGGTCCTGCTGGTACTCCTGGTGCTGCTGGCGCTGCTGGTGCTTACTCTGCTGCTGCTGATCCTGGTCCTGCTGGTGCTGCTGGTGCTGCTGCTACTGCTGCTGCTGATGATCCTGCTGGTGCTGCTGCTGCTGCTGATTATGATGATCCTGCTGGTGCTGCTGCTGGTGGTGGTGTGGAGGAGCAGCCCCTACAACCTGGAAGCCCCTCTGATGAGGGTCCATGTGGCCCTGCCAAAGGGAGGAAGAGACATATGCGAGAATGGGAGAGGAGGCAACACTCCATCGAGGAGGCACATGAGGATAAAGTGCTAGAGTGGCTGAGAGAGAATTAATATCTATGGCGGAAGGGACACAGGCTCTACAGGGACACCAAAAGGAAGCAGGCTGCTTGGAGAGAGAAGGCGGAGAGCCTGGGCTACACTTCGGAGGTGCTCCTTGGCTGGTGGAAGCACATGCACACCTGGTACGGAAAGCTGAACCTCAAGAAATCTGGCCAGGCCATGGTCAAGCTGATGGACAGAGAGACCTACGTCATGGCCAGGCGCAGCTTCCTGGAGGGTGAGATCTGCCACCGAGGAGCAGCCCCTCTCATAACCCTCTCTCTCAGGCAGCCTGCTGAGAGCCAGTCCCCTTCTGGCAGAGAGTGAGCTCCTGTGTCCAGGCAGGTGTCTGTGGAGCGTGCCACAATGGAGACCCCCCCGACAGCTGCAGTACCCGTGGCGGAGCACGTGGAAGACCCCCTGATGCAGTGGGAGAAAGGAAACGGCACTTCCACCACAGTCCTACCCGCATCCACTCCCAGCTCCATCTCCACAGAAAGGCAGAGAGCCAGACAGGAGGGACAGAGCCACACTGTCCTGCTGGAGATAAGAGACACCATCAGGAGCAGCATAGATATCCTCTCTCAGCTGGTACACACTGACTCCTCATCCTCCAACCGCAAGCCCTTCCTCACCTATGTGAACCAGACCCTCATGGACATGGCGGAACCCCAGTACCAGGTGGTGAAGGACAGGATCACCGATCTGCTCAACAACCCTCCAGATCCAGATGAACCTGCTCCCACCCACTCCAGGTCTGCTCCTCCACGCCAGGTGATGTCCCTCCCATTCCAAGGCTTTCCACAGGCCCTCACCTACCAGGGCTACGGCTATCAGGAGGTCCAACAGCACAGGCAGCAGCCCTTCCCAGTCCAGGCACAGACTCATCAGATGCCACCATTGCCACCGGTTCCACTGATGACACCGATGACACCCACGCCACTGATGCCACCGATGCCCCCCACATCATCGATGCCACCTACGCCAGTCCTCACACAGCTGCAGACCAGACAGCCCCACTACACGGCTCCTTCCTCCAACCCACAGCCAATCCTGGCCTCAGTATATCTGTCATCGGTACTGGAGCTGACAACCCATGGCATGGAGGAAGGGGCTGTCAACATCACAGGACTGAGCCAGCTGTCTGAGAGCTTCCTCAACACACTGTCACCTGTTGTCCTCTCGGGGCCAGGCACCCCAGTGGCGCTTCAGACCAGCACTCCAGCAGCACCCACCTCGACAGCACCTTGACCCTTCACCCCTGAGACTGGGCACACCTCTGAGTGACAGAGAAGAGTGCCAGAGACTGGGTGGCTACCTGATGACTTTAGTTGGACACTTGACTTGGATCATTTTTCTTTCACAGCTTGTTATTAATAAAGATTATCTTTGCTTCACACACTTGCTTCATTTATTTTTGTAAATAAAGTATTGGTGGAAACTTTTAGAAATGGTTTAAGCCTTTGCATGCTTGTGGGATGGGTAAGGATAGCAGTGGGGTGGGCAGGGATACCTTTGGGATGGATTAAGATATCTGTGGGATGCATTGAGATAGCAGTGGGGATAGATAAACTTCCAGTGCAAGCATAGTGGGACTGTGTGGTATACCTTCCCAGGTGCCACACCTATGGCCCTTCATTATCAATACTAATGTCATCATTGATCCACACATGTCAACATAAACACAACTCTTTATTAAATGCCCTGTTCATTGTAGACCCACCCAACATACATGGCACAATCTCATCCATGTGATGAGACAAGCTGAAGGAAGCATCCATTAATCATCTATCATCCTGTCTTGCCACTCCACTGCTCCAGCTGGAGAGTTGCACCAGTGTTTCAGGAGGTTGCGCTGCTTCTTCCCTTCACGTGAAGCTCTGTTGGGGCCTTGCACATCCACAGTGTCTATCAGGTTTCGTCCTTGCCTCCATTCCCCAGGCTCCATGTCCCCATTGCCTTGTTGATGGTCCACAAGCCTGTTCTGCAAGACTGGGTAGCGGGTGTGCATGAGATTGTGCAGGATGCAGCAAGCTTCCATGATCCTCCTCATGGTCTCTGGGCAATGCTGCATGGTGGTGAGAAGTACCTGGAACCTGTTGGCCAGGATGCCAAAGGCGTTCTCCACCACCCGCCTTGCCCTGGACAGCCTATAATTGAAGATCCTCTCTTCACGGGTGAGGCATCTGGAAGTGTAGGGCTTCATGAGGTAGGTTCTGAGGGAGAAGGCGTCATCCCCCACGATGAAGTAGGGCACATCTTGTGTGTCGTTGGGCAGGGGGTCTGGATCTTGGAAACCCATGATGAGATTGCATTCCAGCCCAACCTTGAGGTCACTGGCGTTGTATATCTGGGCATCTGAAGCTGATCCGTTGCCTGAAGCATCGATGTACATGAACTTGTAGTCAGCATCGACCATGGCGAAGAGGAGGATGCTGAGGAAGCCCTTGTAGTTGAAATAAGTGGACCCCGACTTGGCTGGCGCTTTGCAGGCCACGCGCTTGCCATCTATGGCTCCAATGGTGTGGGGGAAGTTCCACCTCTGATACCACTGCTCTGCAACTTTCTTCCAGCCTTCTTCAGTGGAGGGGCACTGGAGGAGCTCCTTCAGGTATTCTTCGATGATGGCCTGCACCACTTCTCTGACCACCACGCTGATGGTGTTGTGTGGCACCCTCCAGCCATACTGCATGCTCCTGTAGGTGGTCCCTGAAGCCAGGTGGAGCAGAGTCAGTGCCACCTTGAGCCCAGGGACCAGGCTGGGCCGGAAGTTGTTGTTTGCCTTGGTCAACCTAGGTGTCAGCCGCTGCACAACTTCGTCAAACATGGCTGGAGGCATCCTCATGAAATTCTGGAATCTTCGTTCCTCAGCTCCACCATCAGCTTGGGGTCTTTGTTCCTTAGCTCCACCATCATCTTGTTGTACAGTCCGTACTCTGCTCTTCTCCCAATCCATCTTCAGACCCAGACACTTCTTGGCCGCCTCCTTTTCTTCCCGTAGTAGAGTTGAAAGAGCCTGTAGATGGCTTCGCACTGTTGCAGAATGGTGGTGGCTGCCAAAAGGACTGTGTTATGATCCATGGTGGACATGACTGGATGCTGTGGAAGAGTAAGAGGCAGATCAAGGCTGCAGAGGTCTGCACAGCAGGGCTGCTGGTCTGAAAGTGAGATCCAGGTGAGTTGCTCCCCCTTTTTATAGGCAATATAGGTTTTCCCCTATGTGTCCTTTTGCATCCTCTAGGCATCCTCTAGACATCCTTAATATCCAAGATAGGTCCCCTCTGCGAACGTTTTTTCCATTTTAAATGCTTTGTACATCCGCTTTCATATTTTCTGCATCCGCTTTCATCTTTTCTCTGTCCGTGCAACTAATGCTGCGTGTCCGTTCCACATCCGTTCTGCTTCCTCCCTGTGTCCGCTTTCTGCTGGAGTGGATTTGAGTTGCGCGGATGCGCAGCGGATGCCTAGCGGATGTAGCGGACGTGTAACGGATGACGACGGATGCAGAATGGATGTTCCCCGTATGCATTGCGGATGCAGAACCGACGCGTTGGATACATTTTCCGCTCAGAAAGTTTTGAGCAGCTCAAAACTTTTTGAGCGGATGGAACTTCAGTTGATGGATGCTGGATGGATAGAGAGGAAGAAAAACAGAGGCAGTGAGTACAGAACGGATGCATCACGTTAACCAACGGATGGCAAGTGTTTCTCTCCATTTTACATCCTCTTTCCATCCGTTGGTGCAGTGTGACATGGGCTTAAGACCAGTCTTAAACAGAATTCCATGAACATGTTCTGCAAATTTCCATAAGTGTTCCTCCTTGCTTCCCAATCCTGTCAAGTATTCTGTAATTTTTTGCTCTCTTATTCATTTTTTTTCATATTAATGCTCCCAAACTTTATCAGCTCTGTAGTTGTCGAACTTGTCTTATTTTATCTAATAATAATCTATTGCCAGGTATTTCTCTCACTGTCCCCTGATCGTAGCCCAGAACAATGTCATTTAGGCTATTCTGGTGTTTTATTATCTTATGGTATGAAATATTTATTATCTTTCATACCATAACCCAATTTAAATTAGTACTTTTTGTATTTTGCAAACTCACAATTCCCTCCAACAGCTATCTGCTTTCATCTCTTCCTATAATTCTGTTCACTCATAATATCTTCTGAGTTTCTCTTTTTTCCCTTGTTCCCAGTACTATGTTGGAACCAGCTGTGACAATTTGCAATAATCAGTGGCTAAATATTTGGGCTTTTTGTCAACTGGTTGGAATCAAAACTCAGCTGCAATGTCTACTGTGCGGATTATCTGCTTGGTATCTGTGGTATGGCTGTGGCAGCAATGGAGCCAGAAGAGTTGCTTATTGTACATTCTTTAGCATACCATTATATACAAACCCTTTGCCACCCATTACATACAATTTAAGGAACCTTGTCCAGTGACTCTGGAATCAACCCTGTACAATAGTTACATTTTTACTTCATGAATGACTTACAGTAAGATCTGGTTTTTCTACTCACCCTCATATTCTCATTCATCAATAGTCTTCGGCAGTAGTGGGATTCAAATAATTTAACAACTGGTTCTCTGCCCTAATGACTGGCTGGGTAGGCATGGCTGGGTGGGCATGTGATTGGGTGGGTATGACCAATTCAACATGTTGAGAAATTCCCAGTATCTCCTTGCCCCTCCTCTCCCAGTCACTCCTTGCCTCACCATGCCTTTGGATAATTTTTGAGGATCACACCTGTTTCCTACTCCCCTCCTAAAAAAGACCTCCCTGCAGCTCCCCAGAAGAGCCTCTCAAACCGAGGATCTCCAGCCACCTTCACAAAGGGAAGCCAGTTTGAGAGGAGCAACTCAGAGCCCCCAATATCCTTATCCCTCAGTTCCCCCCTCCCTTCCATATCCCAATTAAGCAATGAAGGATTATTGGGGGGGGGGTGTTTCTTGTTCTGCTACCCAAATTTAGAGTCTCTCTAAGAAGGGAGCAAAGGTCCACTCTTGAATGATCTTCAAAACCTCAAATTTGAGATTTAGAAGAAATACTGACGTTTCTGAAAAAGCAAAAATACTTTTGCTAAAATGCATCTTTTTCCTTGTGTGGATTCAGGTCTAAAAATGCATCAATTTCCCTCTTTTGCTTTCTGTCTCCTTCTTCTTTTGATGCAGCTGACTAACCCAAACACTGGGTGTGGGGGGAAGCAAGAGAAGGACCCAGCTACAACTCCCTACCATGGCTACAATTGCAGAAGAAGAGATCCTTCTCCATCCGCCTGGGAGAGATGTGGGAAGAGTATAGGAGACCACACAGAGAACAAGGCTGTTGCAGGTTCTAGAGACCCAGCAGTTTTCTTCCTCTCTCTGGGGGTCCTTCCCAACACCCTTCTCTCCCCAACCTCCTGCTTCCCAGTCTAGTGACAGCTGGGTGAGCAAGCAGCGGAGCACTCTTGGCAGGTGGGTGGGCTCAGTTTTGGGGCATGGAAGGAAAGCATGTGTTGGATCACTTCTTCTCAGGAAAGAAGGCACCCCTCTGCCTTACCTGGCTTCTGTCCTGGGTGTAATGGCCTTTGCTCCTTTGAGCGCACCTTTCTTTGTCTTTACCTAGGCAAAAGTCTGAGATGAATATAACATGTCCCTCTTCTCTTTGGGGTGAGTTGAGGAGTGGCTAAGAGAGGGCGAGGCACACTATTCAGCCAGTTTGCAGAACTGCACAAAAAGTTAGCTACCGGTTCTAGCGAACTGGTGTTAACCCACTGAATCCCATCACTGGTCTTAGGTTAATTTCTGTTTCATTTTAATATGAATATATGGTCGTAGTTGTGTCAAAGGATATTGCTTTAAATGCATATGGGTTTGTGGTTTGTTTTGCTTTAGTATTATTTCATGTACAGAGTTGGCTGTTAAGTTGTGAATTAATTGTATTTAATGGAAAGTTGTAATTATTATGGGTGGTTTTTTTTTCCAGATTTTATTTCACATTAGTAAAGGCGTGTAAATCACATGACAATTATAATAATTCCTGTTATTATTGCCAGATAGCTTTCAGAAACTATTTATTGAGTTACTGCCTTAATTAATGTCACTGGGAATATACCACAGGGCCAAAATGAAGCCCTCCTGTTAAGCCTGGGTTCCCCAACCAGGGTTAGGGAGACAAGCTAAACAGAATGTGCAGCGTTAGTCAGATAGGCACACAGATAAATGAGTGAGCTAAGCTTGTATGTTTATTAACATACAGTAAAAATAACAGATACGCTTGTGCTATCAAGAATATAGTTTATTCCATTATAAGTTCATAGCATAGTCAAAATAACAGTCCAATAGTCATGTATCATTTAGTCAGTCCATTCAGGGATATTCAGTTAGCAAAGTCCATATAGAATATCCTATGTCAGTTCACTTACAAATCAGTCCTTTGTTCTCTCTCCCGTTCGAGCAATGCAGTCTTGATTCCAAGCAGTAATCAGGGATTATCAAAGCCAGAGTGAGCAAGCTGTAGTCTTGCTACTTTTAAAGTGTTTTCATAACCACTCCCTTAATTACTATCCCACAGTTAAAGCTGCAGACACTTTAACATACACAACTATGAATCATAGTTATTATTTCACCTTAAACCAGTTAGGGTAAACAATGTTATCCCTAACACCTCCCTTGTTGCTCTATCTATTGGTTGGAGAAACAAAGGTGTCCTGGGAAGTTTTTTTTTTATTTGTTTGTCAAACATGTACAAGAAAACAAATATAGGTATGAACACAAACATGAACAAAGGAAATAAATACAGATAAATGGGGACAGTAAGACAGGGAAAGTAGGCACGCTGGTGCACTTATGCATGACCCCTTAAGGGCCTCTTAAGAATGCGGTGAGGTTCACAGTAAACAGTTTGAGATTGAAGCTGTGAGGGTTTGGAACTATAACAACAGAGTTGGTAGAGTATTCTAGGTGTTGACTAATCAGTTGCTGAAGTCATATTTTCTGCAATCGAGTTTGAAGCAGTTTACCTTGAGTTTGAATCAATTGTTTGCCCATGTATTATTGAGGTTGAAGCTGAAGAAATTGTTGACAGGCAAGACGTTGTAACAGATGGCGCAGTTCCAGATTGTCCAAACCCAAAATTTCAAGTCTGGAGGCACGGGGAATTCTATTGTCAGTAGAGAAGTGGAGAACTCTTTTCATGAACTCTCCCTGCTCAATCGTGATAACATCCAATGTGTGGGTTCCCCCCAAAAAACACCAAAATCAGAAGAAAGATTAGATTGGCCTTTTCTATTTAACCAGAAAAGGAACAGCCACAAAGGAAGATTCTTTCTTTGTCAGAAGTCAAAAGGGCTCAGGAGTGAATATTCATAGGTTTCATTTTATTTTGTTTTAATCTGTCATATATCTTCCAGAAATCTCTCAGTTGAATGATATGATGCAATAAACCTGATGTCTCTACATTTCTGGGAAAAAAATCCAGGTTACTGAATGATTTTTGAATTGTAGGCATTTCTTCTTGGATTTCTTCATATTATTAATTGTTACATTTATGATTTGTTTAGTCAGGAATATTTGTTACTTTGTTTTTCTTTAATATATTAATAGATGAACTTAATGGATTCTTAGGGAGAACTCAGCAGAAAGGATAGTATAACTTAGATAAAATGAATTTAATGCCTTGTCAAGAAGTACATCACTAGAGTTAGCATAATGTCATTTTGGCAGAGAATTACACATCTTGGACAGCAGCCTACATTCTACCATATTATCAGCATTCAACTAATTAAATAGAAACAAAATAAAGCCACTCTGAAGGATCAACAATGTATTCAGTCTATTGGCTTTGTTTTAAGTGCTGAAACTGCATGGCTTTTCTCTTGAAAGTATTTTATAAAAATTGAAAACACTCCAAGAAGAAAGGGAGGGAGGGAGGGAGGCAGGATGAGAGGAAGGAAGGAAGGAAGGAAGGAAGGAAGGAAGGAAGGAAGGAAGGAAGGAAGGAAGGAAGGAAGGAAAACAACTATTTTCTAAAGCCCAAGTCACACTGCCCAACGGATGCAAAAAGGACACAACGGACGAGCAAAATTTTCCATCCATTGTTATCCGCTCTCAAAAGGGGCAAAAATTTGCATAACCGGAGCGGATAACACGGACGCGGGGAGGACGCAGGGCGGATGCAAAGCGGATGCGGAATGGAAGCCCAGAGGATGGAAGCAGATGGGAGCGGATGGCACATCTGCTAGGCTTCCGGGGGGCCTCAGCAAAGCGGACGTGGAACGGATACAGCGGATGCACAGCAGACGTGGAACGGATGAAGCGGATGCACAGCGGATGCACAGCGGATGCAGAGCCGAAGCCTAATGGATGCCTGGCGTTAATTGCGCATGCAGGGAGGATGCATTGCGTCAGCCCTGCAGATATAACGGAAGCAGCTCGGAAGCAGATCGCCATTCAGAGGAAAGACCTGCTGCTGGACGGATTGGCTGCCTTGCCTGCCCTGCCTGCATGTCTGCCTGCAAGCCTTGGTGCCAGCCTTGGTGCCAGCCTTGGTGCCAGCCTGCCTGCAAGCCTTGATGCCAGCCAGTCTGCCTGCCAGCCTTGCTACCTGCCTTCCTGCCAGCCTTGGTTCATGTCTGCCTGCCAGCCTTCCTGCCAGCCTTGGTGCCTACCTCCCTGCCAGCCTTGGTGCCTACCTCCCTGCCTGCCTGCAAGCCTTGCTGCCTGCCTTCCTGCCAGCCTTGGTTCATGTCTGCCTGCCAGCCTTCTTGCCAGCCTTGGTGCCTGCCTCCCTGCCAGCCTTGGTGCCTGCCTTGGTGCCAGCCTTCCAGCCAGCCTTGGTTCCTGCCAGCCTCCCTGCCAGCCTTGCTGCCAGCCTTGGTTCCTGCCAGCCTCCCTGCCAGCCAGCAACCCCACAGCCATGCGGAAGCACAGCAAGCCTCAGCCATCTGCTGCCAGCCCTTGCAAGAGGGATAGGGCTACCATCCCGCCCCCTGGCCCTCACTCTGGTTCTGCTGGGGCTTCTGCAGCATGGGCTCGGTCTCCTGGGGCTGGCGCTTCTGCTGCTTCTGCTTCTGGAGGAGCTGATGAAAAGCACTCCAGCACCAGCCACCTCCACAGCACCTGGACCCTTCACCCCTGAGACTGAGCGACCAAGAGCAGTGCCAGAGATTCATTTTTGTTTTATAGCTTGTTGTTAATAAAGTCTATTTATGATTCACACACTTGCTTCATTTCTTTTTTTTAATAAAGTCTTGGTGGAAACTTTTAGAAATGGTTTAAGCCTTTGCATACTTGTGGGATGGGTAAGGATAGCTTTGGGATGGGTTAGGATACCTGTGGGATGGGTAATAGCTGTGGGATGGGTTAGGATAGCAGTGGGATAGATAAACCTCCAGTGCAAGCATAGTGGGACTGTATGGTCCACCCTTTCAGGTGCCACACCTATGGCCCTTTACTATCAATAATAATGTAATAATTATCCACACATATCAACATAAACATAAAGACTTTGTCACAATCCACGGTGGACATGACTGGATGCTGTGGAAGAGGAAGAGTCAGATGAAGGCTGCAGAGGTCTGCACAGCTTGGCTGCTGTTCTGAAAGTGAGATCCAGGTGAGTTGCTCCCCCTTTTTATAGGCAGTATAGGTGTCCCTTTGCATCCTCTAGGCATCCTCTAGGCATCCTGCAGACACCCTTAATATCCGAGATAGGTCCCCTCTGCGAACGTTTTTTCCGTTTTAAACGCTTTGTTTCCATGCTGCATCCGTTCTGCATCTTTTCTGCATGCGTTCCGCTTCCTCCCTGCGTCCGGGCGGATGCAAGTTGCGCGGATGCATAGCGGATGTGTAGCAGATGCGTAGCGGATGCAGAACGGACAAACTGGATACATTTTCTGCGCAAAAGTTTTGGACAGCCCAAAACTTTTGGAGCAGATGAAACGTCCATAAACGGATGCTGGACAGATAGAGAGGAAGCAAAACGGAGGCAGTGAGTACATCGCGTTTTCCAACAGATGGCAAGCTTTTTTGTCCGTTTTACATCCTTTTTGCATCCGTTGGTTCAGTGTGACATGGGCTTAAGCAAGCTCAGTTGGAAATTCAGTTTTCTCTTACAGAGTATTAACCAGTGCAAATTCCTAAGAACATAACTGAATCTAAACTTTCCTTAAGGCTTATCGTTTTTCTGCTTTTAGATAATATATAGCTAACAGGGAAAAATAGAGTTGCCAGTTGGTTCTTCCAGCCCATTCTTATGCAGTGTTCCAAGAAAATGTGTTTCCGCATAATGGCTGGTTCAGCATTCCAGTCCTGGGAACTTCAAAAGAGTTTTGACAAGCTTTATCCACAATAAGTAGTTCATTCATTGAAATAAGCCTTTGAACTTATGTTCTTCCATCTTTTGATATCAATTTGCCTTTGAATCATAAATTTTACCAAGTTGAATTCTCAGCCATTTCTGACAAACCCCCCAAAAATGTTATCCGTTTTCCAACAAGCTACTGTTGACATAAGAAATTAAATATGACACACAGTAAAATAAATTATGACATTCTGTTTTCTTTACTACTTTAAGCCTCATTATTGTTCTTGGCAGCAAAGATGTTTTCTTCCTACAGTAAGCATAATGGGCATTTTAAAAAAAGAAAGAAAGTAGGCAAGCATTCTTCAAATAACCAATGGAAACCTCTTAATTGTTCAAGAGTGGACATGCCTGTTAATTCAGATCAGAACGTCACAAGCGCTATTCACAAGACTTACTTTCTCAAATGAATACGCTGATTATGCTAGGAAAAAACCTCTGTTTACAATAATTCAGCCTAACTAGCCATTAAACTACAGTGGAAGGAAGTCATTGCTATGTGGTAGAAGAATGATATTGTTCAGTTATTGGTTATGTAGATACTGGACAGATGTTAAAGACCCCGTTCAAAATGCTTATCCAAAAGACATCCCCCAGTCAATTGCCAAGATGGTGCTATTTATCAAAAATTCATTCATTCTTCTTCCTCTGAAAATTAACATGCAATAAAAATACATATTACAATTGCTAAAAGATGAAGCATTTTAAAAGATGCTGGCATTATATTTTTCCTTCCCTAAAGCCCCTGTCACACTGCACCAATGGATGGAAAGAGGATGTAAAACGGAGAAAAACACTTGCCATCCATTGGTTAACGCGATGCTTCCGTTTTGTACTCACTGCATACGTTTTGCTTCCTCTTTATCCGTCCAGCATCTGTCTATTGACGTTTCATCCACTCAGAGGGTTTTGAGCTGCTCAAAACTTTTGCATGGAAAATGTATCCAATGCGTCCGTTCTGCATCCGCTAGGCATCCGCTAGGCATCCATTTTGCATCTGTTACGCATCCGTTGTATCCCCTAGGCATCCGCTACGCATCTGCACAACTCGATCCACTCCAGGGGTAAATGGACGCAGGGAGGAAGCAGAACAGACGCGGAATGGATGCAGAATGGATGCATCCGTTACGCATCTGCTATATCCACTAGGCATCTGCTGCGCATCCGCGCAACTCAAATCCGCTCCAGCAGAAAGCAAACACAGGGAGGAAGCGGAACGGACGCGGAACAGACGCGCAGTGTTAGTAGTATGGACGGAGAAAGGATGAACGCGGATGCAGCTCGCATACAAAGCATTTAAAACTGAAAAAACGTTCGCAGAGGGGACCTTTCTCGGATCAATATTTCCTTACTCTTGCCAGGATAGTCTAATGCAGCAGCTTCAGACTGGAAGGCAAGAAGGTGGCATGCTCAAAATCTATGAGAACTCTAAGTCAGAAGTTCCATTCAATGATTTGGCTCTTTTGAGTACATATACTGCATTTTGGAACCTTGGACATTACAGATATTCAATTAGAGTACTATCCGTTTCACTGTACAATTATCTATCCTTGCAATCTTGTAGGATTCCGTAAAATTCTTGTCTTAGTGGATTTCATTGTCCATGCTGACATTACTCAGTTTAGGATTTCATAATCACCATGACAACTATAAATGTCCCCCAATTGTATCCTGTCTTATGGATACATGCCTCATGGAACACATGCTGGATTTGGCAGTTTGTAAAGCTGGTGCTAGAACACCATTTGTAAGGCCATGTCACACTGCCCAACGGATGCAAAAAGGACACAACGGACGAGCAAAATGTTCCATCCATTGTTATCCACTCTCAAAAGGGGCAAAAATTTGCATAAGCAGAGCGGATAACACGGAAATGAACGGACGTGGGGAGGACGCAGAGCGGATGTATAGAGGATGCAGAGCGGATGTATAGAGGATGCGTAGAGGATGCAGAGCGGATGCGTAGAGGATGCAGAGCGGATGCAGAGCGTATGCAGAGCGGATGCGTAGAGGATGCAGAGCGGATGCGTAGAGGATGCAGAGCGGATGCAGAGCGGATGCAGAGCGAATGCAGAGCAGATGAGCTGCATCCACTTTCATCCTTTCTCCATCCGTGCTACTAACGCTGCGCGTCCGTTCTGCTTCCTCCCTGCGTCCGTTTACCGCTGGAACGGATTTGAGTTGTGCGAATGCACAGCGGATGCCTAGCAGATATATCAGATGCGTAATGGATGCAGAACGGATGTCCCCCGTATGCCTAGAGGATGCAGAACGGATGCATTGGATACATTTTCCGCTCAAAAGTTTTGGGCAGCTCAAAACTTTCTGAGCGGATGAAACGTTAATAAACGGATGCTGGACGGATAGAGAGGAAGCAAAATGGAGGCAGTGAGTACATCGCGTTAACCAATGGATGGCAAGCTTTTTTGTCCGTTTTACATCCTCTTTGCATCCGTTGGTGCAGTGGGACATGGACTTAAGTGGAAACGTTTTCTATAACCATTGCCACAAAACTACTGGAGAGATCACTTCCTACTTGATTTTGGACTGACAGTTTATTATTTTAAAAACTGGTTTTTGTTTTTGATCTGATTTTAATGGTAATAGTTTTATTCTGTTTTATAGTTTGTAATTTTTTAAATTTGTTTAAAGGCTACATTACTACTGAAATAAACATAAAAATAGAATCTCATTTAACATAAATAAATAAGCTTGTGTTGCCATTTCTGATGTATCATCACCGGAGTAGTATATGTTTATATATCATCATAGTAGCGCCCCCCCCCAAAAGAGCGGCAAAATAAATGTGTTTCATTTTTAAAAAAATTGAATTAACTTTTATGACTGTTTTGCATTTATTTATCCAAACATAAAGTCAATTCCACTAAAGATTGACATTAAAAATATTTGGGAGATATTACTTAGCAGATATTATAAGTTGTTTTATAGAACTTTGTTCAGCTACATTAGTATATGTACATTTGTCTTGTTCTAATTTTATATGCAATTAAATATTTCTGAATTATGTCTTACTTACTACTCTTGAGAAATTTGTAGCTCAGATACAGAGATTATTTATTCATTATATACTGTCATTATTATATGCTGTCCATCTCACTCTACAAAGCTACTTTGGGTGCTTCTGATATTATCTCGTAAATGGCAGCATTCTGGCTTGGGTACTTTTCTTACTCATGAGTAGAATACCAACATATGCCTACAGAGATCTGTGTTTTTTCCCTAACTACTGTGATCATCCCTAACTAGTTTGAGAATATTCAGTGTATTAGAAAAAGGGAAAGACAAGGAAAATAAACCACTATAATACTTGTATCAAGGAAAATAAACCACTATAATGCTTGTAAGGATTCATTCTACTAGGGCAGGGAAGTCAAACTTGATTTCATTGAGGGTCACATCAAGGTTGTGTATGATCTTGGGGGGCCTGGATGGACGTGGCTGGGCTGGGTAGCCAGCTCAACATAATTCCTATCAGGGGTGCCTGTGGTTGCCTGAGCAATCTGCCAGCAAAAATAGGCTCCCGAGCTCCATTTTCGGAGGTTTGCAGGATGCCATGGCAGAGGGTTGCAGGATGCCATGGCAGCCGAAAATGGATCTCAGAAGCCAGTTTTCACTGGCAGAAGCATGCAGGCCGGTCCTTCACTGTTTCCAGGGCATGGATGACAAGCATCATATTATGAAATTTTTTGGATAGACATTGAGGACGAAAATATTGAAAAGATGTTTCTCTTCTGCTTTTCTTCATGACTCGGTGCTGCAGTATGTTTTGGCTTTTTTGAAAAAGGTCTGGATGCAGCTCCTCTTGCATGCAGTGAGGTGGTTGCTTGTGAATTTTGGGGTTTGATGTGTGTATGTGGATTTTCAGTGTCTGTAGGTTTTTAATTCGTTGTTATCTTGTCTTCCTAATATGTCAATATCTAGGAAGAGAAATCATTATTTTCTTCCTCACGTGTAAAACTGATCCCAGTGAATATGTTGTGTAGATGGTGTGTCTCTTCTAGTCTAGTCTGTTTGATGATGGGAAAAGTGTTGTCAGTGTAATGTAACCCAAATTTGGGCTGGATGGTTGGCAGAACTGTGGCATCTCAGAGTTATGACAGTTATAGTTATAACTAGGTCATGTGATCACCTTTTGTAATCTTCTGATGAGCAAGGTCAATGGGGAAAACAGATTTATTTAAGAACCTTCTTAATAATTTAACAACTGCAGTGATTCACTTAACAACTGTGCCAATAAAGTTTGTAAAATTGGCAAAATTCATTTAACAAATGTTTCATTTAGCAGCAGAAATTTGGGCTCAATCATAAGCTGAGTGATCATAAGTTGAGAACTACCTGTGCGTTAATTTTATCCACATATGATCATAACTAATTTTTCCTTCCTTCCATCCTTCCTTCCTTTCTTCTTTCTTCCCTCCCTCCCTCCTTTCTTTCTTTTGCTTTCTTTTTTCTTCTCTTACTTTTTTCTTTCTTATATCTTCCTAAATTCACAAGCAATACACATATATGACCTCAGACTTTCTTAACATAAGATGCTGAACATAAACTTTGAAATGGAAATATGGCTTAAAATATGACCCTGTTCTTATCTTGCATGATGACTGAGTACAACTTCCTCTAACTACAGACCCAAATGTAGTTTACAAGTAAATTATATCTGCTCTAGAAAAAAACCTGATCAGTCATTCAAAATCATATTGCTATATTTTTCTGCTCTAATGCGGTTTTAAATTGAACCCAGAAATAATGACAAAATCCAAACAGTAATTCCATAAGTAACTTCATGCATAATCTTAAGCCCCTGTCACACTGCACCAACGGATGCAAAGAGGATGTAAAATGGACAAAAAAGCTTGCCATCCGTTGCAAAACGCGATGTACTCACTGCCTCCGTTTTGCTCCCTCTCTATCCGTCCAGCATCCGTTTATTGATGTTTCGTCCGCTCAGAAAGTTTTGGGCTGTTCAAAACTTTTGTGCAGAAAATGTATCCAATGCGTCCATTCTGCATCCGCTAGGCATCCGTTATGCATCTGTTACACATCCGCTATATCCGCTAGGCATCCGCTGAACATCTGCGCAACTCGCATCCGCTCGGACGCAGTGAGGAAGCGGAGCATGCAGAACAGATGCCTAGCAGAAACAAAGCGTTTCAAACGGAAAAAACATTCGCAAAGGGGACATATCTCGGATATTAAGGATGTCTAGAGGATGCCTAGAGGATGCCTACAGGATGCAAAGGGACACCTATACTGCCTATAAAAAGGGGGAGCAACTCATCTGCATCTCACTTTCAGACCAGTAGCCCAGTTGTGCAGATCTCTGCAGCCTTCATCTGACTCGTCCTCTTCCACAGCATCCAGTCATGTCAATCGTGGATCGGAACACAGTCCTTTTGGCAGCCACCATCCTTCTGCAACAGTGCGAAGCCATCTACAGGCTCTGTGAACTCTACTACGTGAAGAAAAGGAGGCAGCCAAGAAGTGTCTGGGTCCGAAGATGGATCGGGAGAAGAGCAGAGTACGGACTGTACAACAAGCTGATGGTGCAGCTCAGGAACGAAGACACTTGTGCATTCCAGAACTTAATGAGGATGCCTCCAGCCATGTTTGACGAAGTTGTGCAGCGCCTGACACCCAGGTTGACCAAGGCAAACACCAACTTCCGGCCCAGCCTGGACCCTGGGCTCAAGGTGGCACTCACTCTGCGCCACCTGGCCTCAGGGACCACCTACAGGAGCATGCAGTATGGCTGGAGGGTGCCACACAACACCATCAGCATTGTGGTCAGAAAAGTGGTGCAGGCCATCATCGAAGAATACAAGGAGGAGCTCCTCCAGTGCCCCTCCACTGATGAAGGATGGAAGAAAGTTGCAGAGCAGTGGTATCAGAGATGGAACTTCCCACACACCGTTGGAACCATAAATGGGAAGCACGTGGCCTGCAAAGCACCACCCAAGTCGGGCCCCACTTATTTCAACTACAAGGGCTCCTTCAGCATCGTCCTCTTTGCCATGGTCGATGCTGACTACAAGTTCATGTACATCGATGCTTCAGGCAGCGGCTCATGTTCAGATGCCCAGGTATACAACACCAGTGACCTCAAGGAGGGGCTGGAATGCAACCTCATCATGGGCTTCCCAGATCCAGACCCCCTGCCCAACAACACGCAAGATGTGCCCTACTTCATCATGGGGGATGACGCCTTCTCCCTCAGAACCTACCTCATGAAGCCATACACTTCCAAACTCCTCACCCGTGAAGAGAGGATCTTCAACTACAGGCTGTCCAGGGCAAGGCGGGTGGTGGAGAATGCCTTTGGCATCCTGGCCAACAGGTTCCAGGTACTTCTCACCACCATGCAGCATCACCCAGAGACTGTGAGGAGGATTGTGGAAGCTTGCTGCATCCTGCATCATGCGCACCCGCTACCCAGTCTTGCAGAACAGGCTCGTGGATCTCCAGCAAGGCAATGGGGACATGGAGCCTGGGGAATGGAGACAAGGGCGAAACCTGATAGGCACTGAGGATGTGCAAGGCCCCAACAGAGCCTCACGTGAAGGAAAGAAGCAGCGCAACCTCCTGAGACACTGGTGCATCTCCCCAGCTGGAGCAGTGGAGTGGCAAGACAGGATGATAGATGATTAATGGGTGCTTCCTTCAGCCTGTCTCATCACATGGATGAGATTGGGCCATGTATGTTGGGTGGGCCTACAATGAACAGGGCGTTTAATAAAGAGTTGTGTTTATGTTCAAATGTGTGGATCAATGCTTACTAATGAAGGGCCAAAGGTGTGGCACCTGGGAGGGTGGACCATACAGTCCCACTATGCTTGCACTGGAGGTTTATCTATCCCACAGCTATCTTAACCCATACCAAAGGTATTCCTGCCCACCCCACTGCTATCTTAACCCATCCCACAAGCATGCAAAGGCTTAAACCAATTCTAAAAGTTTCCACCAAGACTTTATTACAAAAAAAGAAATGAAGCAAATGTGTGAATCAAAGATAAACTTTATTGAACAACAAGCAGTAAAACAAAAATGACCCAAGTCAAGTGTCCAAATAAAGTCCACAGGTAGCCAGCTACCCAGTCTCTGGCACTCTTATTGGTCACTCGGAGGTGTGCCCAGTCTCAGGGATGAAGGGTCCAGGTGCTGTGGAGGTGGGTGGTGCTGGAGTGCTGGTCTGTATCATCATTGGGGTGCCTGGCCCCGAAACAACAACAGGGGACGGTGTGTTGAGGAAGCTCTCAGACAGCTGGCTCAGACCCACGATGCTGAGAGGTCCTTCCTCCATGCCATGGGGTGTCAGCCCCAGTACTGATGACAGATGTACTGAGGCCGGGCTTGACTGTGGGGTGGAGGAAGGAGTAGTGTAGTGGGGCTGTCTGGTCTGCAGCTGGGTGAGGACTGGTGTGGGTGGCATCACTGTCGTCGGTGGCATCATTGTCGTGGGTGGCATCGGTGGCATCAGTGGAACTGGTGGCAACGGTGTCGTCCGATGACTCTGTGATTGAACTGGGAAGGGCTGCTGCCTGTACTGCTGGACCTCCTGGTAGCCGTAGCCCTGGTAGGTGAGAGACTGTGGGAAGCCTTGGAATGGGAGGGACATCACCTGGGGTGGAGGAGCAGACCTGGACTGGGTGGGAGCAGGTTCCTCTGGATCTGGAGGGTTGTGAAGCAGCTCGGTGATCCGGTCCTTCACCACCTGGTACTGGGATTCCTCCATGTTCTTGAGGGTCTGGTTGACATAGGTGAGGAAGGGCTTGCGGTTGGAGGATGAGGAGTCGGTGCTGACCAGCTGAGAGAGGAGATCTATACTGGTGCAGATGGTGTCCCTGATCTCCAGGAGGACAGTGTGGCTCTGCCCCTCCTGCTGTCTGGCTCTCTACCTTTCGGTGGAGGCGGAGCTGGGGGGGGTGGATGCAGCTACGAATGAGGTGGACTCAATGTCTCCTTTCTCCCACTGCACCAGGGAGTCCTCCACGCGCTCCACCACAGTTACAACACCTGCCCGCGGGTTCTCCGCCATGGCACGCTCCACAGAAACCTGCCTGGAGACAGGGACTGACTCTCGGCCGGAAGAGGACTGGGTCTCAGCAGGCTGCCGGAGAGAGAGGGTAGACAGAGAGGCTCCTGGTGCTCCTCGGTGGCGGATCTCACCCTCCAGGAAGCTGCACCTGGCCATGACGTAGATCTCTCTGTCCGTCAGCTTAACCGTGGCCTGGCCAGATTTCTTGAGGTTCAGCTTCCCGTACCAGGTGTGCATGTGCTTCCACCAGCCGAGGAGCACCTCCGAAGTGTAACCCATACTCTCCGCCCTCTCTCTCCAAGCAGCCTGCTTCCTTTTGGTGTCCCTGTACAGCCGGTGTCCCTTCCGCCACAGATAGTCATTCTCTCTCAGACACTCCAGCACATCATCCTCGTGTTCCTCCTTAATGAAGTATTGCCTCCTCTCCCATACCCGCATATGCCTCTTCCTCCCTTTGGCAGGACTAGATGGGCGCTCATCAGAGGGGCTCCCAGGTGGTAGGGGCTGCTCCTCCACACCACCAGCAGCAGCAGCACCAGCAAGATCATCAACATCATCATCATCATCATCATCATCACCAGCAGGATCACAATCATCATCAGCAGCAGCGGCAGCGGCAGCAGGATCATCATCATCATCATCATCGTCATCAGCAGCAGCAGCAACAGGATCAGCAGGACCAGGATCAGCAGCAGCAAAGTAAGCACCAGGAGCCCCAGCACCAGCAGCACCAGCAGCACCAGGAGCACAAGCAGGAGGAGCAAGACCAGGAGCACGAGCAGTACGAGCAAGTCCAGGATCACGAGCAGGATGAGCAGGACCAGCAGGACCAGCAGGACCAGGAGCAGCTTCAGCAGAGTACGCAGCAGCAGAAGCACCACTGCCAGGAGCAGCTTCAGCAGAGTACACAACAGAAGAAGCACCACTGCCAGGAGCAGCTTCAGCAGAAGCTCCAGCACCAGAAGAGCGAGCCCGAGCAGCAGAAGCCCCAGCAGAAGCAGAGTCAGGGACAGGGGGCGGGAGGGTGGCCCTGTCCCTCTTGCCGAGGATGGCGGCAGGTTGATGAGACTTTCGCTTCTTCCCCATGGTTGTGGGGTTGCTGGCTGGCAGGGAGGCTGGCAGGGAGGCTGGCAGGCACCAAGGCTTGCAGGGAGGCTGGCACCAAGGCTGGCAGGAAGCCTGGCACCAAGGCTGGCAGGCAGGCTGGCAGGCAGGCACCAAGGCTGGCAGGCAGACTGGCTGGCAGGGAGGCTGGAAGGCAGGCTGGCAGCAAGGCTGGCAGGCAGGCAGAGAGCAAGGCTGGCAGGGAGGCTGGCCAGGAGGTTTGGAGGCAGGCTGGCAGCAAGGCCTGCAGCAAGGCTTGCAGGCAGGCATGCAGGCAGGGCAGGCAAGGACTCGATGTATCCTGCAGCAGGTCTTTCCTCCGAATGCTGGCCATGTGCGAGCTGCTTCCCTTTATATCCGCGTGGCTTACGCAATGCATCCCCCCTGCATGCGCAATTAATGCCAGGCATCCGTTAGGCTTCTGCTATGCATCCGCTAGGCTTCTGTTCCTCATCCGCTTCATCCGCTGTGCATCCGCTGTGCATCCGCTGTGCATCCGCTTCATCCATTCCGCGTCCACTTTGCTGAGGCCCCCCGGAAGCCTTGCAGATGTTCCATCCGCTCTCATCCACTTCCATCCACTAGGCTTTGTTCCGCATCCTCTTTCCATCCGCTCTGCGTCATCCCCGCGTCCGTGTTGTCCGCTCTGGTTATGCAAATTTTTGCCCCTTTTGAGAGCGGATAACAACAGATGGAACATTTTGTTCGTCCGTTGTGTCCGTTTTGCATCCGTTGGGCAGCGTGACATGGACTTTAACTTTAAATTTTTTTAAACACACCTGGTTGAGATTCTTTTTGAGTTGATAGTAGATTTCATTTATTCCTCTTCCTACAATGCTTGAATCCTGAACATTGCACACATGATAATAATCATGGAAGCTACACATGATCCTGGAAACTCTCAATTCAAATTTGCATATTACCTTCAAAGTTATGAAGTTCTTTTTAATTCAAATTTCTACAGTGTTTTTATTACAAAGCATGGTCAACATAACATTTCCCATATGATTGAAACATTCTGCTTCATTCATTCCCTATATGATTAGCCATTAAAAAAATGATTTAACCATCATTTATTTGCTATGGTATTAATCCCTTTTGCAAAACAAATTATGTACTCCCTCTAGTGTTTGCAAAGGTGCATCATTTTCCCAGTTTTATCAAATAGTACTTTAAATGCTATTATCAGTAAAATATTATTTTCATATATTGTGGTTGGGGCATTAATGGATATTTTGCTCTTCAGTGAATTCTGAGGTGAGATGTGAAGGACACTCAAACACATTTAGAGACTTTAAATAAAAACCCTCAATGAATAAGAAATATATGTATATGTGAAGTTATACAAATTAAATGGATCTGGCAGGAACAGAGTATAATCCTTAAGCCCATGTCACACTGCACCAACAGATGGAAAGAGGATGTAAAATGGAGAGAAAAACTTGCCATCCGTTGGTTAACGCAATGCATCCGTTCTGTACTCACTGCCTCCGTTTTTCTTCCTCTCTATCCATCCAGCATCCGTTGACTGAGGTTCCATCCACTCAAAAAATTTTGAGCTGCTCAAAACTTTTTGAGCGGAAAATGTATCCAACGCGTCCGTTCTGCATCCTCTACACATACGGGGAACATCCATTCTGCATCCGTCGTCATCCGTTACACGTCCGCTACATCCGCTAGGCATCCGCTGCGCATCTGCGCAACTCAAATCCACTCCAGCAGAAAGCGGACACAGGGAGGAAGTGGAACAGACACGGAATGGACGCGGAACAGACACGCAGCGTTAGTTGCACGGATGGAGAAAGGATGAAAGCGGATGCAGCTCGCAAAGAAAGCATTTAAAACTGAAAAAACGTTCGCAGAGGGGACCTATCTCGGATATTAAGGATGTCTAGAGGATTCCTAGAGGATGCAAAAGGACACATAGGGGAAAACCTATATTGCCTATAAAAAGGGTGAGCAACTCACCTGGATCTCACTTTCAGACCAGCAGCCCTCCTGTGCAGACCTCGGCAGCCTTGATCTGCCTCTTGCTCTTCCACAGCATCCAGTCATGTCCACCATGGATCATAACACAGTCCTTTTGCTAGCCACCATCGTTCTGCAACAGTGCGAAGCCATCTACAGGCTCTTTCAACTCTACTACGGGAAGAAAAGGAGGCAGCCAAGAAGCTGGGTCCGAAGATGGATTGGGAGAAGAGCAGAGTACGGACTGTACAACAAGCTGATGGTGCAGCTCAGGAACGAAGACACTCATGCATTACAGAACTTAATGAGGATGCCTCCAGCCATGTTTGACGAAGTTGTGCAGCGCCTGACACCCAGGTTGACCAAGGCAAACACCAACTTCTGGCCCAGCCTGGACCCTGGGCTCAAGGTGGCACTGACTCTGCACCACCTGGCCTCAGGGACCACCTACAGAAGCATGCAGTATGGCTGGAGGGTGCCACATAACACCATCAGCATTGTGGTCAGAGAAGTGGTTCAGGCCATCATCGGAGAATACCTGGAGGAGCTCCTCCAGTGCCCCTCCACTGAAGAAGGCTGGAAGAAAGTTGCAGAGCAGTGGTATCAGAAGTGGAACTTCCCCCACATCGTTGGAGCCATAAATGGGAAGCACGTGGCCTGCAAAGTGCCAGCCAAGTCGGGGTCCACTTATTTCAACTACAAGGGCTTCTTCAGCACCATCCTCTTCACCATGGTCGATGCTAACTACAAGTTCATGTACATAGATGCTTCAGGCAACGGGTCATCTTCAGATGCCCAGGTATACAATGCCAGTCACCTCAAGGAAGGGCTGGAACACAACCTCATCATGGGCTTCCCAGATCCAGACCCCCTGCCCAACGACACGCAAGATGTGCCCTACTTCATAGTGGGGGATAATGCCTTCTCCCTCAGAACCTACCTCATGAAGCCCTACACTTCCAGACTCCTCACCCGTCAAGAGAGGATCTTCAACTACATGCTGTCCAGGGCAAGGCAGGTGGTGGAGAACGCCTTTGGCATCCTGGCCAACAGGTTCCAGGTACTTCTCACCACCATGCAGCATTGCCCAGAGACCGTGAGGAGGATTGTGGAAGCTTGCTGCATCCTGCACAATCTCATGCGCACCTGCTACCCAGTCTTGCAGAACAGGCTCGTGGACCTCCAACAAGGCAATGGGGACATGGAGCCTGGGGAATGGAGGCAAGGGCAAAACCTGATAGACACTGAGGATGTGCAAGGCCCCAACAGAGCCTCACATGAAGGGATGAAGCAGCGTAACCTTTTGAAACACTGGTGCAACTCTCCAGCTGGAGCAGTAGAGTAGCAAGACAGGATGATAGATGATTAATGGATGCTTCCTTCAGCCTGTCTCATCACACTGATGAGATTGGGCCATGTATGTTGGGTGGGCCTACAATGAACAGGGCATTTAATAAAGAGTTGTGTTTATGTTGACATGTGTGGATCAATGATTACATTAGTACTGATAATGTAGGGCCACAGGTGTGGCACCTGGGAGGGTGGACCATACAGTCCCACTATGCTTGCACTGGAGGTTTATCTATCCTCACAGCTATCTTAACCCATCCCACAGGTATCCCTGTCCATCCCACTGCTATCTCAACCCATCCCACAGCTATTACCCATCCCAAAGGTATCCCTGTCCATCCCACTGTTATACTTACCCATCCCACAAGCATGCAAAGGCTTAAACCATTTCTAAAAGTTTCCACCAATACTTTATTTACAAAAATAAATGAAGCAAGTGTGTGAAGCAAAGACAATTTTTGTTAATAACAATCTGTAAAAGAAAAATGACCCAAGTCAAGTGTCCAAATAAAGTCTAAAGGGAGCCACCCAGTCTCTGGCACTCTTCTCTGTCACTCAGAGGTGTGCCCAGTCTCAGGGGTGAAGGGTCCAGGTGCTGTGGAGGTGGCTTCTGTTGGAGTGCTGGTCTGAAGCGCCACTGGGGTGCCTAGTCCCAAGAGGACAACAGGGGACGTTGTTTTGAGGAAGCTCTCAGACAGCTGGCTCAGCCCCATGATGTTGAGAGCTCCTTCCTCCATGCCATGGGGTTTCAGCCCCAGTAACGATGACAGATGTACTGAGGGAGGGCTTGGCTGTGGGGTGGAGGAAGGAGCAGTGTAGTGGGGCTGTCTGGTCTGCAGCTGGGTGAGGACTGGTGTGGGTGGCATCAGTGGCATGGGTGGCATCGATGGCGTCGGTGGCAGCAGTGGCGTGTGTGGCATTGGTGGCATCAGTGGGACCGGTGGCAACGGTGTTGTCCGATGAACCTGTGCCTGGACTGGGAAGGGCTACGCCTGTGCTGCTGGACCTCCTGGTAGCCATAGCCCTGGTAGGTGAGGGCCTGTGGAAAGCCTTGGAATGGGAGGGACATCACCTGGGGTGGAGGAGCAGACCTGGACTGGGTGGGAGCAGGTTCATCTGGATCTGGAGGGTTGTGAAGCAGCTCAGTGATCCTGTCCTTCACCACCTGGTACTGGGGTTCCGCCATGTCCATGAGGGTCTGGTTCACATAGGTGAGGAAGGGCTTGCGGTTGGAGGATGAGGAGTCAGTGTGTACCAGCTGAGAGAAGATATCTATGCTGCTCCTGATGGTGTCTCTTATCTCCAGCAGGACAGTGTGGCTCTGTCCCTCCTGTCTGGCCCTCTGCCTTTCTGTGGAGGAGGAGCTGGGGGTGTATGCGGGTTGGACTGTGGTGGAAGTGCCGACTCCTTTCTCCCACTGCTCCAGGGGGTCCTCCACGCGCTCCGCCATGGTTAGAACAGCTGTCGGTGGGTTCTCCATCGTGGCACGCTCCACAGACACCTGCCTGGACACAGGAGCTGACTCTCTGCCGGAAGAGGACTGGCTCTCAGCAGGCAGCCTGAGAGAGAGGGTTGTGAGAGGGGCTGCTCCTCGGTGGCAGATCACACCTTCCAGGAAGCTGCACTTGGCCATGATGTAGGTCTGTCTGTCCGTCAGCTTGACTGCGGCCTGGCCAGATTTCTTGAGGTGCAGCTTCCCGTACCAGGTGTGCATGTGCTTCCACCAGCCGAGGAGCACTTCCGAAGTGTAGCCCAGGCTCTCCGCCTTCTCTCTCCAAGCAGCCTGCTTCCGCTTGGTGTCCCTGTAGAGCCTGTGTCCCTTCCGCCATAGATACTCATTCTCTCTCAGCCACTCCAGCACCTCATCCTCATGTTCCTCCTCGATGTTGTATTGCCTCCTCTCCCGTTCTCACGTCTGCCTCTTCCTCCCTTTGGCAGGACCACATGGGCCCTCATCAGAGGGGCTTCCAGGTTGTAGGGGCTGCTCCTCCACACCATCAGCAGCAGCAGCACCAGGATCATCAGCAGCAGAGTAAGCATCAGCAGTGCCACAGGACCAGCAGGACCAGGAGCACCAGCAGGACCAGGAGCACCAGCAGGACCAGGAGCACCAGCAGGACCAGGAGCACCAGCAGGACCAGCAGGACCAGGAGCAGCTTCAGCAGAGTAAGCACGAGCAGAAGCACCACC
>BLBF01000019.1:38137766-38165302 GCA_015471245.1 Laticauda colubrina
AGAAGCAGCTTCAGCAGAGTAAGCACCAGCAGAAGCACCACCACCAGAAGCAGCTTAGCAGAGTAAGCACCAGCAGAAGCACCACTGCTAGAAGCAGCATCAGCAGAGTAAGCACCAGCAGAAGCAGCACCACCAGAAGCAGCATCAGCAGAGTAAGCACGAGCAGAAGCACAACCGCCACAAGCAGCAGCAGCAGCTCCTCCAGAAGCAGAAGCAGCAGAAGCCCCAGCCCCAGAAGAGCGAGCCCGTGCTGCAGAAGCCCCAGCAGAAGCAGAGTGAGGGCCAGGGGGTGGGAGGGTGGCCCTGTCCCTTTTGCCAGGGCTGGCAGCAGATGGCTGAGGCTTTCTCTTCTTCCCTATGGTTGTGGGTTTGCTGGCTGGCAGGCAGGCAGGCAGGCAGGCTGGCAGGCAGTCGATGTGTCTGGAAGCAGGTCTTTCCTCTGAATGTTGACCGGCTTGGGAGCTGCTTCCCTTTATATCCGCAGGGCTGACGCAATGCATCCTCCCCACATGCACAGTGAACGCTAGGCATTCCCCTAGGCATCTGCTAGGTATCTGCTAGGCATCTGCTAGGCATCCACTAGGCATCCTCTAGGCTTCTGCTCTGCATCCGCTTCATCCGCTAGGCTTCCATTGTGCATCCACTTCATCCGCTCGGCTTCCGCTCCTTCCTTTCCGCGTCCGCTTTGCTGCGCTCCCCTGGAAGCCTTGCGGATGTGCCATCCACTCTCATCCGCCTCCATCCGCTAGGCTTCCATGGAGCATCCGCTTTTGATCCTCGCTACATCCTCCCCCCGTCCATTCCTTTCCGTGTTGTCCACTCTGGTTATGCAAATTTTTGCCCCTTTTGAGAGCGGATAACAATGGATGGAACATTTTTCTCATCTGCTGTGTCCTTTTTACAAACGTTTTGCATCCGTCGGCCAGTGTGACAGGGCCTTTAGTTATGCTAAGTTTGTTACCATTAAACTTAAATGGCACAAAAAGGATATTGAGAAAGGAGGAAGGAGGGCGTATGCCAGAAGGAGAACCAAAAATAGTATTGTTTGAACCTGATCAGTTATGGCTCATTCAGAATGGTTTGTGGTTGAGGTGGTGGACCAGGACTGAGGATAGCTCTAGTACATCCAGATGTAAGCTCATCCTCAACCATGGGTATTTACTGGGCCAGTCACGACTTCTCAGAACAATTTGCATCATAAGGTGGCTGTGGAGAAAAAAAACACATGAGTGCACTGTGTACTGCCTTGAGCCTCAAAAGAAAAGATCAGATGTAAATTAACAACAAATATGTCAGCCTCACTGGGTACTGGATTATTGATACTGACAAACCACAGTAGTCACAAATGTAAGGTGTAGTAACAAGGGTTTATTCCATCAGCAAACATCATACTTGATCCAAAGTGGCAACAAAGAATACAATCCCAGTAAAGCTATTGCTGAGAGCAATTGCCTCTCAGCACTTATTATAGCTGCCTGTCAACCCCACCCAGCTAACCTACACCCACCCAACTCATCAAATGCCTCCCAGCATCTGTAAAACAGCAGAAAAGCACCCCATCCAAAATCTTAGTTCCGAAGCCTCCCCACACTGCCAATCGCTGAAAATAAACCCCCAAACAGCACTGCCAAACAGCTGACATTCCAGAACAGCTGCAGTGTGGAACAGTCTATGAACAACACCAGGATGAAAGAAACAGGTGAAGCCTCCCCATGCCACCAATCGCTTCCCCATCACTTGCCAAGGAGTTGGGACAAGGAGGCAGGCATTGTGAGGCAGTAGAGAACAAGGAGGCAGGCATTGTGGGGCAGAAGGTGTTGTGAGGTGGTAGTTGCCATATTCTCTGTCATTTGCCATGATGCCATTTTCCCTATTGTTGGGCTCCAGGGATGATTGCTTGTCTCGAACCTGACATGCAGCCCCCTCTACCATGGTTTGTCTCCCTGGAAGACAAACATCACAATTAGATTACAGTGTTCAATTGAGTGCATCCTTCCCATTAGCTTTTGTGGGGTTCCTACAATGGAAAGTCCACAACAACCATGGTGCTGCTACATCAGTATGCTGCACCCACAAGGCCTTATTGAGAGGGTAGTCCTTCCATCTGACAAGATAGCGCAAAAAACCCCTCCATCTATGAGAATCCAGAATTATCTTTATGTCGTAATGATCATCTCATACAGGGCCCAGGGTCTTGAGTCTGGGTTCTAATCTCGTCACGTCTTCAGGTTTCAAAAGGCTGCTATGAAATACAGGGTGTATCCTCTTAAACCTTGATGGCAGGTTTAGGTGAACAGTAACAGGATTAATTATCTGAACCACTTGGAAAGGACCAATAAACTTTGGCCCTAGTTTTCTACATGCCACCCCTAGATTTATAATACTTAGTTGACAAATATACCCAGTCCCCAATTGCAAAGTTCAGCCCATTTTTTTTTTGTCAGCCTGGCTCTTATATGCTTTTGCAGCTTTGAACAATGCCTTCTTCACTTCCTTCCAACGGGTTTGTATATTATCTGTTCATTTTGTAATTGTAATTCATCAGATGTATGAGGCCACTCAGGTAAAGGAATGAATTCCTTACCATGTACTACATAAAAAAGGGGAATATCCACTACTACTGCATGCTGTGTTGTTGTAGGTTACCTCTGCAAAGTCTACCCAATTATTTTATTGATATGAAATATAACATCACAGATACTGTTCTATTATAGCATTAGGTCTTTTAACTGCCCCATTCATACATGGATGATATGCTGTGCTTAAACCTTGTGATGAGATGGTTAATTGCATGAATTCTTTCCAGAAACGTGCAGTGAATTGAACCCCTCTATCAGAAATAATACATCTAGGGAGAGGTTAATACCAAGAAGGAAGAGTCACTATCACTACTTTTTGTCATTGCATTGATTGCTCTATCAACAATACTGAACAAGTCAGGCCAGAACTATCAAACATTAAAGACATCTGCCAAGCTATTCCACCTTTTACATGGACAATCTAAAGCTGTATGGAAAAACATCATATGAAACAGGATTGCTGTCCAACACAGCTTGTAGATACAACCAAGTTCTGCAGTGGAATTTGGACTGGACAAATGTGTCACTCTTACCATCAATAGGGGAAATACTGAAAACTGAAGGAAACAACATCCGCTTAAGAAATAACAAGAGTCTGAATAAAGGTCATTAAAAATACCTGGACATTCTTTATGATGATAACATCAAACACACTAAAGTCAAGAAAAAAGTCTAGAAGTGAATACATCATGAGATTGAAAAAGATTTTAAGGCCCAAACACAGTGGAGGAAATACCACCAAAGCAATTCACACATGGGAAATTCCATACATAGCTGGAATAGTGGACTGAGTCCAAACAGACGTAAAAGGCCCACATTGGAAGGCCCCAAAAACAATGACAATGAATCATATCCTTCATTCATGGCAATGTTATTGATAGACTCTACTTATCAAGTAACATAGCTGCCATGGAATGTTGCAAGTATACTGGACAGTTGAAGAAGGAGAAAGGGCAAAGGAAGAATATCTAAAGTACAAGTGAAGAAGATACATTAAAAGTGGTACATCATGAAGACTTACTGAGTTCTGGAGAGACCGAACAAGAAATACCTGATGAAAAGTAGAAATGAGATATGGCAAGGCAAAGTATTACATGGCAATACACACAAATGCACACAAAAAAACTTCAGGATGGATTACGAGAAGTCCTGGCAAAGTCTAACAGCATGAAATTTGAAGAAAAAAACAGACCAGTTCTAGATGCAAAAGTCCAAACCTTAATAACAAATTCTTACAAAACACAATTGAAAAAACAGCAACAGAAAGTATCTGCAGACAAACTGAAGAAACAGTGCATTGTCTAGTTAGCTGCAGAAAGAAGATCACACAAACTGACAACAAACAAGAGCATGATAATGTAGCTCCAATGGTACATTGGAGTATCTGCAAGAAACATCATTTGCCAGCAAATAAAACTGGTGTGACTACAACATAGGCAAAGTAACAGAAAATTAAGAATGTAACATGTTCTGAAATTACAGAATTCAAATAGACAAGCATCTGCTACCCCAGACTTAACAAGAGAAAACCAAACATTTGGATAGTGGATGTTGTAGTATATGGAGTTGGCAAAATAGAAGAGGAGGAGAAAATCACAATGTCCAAAAATCTGCAAATAGAACAGCTGGAAGAAAAGAAAGCAAACATTATAGCAGTAGTACTAAATGCCAAAGCAAATGGAGTATCACTTGAATTCCATCAATATTGACAAAACCATCATCAGTTAATCGCAGAAGACAGATTTACTTGGAAGAATGTACCTTTAACATCATCAAACAACATCTGTCTATCCCAGGTCTTTGGAAAGGACTTGATAAAATGCCAAATCAAGTCTGAACATTTGGCTGACTGTTCAACAAACCTTAATATAATAATAATAAACTGGCCATGGTAGTCCCAGTAGTAATTGACAGACTGGGTGTCATATCCAAAAACCTTTTATGGCTAAAATGTGCCATTGATTAAAATACTGATTGTTACAATAATGTTATTATTACAAAAACATTACAAAAATGTTTATTAAAAATCTGACCAACAGGTTATTAATAGTTATACTTATGTTTCAATTACCTTAGAAGAAAGCTATTAGCCAGTGGATCTTTACTGTTATGTTTGTAAACAAAAAACAGAATTGTGCCTTGGTGTGGGATTGCAATCTTTTTGGGATTATTTATCTTTTTCTTCTAAGAGTCAAAAAGAAAATATGAATAAGGCATGTGATAAAACAGAGATTTGCTGTCTAGATGCCATTAGCATTAATAAGCCTAACTACTAAGGTTTTTGGGAAGTCCATGCTTGGGGGTATGCATTCTGATCTTTCTCCAAATGAGCCTTGACAAATTATAGAAGTTTATCAACTTGGATTAAAAAGGGAGTTTTATTTCATCCCACTCTTGTTGAAAAGGCTGGGTGCATTTGGTATGGGAACACTGCCATGGAAGTCCTACCACTGTGTTCAAGAATGGTCTGAGAAAATATTTTGATAAATGCTACTATTTGCTAAACTAGGTTCCACTAGAGGGTGCTTCAGCAATATGAATAAATATATTTCCCAGAAACTGCTTTAGCAAGGTAGGTTTATGATCACAAAAAGCTTTCATGGCCAGATTTTTATATTATATCCACCATATCATGGTACATTTAATATTTTGCAAAAAGATAAGACAGAGTCAACAGTGCGAGCTTTGACACTTTAAAACATAGACAAATTTTTAAGGGCACTTCAGTGCCATATAGGTATTGTGCACTTCAGTTTCCCAATTCACTTTGGGAAATTGAAAGGAGAAAGAAAGGGAGGAAATTGCTCGCCATTCAGATACTGTGCAAGGGGAGGGAGAACTAGTTTTGCAAGAATACAAAAGGAAATGAGGGGGGGAAACCCTTCTTTATATCAAACAGCAATAAAACCAAGCATGTGTCCATGAATGTTATATTGTTGTTGTTGTTAGTCGTGAGGTCATGTCCGACCCATCATGATGCCATAGACAGCGTTCCATCAGGCCTTTCTGCCGTCCCTTGCAGCCAGAGGCTTCTGAAGGTACATATGAAAGGACTTGTAGTGAACGTGGGAACGTTTGGGAGGCACAATTGGAGCAATAAAAGGGATTAGACCTGTTCTGTGGATGTGTTGTTTTCATGCCATGCCCCAGGTCATCACAGTCGGTACTTGTATACAATAATAATTTAAAAACAACAACATTATATCAGTTTAAGTCTAAACAAGCCAATCAATTACAGTGATCTAAATCTATGCTCCAATCGCAGATGGAAAAGAGGCAGAAGCTGAACAATTGTACAAATATTTGCAAGTCCTTATCAATATAACACTAAAAAAGAAACATACTACAAGAAATCCCCAACTTAGGACTTCAAGTAATGCGCTGAGAAATTTGTTAAGTGAGTTTTGCCCAATTTTAAGACTTATTTTGCCACATTTGTTAAGTGAATCATTGTATTTGTTAAATTAGTAACATGGTTGCTAAGTGAACCTGGCTTCCCCATTGACTTTGCTTGTCAAAAGGTTGCAAAAGGGGACCACCTGGCTTAGGGATGCTGCAACCGTCATAAATGTGGGTTTGTTGTCAAGTATTTGAATGTAAATCGCAATGAGGATGTGCAATGATCTTAAATGTGAAAATGATCATAAATCACTTTTTCAGTGCCATAGTAACTCTGAACAGTCACTAAGTGAATTCTTGTAAGTCGAGGATTAGCTATGTTTATAGGAGACATGTATAAATAAAATAAAATAGTCTTTGGAATAATGAGAAAGTATTTGGGGTGTATGAAACAAAGGAAGATCTTGAAAATTCAGTGATTATAGACAACTCCTGAAATCAAAAAGTATGCTAAGTATGATGTCACATGACCACAACTTGTGACTTCTTGCCAACTTCCTCATTGACTTTGTTTGTTGAGCCCAATGGCAGATTAAGGCTCGCTGGTTCCCTAAACACTGACAAATCTTGGTGCCCCCCTCCTATGTACATACAGTACAAACGAAGCCAAGCTTAGGCTGCATAAAAGTTTTTGCAGTGCCCCCTTTGGGCCTGGTGCCTTAAACATATGCTTAGTTTGCTTAATAAACTACTGGTTGAGAGCCAGGTGTAAAAATCACAAATGGTGAATCGCAGCTTCATGCAGGGAAACTGCAATGGCCATAGCAATGTCAAGGAGCAGCCATAATTCTGATTCAGCATTATTTTAAATTTGAACAGTTCCTGAATGACTGGCTGCTAAAGCCTATGTCACACTGCACCAACGGATGGAAAGAGGATATAAAACGGAGAGAAACACTTGCCATCCGTTGGTTAACGCGATTCATCTGTTCTGTACTCACTGTCTCCGTTTTTCATCCTCTCTATCCGTCCAGCATCCGTCGACTGAGGTTCCATCCGCTCAAAACTTTTTTGAGCTGCTCAAAACTTTTTGAGTGGAAAATGTATCCAATGCATCCGTTCTGCATCCACAAAGCATATGGGGAACATCCGTTCTACATCCATTGTCATCCGTTACGCATCCGCTATATCCGCTAGGCATCCGCTGCGCATCCGTGCAACTCAAATCCGCTCCAGCGGAAAACGGACACAGGGAGGAAGTGAAACGGACGCAGAATGGACACAAAGCGTTAGTAGCATAGACGGAGAAAGGATGAAAGTGGATGCAGCTCGCATACAAAGCATTTAAACTGGAAAAAACGTTTGCAGAGGGGACCTATCTTGGATATTAAGGATGTCTAGAGGATGCCTAGAGAATGCAAAAGGATACATAGTGGAAAACCTATATTGCCTATAAAAATGGGGAGGAACTCACCTGGATCTCACTTTCAGTCCAGCAGCCCTGTTGTGCAGACCTCTGCAGGCTTCATCTGGCTCTTGCTCTTCCACAGCATCCACCATGGATCGTAACAAATTTCTTTTGGTAGTCACCATGGTTCTGAAACATTGTAAAGCCATCTACAGGCTCTTTCAACTGTTCTACGGGAAGAAAAGGAGGCGGCCAAGAAGCGTCTGGGCCTGAAGATGGATCGGGAGAAGAGCAGAGTATGGACTGTACAACAAGCTGATGGTGGAGCTGAGGAAGGAAGACACCTGTGCATTCCAGAACTTCATGAGGATGCCTCCAGCCATGTTTGATGAAGTTGTGGAGCGGCTGACACCCAGGTTGACCAAGCAGAGCACCAACTTCCGGCCCAGCCTGGAACCTGGGCTCAAGCTGGCACTCAATCTGCACCACCTGGCCTCAGGGACCACCTACAGGAGCATGCAATATGGCTGGAGGGTGCCACATAACACCATCAACATTGTGGTCAGAGAAGTGGTGCAGGCCATCATTGAAGAATACCTGGAGGAGCTCCTCCAGTGTCCCTCCACTGAAGAAGGCTGGAAGAAAGTTGCGGAGCAGTGCTATCAGAGGTAGAACTTCCCCCACACCGTTGGAGCCATAGATGGGAAGCACGTGGCCTGCAAAGCTCCAGCCAAGTCGGGGTCCACTTATTTCAACTACAAGGGCTTCTTCAGCATCATCCTCTTCACCATGGTCGATGCTGACTACAAGTTCATGTACATCGATGCTTCAGGCAACGGGTCAGCTTCAGATGCCCAGGTATACAATGCCAGTGACCACAAGGAGGGGCTGGAACGCAACCTCATCATGGGCTTCCCAGATCCAGACCCCCTGCCCAATGACACGCAAGATGTGCCCTACTTCATCGTGGGGGATGACGCCTTCTCCCTCAAACCTACCTCATGAAGCCCTGCCCCCCCAGACTCCTCACCCGTGAAAAGAGGATCTTCAACTACAGGCTGTCCAGGGCAAGGCATGTAGTGGAGAACGCCTTTGGCATCCTGGCCAACAGGTTCCAGGTACTTCTCACCACCATACAGCATCGCCCACAGACCGTGAGGAGGATCGTGGAAGCTTGCTGCATCCTGCACAATCTCATGCGCACCCGCTACCCAGGGTTACAGAACAGGATTGTGGACCTCCAACAAGGCAATGGGGACACGGAGACTGGTGAATGGAGGCAAGGGCAAAACCTGATAGCCACTGAGGATGTGCAAGGCCACAACAGAGCATCATGTGAAGGGAAGAAGCAGTGCAACCTCCTGAAACACTGGTGCAACTCCCCAGCTGGAGCAGCGGAGTAGCAAGACAGGATGGTAGATGCTTAATGGATGCTTCCTTCAGCCTGTCTCATCACACTGATGAGATTGGGCCATGTATGTTGGGTGGGCCTACAATGAACAGGGCATTTAATAAAGGGTTGTGTTTACATTGACATGTGTGGATGAATGATTACATTATTATTGATAATAAAGGGCCATAGGTGTGGCACCTGGGAGGGTGGACCATACAGTCCCACTATGCTTGCACTGGAGGTTTATCTATCCCACAGCTATTACCCATCCCAAAGATATCCCTGCCCATCCCACAGCTATTACCCATTCCAAAGGTATCCCTGCCCATTCCACAGCTATCCTTACCCATCCCACAAGCATGCAAAGGCTTAAACCATTTCTAAAAGTTTCCACCAAGACTTTATTTAATAAAATTAATGAAGCAAGTATATGAAGCAAAGATAATCTTTATTAATAACAAGCTGTAAAAGAAAAATGACCCAAGTCAAGTGTCCAAATAAAGTCTACAGGTAGCCACCCAGTCTCTGGCACTCTTCTTGGTCACTCAGAGGCGTGCCCAGTCTCAGGGGTGAAGGGTCCAGGTGCTGTGGAGGTGGGTGCTGCTGGAGTGCTGGTCTGAAGCGCCACTGGGGTGCCTGGCCCCGAGAGGACAACAGGGGACGGTGTTGAGGAAGCTCTCAGACAGCTGGCTCAGTCCTGTGATGTTGAGAGCCCCTTCCTCCATGACATGGGGTGTCAGCCCCAATACCGATGACAGATGTACTGAGGCCGGGCTTGGCTGTGAGGTGGAGGAAGGAGCAGTGTAGTGGGGCTGTCTGGTCTGCAGCTGGGTGAGGACTGGCGTTGATGGCATCGGTGGCATGGGTGGCATTGGTGGCATCAGTGGCACCGGTGGCGTCCGATGTACCTGTGCCTGGACTGGGAAGGGCTGCCTGTGCTGCTGGACCTCCTGGTAGCCGTAGCCTTGGTAGGGGAGGTCCTGTGGAAAGCCTTGGAAGGGCAGTGACATCACCTGGGGTGGAGGAGCAGACCTGGACTGGGTGGGAGCAGGTTCAGCTGGGTCTGGAGGGTTGTGAAGAAGATTGGTGATCCTGTCCTTCACCACCTGGTACTGGGGTTCCGCCATATTCATGAGGGTCTGGTTAACATAGGTAAGGAAGGGCTTGGGTTGGAGGATGGGGCATCGGTGTGTACCAGCTGATAGAGGAGATCTACGCTGCTCCTGATGGTGTCTTTTGTAGATTCTTTTCCTTTCTCTCTTCCCTCTCTTCTTCTCCCTCCCCTTTTTATTCCCTTTTCTATCTGATTCTCGCTTCTGCAATCCTCCCTTCTGCTTCTTCCTGATATTATGATTACTTTTCAAATTACTCTTTTTTTTTATTGTTGCTTCAGTGCTTTTAACTCCCTTTCCCCCCTTTCCCTTTTTTATCCCACTTAAAATTGCTTGGTCATAAAAAATGACTTCTTCGTTGCCCCACCCTTCTTGTTCTGCCACGTTTCTTGTTGTTTTTCACAGTTCAAGATCTCCATTTCTAAAAATTGAAATATGAAGCCAAAAGATTCTCTTCCGTCTTGTGCTTCTTCTTTTTGTTCTTTAAGTCTCATTTTTAACCCTTCAAGGAGTGATGCCGTTTTTAAAAAAAATTAAACAACTCCTAATTTATTTTATTTTATTTCATTAGGATCCTCCATCCAAAGTTCCAGGAGTCATCCAATAATCCAAAACTGTTTCTTGCTTCTTTTCTCACTTTGTTATCTTGCAACAAAGTTTCAGCTACAATGTATCTTTTGCAAGCCTTGTTAAAAATCCACTATCAATTTTTTTAAGTTCCAGGTAGTCTCCTCCATTTTCCAGATTCCATCCTCTTTTTTTCCTTTTTCCCTCCACTGCTTTCTTTCTTTTTTTAAAGAAAGTTTTTAAATTATCCAAGAATCTTTATCCCTTTGACACTTTATTTTCAGCTAGAAATAGCCTATTCATGTCAAAGTGGATTAATATCAATTTCTTATTTGAATCTCTTCTCATTAATGTTCCAAGTAAATTAAAACTGTCAATATTAGAGGAAAAAAAGCCAATTCCATTTACTTTCCCTTTCTCTTTCTCAGCTTAAAATCTTTTTTAGGAATAGTATTAGTCTTTAAAATTCAGGTTCCAGGTACCTTAAATAGATGTTCTCCATTCAACCCGGTCAGTCAAACTTTCTCCTTTAAACTTCCTCCTGCACAATCTTGTCTGGTCGGGTTCTCCTTTGAGGTGGCCATTTCTGCCCACCACTGCAACTGCCTTTGGGAAAAGGAGTAATGGCCAGTCAAGGAGGAGAGATGTGGCTCTCCTCAACCCTGCTGATGGCTCCCCTTTTCTTCACCACCTCTACAGGGTGGCTTCAGGCCCGAATCCAGGCAGCTTGGGGTGCTCCAGCAGTGAGCACGGAACCGCAGATGATTGCGATTTTGGTCCATTGCTGAAGAAGCCCAAACCAGAAGTCCAATTTATTACCTTTTGATACTTTCATTAAATGAGAGGAAATGCAAAGTAAAAAGAATAGAAAAAATAACTTATAGAAGCATTACAATTTAAGGAAGTTAAAAAGCAATAAGCATAGGTTGCTAGAAGAGTTGAGGAATTCTAAGCAGCTGAGGCAGTGGCCCTTGGCAGGCAGAACCATTATTAACAGTGGTGGGATTCAATTTTTTTCACTACCAGTTCTGTGGGCCTGGCTTGGTGGGCGTGGCAGGGGAAGGATACTGTAAAATCTCCAGTCAAAGGTGGTATTTGCCGGTTCTCTGAACTACTCAAAATTTCTTTTTTTTATATATGTATTTTATTGGTTTTTAAAAACAAAACAAAGACAAAAAAAAACATAAAAACATCCAGCTTTCTTTCATAGGTGTACAAGCAGTGTGTCAGTTAGTTTACAAATTTTTTGTGCATCAATTTCATAGTCTCAATTACAGTTACATTATATAATAACTCATATTATACATCAAAAATTGAATACTCTGGTATTATTATTAATGAGTCATTTGACTGTAATTTTGTTCATTCATACTTTGCGAGATAACTATACTTTACTTATTTTATAACAATTCATGTAATCCTTCCAAATCTATCCTTAAAACATTATATGTATATAATAATAAAGAGAAAAGAAATACATCTTTATATATTCATTATTTTCTAAAATTCTATATATTCTATTATTGTATTTTGTTATCTAACTATTGATAGAAAAGGTTCCAAATTTTGTAAAATTGTTTATCTTCTTGTTCTCTAATGTCAAATATCAATCTACTCATTTCAGCACATTCCAATATTTTCTAAATAATTTCTTCCTGCCATGGTATTTTCTCATTTTTCCAATTTTTAGCAAATACAATCCTAGCCGCTGTTAATACATTTACAGTCAAATATTTTAAATCTTTGCTGTATGTATCCAGTAAAATTCCCAATAAAAATATCTCTGGTTTCAAGTCTATATGTTTTTTTTGTCATTTTTTCCAACCACATGTGGATTTTAGTCCAGTATTTTTTAGCATCCGCACAAGTCCAACACATATGGTAATATGAGCCAGCTGTCTGATGACTTTTCCAACATTTTTCAGATTTATTCTTGAACATTCTCGCTATTCTTGACAGGGGAAAATGCCACCTGTAAAACATCTTATACAAATTTTCTTTAAATGCTGTTGACATTATCATTTTATAATTTTGAAGCCACAATTTTTGCCATTTCTCTAAATCAATCCCATATCCAAAATTCTTCCCCCATGCAATCATAGTTTCTTTAACTTCTTCTTCTTCTAATTTAATTTCTAGTAAATATCCATATAATTTTTTAATCACCTTTTCATCAGTACCTGTCAAAATCTTATCCGAATCAGTCAATTTATCATAAAAATCTTCTGTTTTAAATTTTTTATCATACCTTGAATGTATTTGCGCATATGAAAACCAATTCATCTTTATACCTTGTTCCTCTAATTTTTGCATAGATTTAAGTTCACCCTTTTCATTCAAAATTTCCACATTAACTGTTTGTTCCTTCTTGTATATTATAGGATAGGAAAATGTTTCAATAGTCGATAACCAGACTGGAATTTTTAAATAACATTGTCTTTTAAACTTCTCCCAATTTAACCACAGAGACTCCCATATATGATGTCTTCTAAAATAACCCTGTGTTTTAGTTTCCTTGTACCATAAAAAAAGCATGCCAGCCCAGCAACAAATCATGTCCTTCTAATATCAACAATCTAGTATTTCTTAATGTTATCCATTCCTTAACCCATATCAAGTTTGCAGCTTGGTAGTACAACTCCCAATTAGGCAAACCAAACCCTCCTCTAGTTCTAGCATCTTGTAAGAGTTTTAACTTTATTCTTGCTTTCTTATCTTGCCATATATATTTCAACACAATTTTATTTAAGTCTTCAAAATAGTCCTTTCCAAGCCTAATTGGTATTGTTTGAAACAAATATAAAATTCTGGGTAAAATATTCCTTTTGATTGTTGATATTCTCCCTAATAATGACAGTTGTAGGTTCTCCCATTTCGTCAAGTCTAACGCTATCTGTTGTTTAAGTTTAATGTAATTGTTCTCTTAGTGTACTACATCTTGCTGTCAAATGTATCCCCAAGTACTAAACCTTATTCGTGACTTGAATTTTCAATACTTCTGCCAATTCTTCTTTTTGTCTTAGTAACATATTCTTTGTCAAAATCTTTGTCTTGTCTTTGTTTATTTTCAAGCTGGCCACCTTGCCATATGGCTCTATCTTTTCCAATAGTTTTGGTGCTGTTTCTAGAGATCTCCTAAAATAAAGGCCAAGTCATCGCAAAAGCTTGCAATTTAAATTATTCCTTTTTAATTTTAATTCCTTTTATACTCTTTTTGTCTCTAATATTTATAAATAGCAAAGGTGATAGTGGGCAACCTTGTCTTGTACCTTTTCTTATATTGATAGAGTCTGTTAATTCTCCCCCTATCATTACCTTTGCCATTTGCTTATAATATATGGCTTGTATTGCTTGAATAAATTTTCTGGCAAAGCCCACCTGTTCCAGTAATAATAACATGAATCTCCAGTTTTAGATGCCTTTTGTGCATCTAAAAATATCAAAGCCATTTGTTTTTCGGGGTGAGCCTCATAATATTCCAAAGTGTCCAATATTACTCTCATATTATCTTTAATTTGTCTCTTTGGCAGAAATCCATTTTGGTTAGAATGAATAAAATTATTTAAATATTTTTTGAGTCTCTCTACCAATATTGAAGCAAAGATTTTATAATCTGCATTTAATAAAGAAATAGGTCTATAATTCTTAATTTGTAATGGATCAGGCTTCTGACCATGTTTTAGGTATCTTCTTCTTTAACATAACTTCATTCATGACTTCTAGCAATGGAAGGTTCAGCGATTCTTGTAAAATTCTGCCGGAAGTCCATCTGGGCCTGGCGCCTTCCCATTATTTTGTTTCTTAAGTGCTTCAGTTAACTCCATCATAGTTATATTGCTTTCTAGCATTTTTTTCAGTTTCTTTAGGTATTTTAGGTAGATTAGCATTCTGTAAATACTGTTTAACTCTTTCCTCATCAATATTCTCTTGCTCATCTGATTTCCCATAAAAGTCTCGAATGATTTCCTTCTTCTCTTTATTGCCGTGGCAAACTTGACCTTGATCATCTATTAACTGCGGTATTTTCCTTGGTTCTTTCTTCTTTCTCAATTTGTATGCTAACCATTTACCTGGTGTGTTTGCATCCTCAAAAATTTTTTATTTAGCACTTCTAATTTTCTGTGCTAATTCTTCTTTCTCTATTAAACTCATTTTATGTTTAATTGTGTTCAGTTTTAGCTTAATGTATTTTTTCTGTGGCATTTTCTGTAATTCTTTTTCAAGTCTTTTATACTCATCTTCTAAAGCTTCCGTGGCTTGCCTTTTCCTGGTGTTCCTTTTCCTTGTGTAGTCTATTATCAAGCCTCTAGCATATGCCTTCATTGTGTCCCATACATTCTGAATTGAAGTGTCTTCTTTTTTATTTTCTCTCAAGAAAAAAGCCAATTCTTTCTCCATTCGCTGTATAAAATCCTTCTCCTTTAGAATAGTATTATTTAATGACCATCTCGATCTTCTTTTTTGTTCTTTCCATTTAATTGTCACTGGACTGTGGTCTGCCCAAGTACTTGTTTCGATATTTGTTTCTTGAATATTAGATATTAGTTCTACTGAAGTCCAAATCATATCTATTCTGGACCATGTTAAATGCTAAATGTCTATTTGAGTAAAAAGTGTATTGTTTGGTTTTAACATTCCTTTCTCTCCATATATCTTTTAAGTTTATTTCATCTATCATTTTAAAAACGGATTTGGGAAGAGTTTTTCAATTTTGCTTTGTTGTTGCTGCTGTATAGTCCAATTTATTGTCTACAATTCCATTGAAATCTCCCATCATAACTATATTAACATAGTCCAGTTCAATTATTTTCATGTGTAATTTTTTATAAAATTCTTCTTGTTTATCATTCGGAGCATAAATTGCAATCAAGAGTGTTTTCGTATTATTGTCCATTATTTCCACTATTAATACTCTTCTGTCTTCATCAGTATAAATCAATTTTGCTAAGATGGTCTCTTTAATATATAAAACCACTTCTCTTTTCTTACATTGAGTCAAAGAAGTAAATATTTTCCTTAATTTTGGCTGTACCAACAATTGTTCATATTGTTTTTTAATATGCACTTCTTGTAGACAAATTATATCAAATTTTAGTTTCTCTAATTTGTAAAATTTTTTCCTTCTTTTAACAGCTGAATTAAGTCCATTTATATTCATTGTAATCAGTTTTTTCTCTTCCATGATTATGCTTTATAATTAGGTTTGGCAGCTCTCGTAGATCTTGGTTCACGTTGTTCTTTAGTCTCCACCAATCCACCTTCTGCGCTTTCTTCTTTTTCAGTCTCCATTTGGTCATCTTGGAATTCAATTAGTGAAATCTCTTTTTCTGCCTCCTGCATAAAATAATTCTGCTTTCTCAATTGAGTCAATTCTATGTCTCTGTTCTTGCCATGTAAACATTAACCCTTCTGGAATTAGCCATCTATAATTCACCTCTTTTTTCAACAACATTTTAGTCAGAAATCGGTATTGTCTTCTCATCTCTCTCACTCTTCTGGGTATTTGCTTTAAAACCACAATCTCCTTGCCTTTGTATTTCAATGTTTTCTCTCTTACCACTTGTAATATTTGTGTTTTAATGGCTTTTTTTGTAAATCTGAAATGAACTTCTCTTGGTAAGTTATTTCTCATCACATAGCTTGTATAAACTCGGTATACCTCATCTACTCCATCCATCATCTTCTCTTCTGTTATTTCCAAAGCTTCAGCTGATACTTGTATCATTATCCCAGCTAGATTTTGTCTTTTTTCTTCCTCTATGTTTTGAAATCTGAGATAGAATTCTGATATGTCCATCTCCCATTGCAGCATCCCACTTTTATCCCACTGTTAATCTACTATCAATATCTCCAATCTTCTTGTCTCTTTGTTTATCTTCTTCAATTTTTTGGAATCTCTCATCATACTTCACCGTCATTTGTTGAATATTCTCCACCTTTTCATCAGTTTTCCCTATTCTTTGTTCAATATTCTCTGTTCTTTGCTCAATATTTTCTATTCTCTTTTCAGTGGTGTCTGATTTTATTTTAAGGTCTTGGATTCCTTGCATAATCATCTGTAGAATCATTCTTTCTTGATCTTTGTCTTGCTTTAACATTCTCTGAATTGAACGTTGTCCTCCAGATGGTGGGGAGGTGGAAGTAGAAGTTGAGGAGCCAGAAGCCATAAACTTCCTACTCATTTTTAACAATTCGGGATCTTCAGGTTCTTTTAAACCCTAATCCAATTATGGAATAGCCAATTATAATCCAAAATGAAAGATAAAAATGGTAGAGGGGAAAACTCAATAATAATAAAAAGAAAAGGAGAAAAAATTTCTTCAGGTTCTTCTTAACTTTAATCCAATCAATAATTAAGTAAAAAGGAAGGAGAAAAATAAAAAGGTTTAAAAAAAATTGAGAAAATAAAAATAATTCTTCAGGTTCTTCAACAACTTAATCCATTTATTTGAGAGTTCTCAGATTTAAAAAAAGCATAAAAGTGAACCAAAAGGATAGATCAAAGAACAAAAAATCCCAGAGAAGAAAGGGAAAAAAAAGAAAATTTTGAGCCTTTCTTTTTAAAATGCAAAGCAAAGATGGAAATATTACAAAAATAAAGGTTTTAAAAAGAAAAAATGAACAGTACAGCTGGCAAGGGGGGGGGGGGGGTGGCACAACTTATAATTATAAAAAAATATTTTTTTTATTTAAATAATAATTTTAAATATTTTTTTTATTTAAATAATAATTAAAAAAATAAAAAAGACACTGCACTTTATTTAATTATCCAATGCTCTTGTCATAACTCTCTCCAAGCTTCAAAACCAAGTTTCAATTGTTGATAGAAATCCAGAAAAACATCTGCAATAACACTCTCCCGTGTTCTTCCCTCTATCTTATCACGTAGCAACGTCCTTGAAAAAGAATTTCAGAGCTTGCTTTCTCAGCTTTCTCAGCTTCATCTAAAATATTTTCAAGCCTCTAGTTGGCAGTGCTACAAAGTTTCTTTACTCTCACTCTCCCCCTTCTTTCCCAGACAAAACGTAATAAAAGGAAAAAAGGAATAACAAAAAGTATATAAAAATAACTAAAGGGACCCTCTAACCTAAAATATTACAAAGTCAAAAAAGAAAAGAAAAATAGATATAAGTAGAGAAAAAACCAGTCCAGTTAGCAAGTGAAAAATCACGATAGAAGTCCAGCCATAAGAAAAAATACAAACAAAAAGCAAAGCCTTACTTTGGCACTTCTGTTTAAAAACCGCCGCTTATTCAGTTCTGTCAAAACTTTTACAGATTCTTTTTTTTCCTTAGGGTGTCCTTTAAAGTCCTTTTAAGTCTTAGAATAATAAAAGAAAAATTCTCACCAAACCGACACACTTTCTCTTTCAGCGTCTTCCGTTCGGAGCTGTCCCAACTTCAGCAGCTTTAATGGCTGCCTCTCTGCCGCTGGCAAAAAGGGCTTCTCCTGGATCAACCAGGGACTTTGTGATATCCCTGGGATCTATAGGACGCGCCCTTCACTATCACCGTCTCTTCAGGATGGTTTAGATCCGTTTGGACCGTCCAGGGGCAAAGATATCGGCTGCAATCTCAGACCTCCGAGATTGCATGCGGTATCATCGTGATGCCAGCTCCTCCCCCAACTACTCAAAATTTCTGCTACCGGTTCTCCAGAACTGGTCAGAACCTGCTGAATACAGAGATGGCTTGGTGATTATTAACCTGATGAAGTCAAGGACTAAACCAGTCCAGAGCCTACCTGTGCAGCCATACAATATTTGTTATAACCTTTCAGGGAGTCCTGTAATTTGTTCACAGTCTTAAATTTAAGGCCCTGCAAAGTGCTCATAATACATTCCTAGGCAGTCACATGAAGGGAGCAATGCAAGATTCTTGCTTACTTCATGAAAGTTTGTGTGCTAATGTCTCGCCAGTAACTGCTCCATACACATAGCAGCACACTAAGAATAATTGCACTGGGAGAAGATAGAGATATGCATAGCTCTTCATCGAACCCCATGCACTAATATGACCAATCCAAGATAAGGAAACCTGCATAGGGAACCATCCAAGGATGTAAATGCTTCAGATTTTTAAGAGACGGGGGACTAATTTCTCTTCCTCCCTGCCACTTTTGTGTAGCCAATTCCAGTGGCCTTTCCTGGACATCTGGTATTTCTATATGGTAGCAAGAATGGATCTCATAAGATACTGTAGGTAGCTTCTGAAGGCACTGAAATGTGGCTACAGGATAAAACCAATGTTCCCATATCATTCAGCTTTGGTAGTTGCGAAATGTATATCACCAAGCCATCTCTGCAGAGGGATGCACAAAACTAAGTGGACACAGAGTTGTTAAAAACTGAGTACATTCTCAGTTTTTAAACAACACCATCACCATCAGAATTATCATATACTTGAGCCCACTCCAAATGTCCCATGCAAGATTCTGTATGAAGTTGAGGAATAATTTATTAAGATCAGCTTGCATGATGAATAGAATGAGTTATCTAGCATTAGCCTTGGAGTGTATTCCAAAGATCTATTGGCAAGACATTTCAAGTAATGGGGGCAGAAGAGAAAATGGAACAGCTATCTGCACTTGGAGGTACATATAGGAATCAGAAAGCTTCTTTATGTAATCATACGATTCTACAGAAATAACAGGTGGTCTTCCTGAATTCTAACAAGAAGACAGAGTGCTCTATGACATTGGCATGAACATTTCTGGTTTGGCACATGACATGATGCACATGATAGCACATGAGGCTGGCTCTTCAGAGCACATCTACTTATCCATAGGACTCCAACATTAAATAGCCATCATAGGATTCCCCCTCTCCTTATGTTTAATTGTCATTATTCTATAATTTTAATTTTTTAAATCCTAATTTAATTTTAATGGTTAGAAAAAAGAAATACAAACAACTAAATAAATGGTAGGTGTAGAATGAAGATGTGCTAGCATACGTCAGTCACAACTTTGTACCTTCTAGCAAAGTGTTATGCTTCTAGATTCCACAATATGAAATGCTATCCTATTTATTTTTTCCTGAATCATAACTATATAACTTTGCATTTGTTGATAGATCAAAACAGCAAAATAATCAACATGCTAAGGCTTCTGGAGGAACTTTTTGCCTTGAAATCAGTTCTATTAGTAGCCCTCATGCTTACTTCCATTGTCCCTTTTATTGGAATATTTGGCTTCAAAAGTCTGCCTAGTATAAAGCCCCTGTCACAAAGCACCAACGGATGCAAAGAGGATGTAAAATGGAGAAAAACACTTGCCATCCATTGGTTAACGCGATGCTTCCATTCTGTACTCACTGCGTCCGTTTTTCATCCTCTCTATTCGTCCAGCATCCATCTACTGACATTTCATCCGCTCAAAAAGTTTTGAGCTGCACAAAACTTTTTCAGCAGAAAATGTATCCAACGCGTCCGTTAGACATCCGCTACGCTTACGGGAAACATCCGTTAGATGTCTGTCATCATCCGTTACGCATCCGCTATATCCGCTAGGCATCCACTGCACATCTGCGCAACTTGCATCCGCTCCAGTGGAAAACGGACACAGGGAGGAAGCGAAACGGGCGCAGAACGGACACACAGCATTAGTGGCACAGACGTAGAAAGGATGAAAGTGGATGTAGCTCGCATACAAAGCATTAAAATGGAAAAAACGTTTGCATAGGGGACGTATCTCGGATATTTAGGATGTCTGCAGGATGCCTAGAGGATACAAAAGGACACCACACGGAAAACCTATACTTCCTATAAAAAGGGGGAGGAACTCACCTGGATCTCAGTCCAGCAGCCCTGCTGTGCAGACCTCTTCAGCCTTCATCTGGCTCTTGCTCTTCCACAGCATCCAGTCATCTCAGCCATGCATCGTCACACACTCCTTTTGGTAGCCACCATCGTTCTGCAACAGTGCGAAGCCCTCTATAGGCTCTTTCACCTGTCCTATGCAAAGAAAAGGAGGCGGCCAAGAAGTGTCTAGGTCCGAAGATGGATCACGAGAAGAACCGAGTACAGACTGTATAACAAGCTGATGGTGGAGCTGAGGAACAAAGACGCTCGTGCATTCCAGAACTTCATGAGGATGCCGCCAGCCATGTTTGATGAAGTTGTGGAGCACCAACCTCCGGCCCAGCCTGGACCCTGGACTCAAGGTGGCACTGACTCTGTGCCACCTGGCCTCCGGGACCATGTACAGGAGCATGCAGTACGCCTGGAGAGTGCCACATAACATCATCAGCATTGTGGTCAGAAAAGTGGTGCAGGCCATCATTAAAGAATACCTGGAGGAGCTCCTCCAGTGCCCCTCCACTGAAGAAGGCTGGAAGAAAGTTGCAGAGCAGTGGTATCAGAAGTGGAATTTCCCACACACCGTTGGAGCCATAGATGGGAAGCAAAGCTCCAGCCAACTCAGGGTCCACTTATCACAACTACAAGGGCTTCTTCAGCATCATTCTCTTTGCCATGGTCGATGCTGACTACAAGTTCATGTACATCGATGCTTCAGGCAACGGCTCATTTTCAGATGCCAAGGTATACAATGCCAGTCACCTCAAGGAGGGGCTGGAAGGCAACCTCATCATGGGCTTCCCAGATCCAGACCCCCTGCCCAAAGACACACAAGATGTGCCCTACTTCATCATGGGGGATGATGCCTTCTCCCTCAGAACCTACCTCATGAAGCCCTACACTTCCAGATGCCTCACCCGTGAAGAGAGGATCTTCAACTACAGGCTGTCCAGGGCAAGGCGGGTGGTGGAGAACACCTTTGGCATCCTGGCCAACAGGTTCCAGGTACTTCTCACCACCATGCAGCATCACCCACAGACCGTGAGGAACATTGTGGAAGCTTGCTGCATCCTGCACAATCTCATGCACACCCGCTACCCAGTGTTGCAGAACAGGCTCGTGGACCTCCAACAAGGCAATGGGGACATGGAGCCTGGTGAATGGAGGCAAAGGCGAAACCTGATAGACACTGAGGATGTACAAGGCCCCAACAGAGCCTCACATGAAGGGAAGAAGCAGCGCAACCTCCTGAAACACTGGTGCAACTCCCCAGCTGGAGCAGTGGAGTGGCAAGACAGGATGGTAGATGCTTAATGGATGCTTCCTTCAGCCTGTCTCATCACATGGATGAGATTGGGCCATGTATGTTGAGTGGCCCTACAATGAGCAGGGCATTTAATAAAGAGTTGTGTTTATGTTGAAATGTGTGGATCAATGATTAAATTGTTATTGATAATAAAGGGCCAAAGGTGTGGCACCTGGGAAGGTGGACCATACAGTCCCACTATGCTTGCACTGGAGGTTTATCTATCCCACAGCTATTACCCATCCCACAGGTATCCTAACCCATCCCACAGCTATTACCCATCCAACAGATATCCCTGCCCATCCCACAGCTATTAACCATCCCAAAGGTATCCCTGCCCATCCCACAGCTATTACCCATCCCAAAGGTATCCCTGCCCATCCCACAGTTATTATCCATCCCAAAGGTATCCCTGCCCATCCCACAACTATTACCCATCCCAAAGGTATCCCTGCCCATCCCACAGCTATTACCCATTCCAAAGGTATCCCTGCCCATCCCACAGCTATTACCCATTCCAAAGGTATCCCGGCCCATCCCACAGCTATCTTAACTCATCCCACAAGCATGCAAAGGCTTAAACCATTTCTAAAAGTTTCCACCAAGACTTTATTGACTAAAAGAACTGAAGCAAGTGTGTGAAGCAAAGATAATCTTCATTAATAACAAACTGTAAAAGAAAATGACCCAAGTGTCCCAAGCAAAGATAAAGTCATCAGGTAGCAACCCAGTCTCTGGCACTCTTCTTTGTCACTCTGAGGCGTGCCCATAGTCTCAGGGGTGAAGGGTCCAGGTGCTGTGGAGGTAGCTGCTGCTGGAGTACTGGTCTGAGGCGCCATTGGGGTGCCTGGCCCCTAGAGGACAACAGGGGATGGTATGTGGAGGAAGCTCTCAGAACTGGCTCAGTCCTGTGATATTGAGCGCCCCTTCCTCCAGGACATGGGGTGTCAGTCCCAAGACCAATGACAGATGTTCTGAGGCCGGGCTTGGCTGAGAGGTGGAAGAAGGAGTGTAGTGGGGATGTCTGGTATGCAGGTGAGTGAGGTGAGGCATCGGTGGCATCTGTGGCGTGGGTGGCATCTGTGGCATGGGTGGCATCGGTGGCGTGGGTGGCATCGGTGGCGTGGGTGGCATCGGTGGCATCAGTGGCATCAGTGGCATCGGTGGCGTACGATGTCCCTGTGCCTGGACTGGGAAGGGCTGCCTGTGCTGCTGGAGCTCCTGGTAGCCATACCCTTGGTAGGTGAGTGCCTGTGGAAAGCCTTGGAAGGGCAGTGACATCACCTGGGGTGGAGGAGCAGACCTGGATTGGGTGGGAGCAGGTTCAGCTGGGTCTGGAGGGTTGTGAAGAAGACCGGTGATCCTCTCCTTCATCACCTGGTACTGTGATTCGGACATGTCCATGAGGGTCTGGTTGACGGAGGAGAGGAAGGGCTTGCGGTTTGAGGATGGTATGTCAGTGTGGACCAGCTGAGAGAGGAGATCTACACTGCTTCTGATGGTGTCCCTGATCTCCAGCAGGACAGTGTGGCTCTGCCCCTCCAGTCTGGCTCTCTGCCTGCTTTCTGTGGAGGTGGAGCTGAGGGTGGATGCAGGTTGGTCTCTGGTGGAAGTGCCCTCTCCTTGCTCCCACTGCGTCAGGAGGTCCTCCACTCTCTCCACCACGGGGAGTGCAGCTGTTGGGGGGGTCTCCATCGTGGGACGCTCCACAGATACCTGCCTGGACACAGGAGCTGACTCTTGGCCAGAAGAGGACTGGCTCTCTGCAGGCTGCCTGAGAGAGAGGGTTATCAGAGGGGCTGCTCCTCGGTGGCAGATCTCAACCTCCAAGAAACTGCACTTGGCCATCACGTAGGTCTCCCGGTCCATCAGCTTGACTGTGGCCTGGCCAGATTTCTTGAGGTGCAGCTTCCCATACCAGGTGTGCATGTGCTTCCAGCACCCGAGGAGGACCTCCGACGTGTAGCCCAGGCTCTCTGCCTTCTCTCTCCAAGCAGCCTGCTTCCTCTTGGTGTCTCGATAGAGCCTGTGTCCCTTCCGCCATAGATACTCATTCTCCCTCAGCCATTCCAGCACCTCATCCTCATGTTCCCCTTCAATGGAGTATTGCCTCCTCTCCCGTTCATGCGTATGCCTCTTCCTCCCTCTGGCAGGGCCATCTGGGCCCTCATCAAAGGGGCTTCGAGGTTGTAGGGGCTGCTCCACCACACCAGCAGCAGCAGCAGCAACAACAGTAGCAGCAAAAGCAGGACCAGCAGCACTAGCAGCACCAGCAGGACCGGAATTAGCAACAGCAGAGTAAGCACCAGCCACACCAGCAGCACCAGCAGCACCAGCAGGAACAACAGGAACAGCAGGACCAGGAGCAGTGCCACCAGAGTAAGCACCAGCAGAAGCACCAGCACCAGGAGCAGCACCAGCAGAGTAAGCCCCAGCAGAAGCCCCAGCACCAGGAGCAGCGCCAACAGAAGCTCCAGCACCAGAAGAGTCAGCCCAAGCAGCAGAAGCCCCAGCAGAAGCAGAGTCAGGGCCAGGGGGTGGGATGGTGGTCCTGTCCTTCTTGCAGGGATGGCAGCAGATGGCACAGGCTTCCTCTTCTTCCCCATGGTTGTTGGCTGGCTGGAGCTGTGTCTGGCATCAGGTCTTTCCTCTGAATGGTGACCTGCTTGCGAGCTGCATCCTTTTATATCCACGGGGCTGACACAATGCATCCTCCCCGCATGCACATTGAACGCTTTGCATCCGCTAGGCATCCGCTAGGCTTCCGCTCTGCATCCGCTTTATCTGCTAGGCATCTGCTCTGCATCCGTTCCTTCCATTGCACATCCACTTCGCTGTGCTCCCCCGGAAGCCCCGCGGATGTGCCATCTGCTTCCATCTGCTTCCATCCGCTAGGCTTCCATGGAGCATCTGCTTTACATCCTGGCTACATCCTCCCCCATCCGTTCCTTTCTGTTGTTGTCCGCTCTGTTTATGCAAATTCGGGGCACTTTTGAGAGCGGATAACAACGGATGGAACATTTTCTTGTCCGCTATGTCCTTTTTACATATGTTTTGCATCCGTCGGCCTATGTGACAGGCCCTTAATATACAGGTGAAACTCAAAAAATTAGAATATTGTGCAAAAGTTCATTTATTTCAGTAATGCAACTTAAAACGTGAAACTAATATATGAGATAGACTCATTACATGCAAAGCAAAATAGTTCAAATAGTGATTTGTCATAATTGTGATGATTATGCCTTACAGCTCATGAAAACCCCAAATCCACAATCTTAGAAAATTAGAATATTACATGCAATCAATAAAACAAGGATTGTACATAGAACAATACCAGACCTCTGAAAAGTATAAGCATGCATATGTACTCAGTCCTTGGTTTGCACCCTTTTGCATCAATTACTGCCTCAATGAGGCATGACATGGAAGCTATCAACTGTGACACTGCTGAGGTGTCATGGAAGACCAGGATGCTTCAATAGCGGCCTTCAGCTTGTCTGCATTGTTCGGTCTCATGTCTCTCATCTTTCTCTTGGCAATGCAGAGTGGGCAGCAATATCAAGGATAGTGATGGGAAGTTTGAGATCGTTGATCTGGAACACAGCATTAGTTGGTGCAGGACCCCCACATGAACAAGTAGGGGGCAGTGACTAAGAGCATCAGTGTGGCATAGACTCTTGCCAGGTCAATGAATCAATGTATAGGAATAGGCAGCCAGAAATAAAGTCCACCTGGTCATCCTTGAAGACAAAATCTGAGGAGTTTGTCTTTCACCTGATAGAAGGCCTAAAGCCCCTGTCACACTGCCCCAATGGATGGAAAGAGGATGTAAAATGGAGAAAAACACTTGCCATCCGTTGGTTAACGCGATGCTTCCGTTTTGTACTCACTGCATACGTTTTGCTTCCTCTCTATCCGTCCAGCATCCGTCTATTGACGTTTCATCCACTCAGAGGGTTTTGAGCTCCTCAAAACTTTTGCGTGAAAAATTTATCCAATGCATCCATTCTGCATCCGCTAGGCATCCGTTCTGCATCCGTTACGCATCGGCTATATCCGCTAGGCATCCGCTAGGCATCTGCTATGCATCCGCGCAACTCGATCCGCTCCAGCGGTAAACGGACGCAGGGAGGAAGCGGAACGGATGCAGAACAGATGCAGAAAGGATGGAGAAAGGATGAAAGCGGATGCAGCTCACTAAGAAAGCATTTAAAACGGAAAAAACGTTCGCAAGGGGACCTATCACGGATATTAAGGATGTCCAGAGGATGCCTAGAGGATGCAAAGGGACACATAGTGGAAAACCTATACTGCCTATAAAAAGGGGGAGCAACTCATCTGGATCTCACTTTCAGACCAGCAGACCAGCTGTGCAGACCTCTGCAGCCTTCATCTGGCTCTTACTTTTCCAAAGCATCCAGTCATGTCCACCATGGATCGTAACAAAGTCCTTTTGGCAGCCACCATCGTTCTGCAACAGTGCGAAGCCATCTACAGGCTCTGTGAACTGTGCTACGGGAAGAAAAGGAGGCGGCCAAGAAGCATCTGGGTCTGAAGATGGATCGGGAGAAGAGCAGAGTACGGACTATACAACAAGCTGATGGTGGAGCTCAGGAACGAAGACACTCGTGCATTCCAAAACTTCATGAGGATGGCTCCAGCCATGTTTGACGAAGTTGTGGAGAGGCTGACACCCAGGTTGACCAAGGCAAACACCAATTTCCGGCCCAGCCTGGAACCTGGGCTCAAGTTGGCACTCACTCTGCGCCACCTGGCCTCAGGGACCACCTACAGGAGCATGCAGTACGGCTGGAGGGTGCCACACAACACCATCAGCATTGTGGTCAGAGAAGTGGTGCAGGCCATCATCGAAGAATACATGGAGGAGCTCCTCCAGTGCCCTTCCACTGAAGAAGGCTGGAAGAAAGTTGCAGAGCAGTGGTATCAGAAGTGGAACTTCCCCCACACCGTTGGAGCCATAGATGGCAAGCACGTGGCCTGCAAAGCACCAGCCAAGTCGGGGTCCACTTATTTCAACTACAAGGGCTTCTTCAGCATCGTCCTCTTCGCCATGGTCGATGCTGACTACAAGTTCATGTACATCGATGCTTCAGGCAACGACTCATTTTCAGATACCCAGGTATACAATGCCAGTGACCTCAAAGAGGGGCTGGAATGCAAACTCATCGTGGGCTTCCCAGATCCAGACTCACTGCCCAACGACAAGCAAGATGTGCCCTACTTCATCGTGGGGGATGACGCCTTCTCCCTCAGAACCTACCTCATGAAGCCCTACACCTCCAGACTCCACACCTGTGAAGAGAGGATCTTCAACTATAGGCTGTCCAGGGCAAGGCGGGTAGTGGAGAACGCCTTTGGCATCCTGGCCAACAGGTTCCAGGTACTTCTCACCACCATGCAGCATCACCCAGACACTAGACACTGTGGATGTGCAAGGCCCCAACAGAGCTCATGTGAAGGGAAGAAGCAGCGCAACCTCCTGAAACACTGGTGCAACTCCCCAGCTGGAGCGGTGGAGTGGCAAGACAGGGTGATAGATGCTTAATGGATGCTTCCTTCAGCCTGTCACATCACACTGATGACATTGGGCCATGTATGTTGGGTGGGCCTACAATGAACAGGGCGTTTAATAAAGAGTTGTGTTTATGTTGACATGTGTGGATGATTATTACATTATTATTGATAATAAAGGGCCATAGGTGTGGCACCTAAGAGGGTGGACCATACAGTCCCACTATGCTTGCACTGGAGGTTTATCTATCCCACAGCTATTACCCATCCCAAAGGTATCCCTGCTCATTCCACAGGTATCCCTGCCCATCCCACTGCTATCTTAACCCATCCCACAGATATCCTAACCCAGCCCACAGGTATCCCTTCCCAACCCAAAGGTATCTCTGCCCACCCCACTGCTATCTTAAACCATCCCACAAGCATGCAAAGGCTTAAACCATTTCTAAAAGTTTCTGTTAAGCCTGGGTTCCCCAACCAGGGTTAGGTAGACAAGCTAAACA
>BLBF01000019.1:38165312-38178923 GCA_015471245.1 Laticauda colubrina
TATTATTTCACCTAAACCAGTTAGGGTAAACAATGTTATCCCTAACAGTTTCCACCAAGACTTTATTAAAAAAAAGAAATGAAGCAAGTGTGTGAATCAAAGATAGACTTCATTAACAACAAGCTGTAAAAGAAACATGACCCAAGTCAAGTGTCCAAATAAAGTCCACAGGTAGCCAGCCAGCCAGTCTCTGGCACTCCTCTTGATCACTCGGAGGTGTGCCCAGTCTCAGGGGTAAAGGGTCCAGGTGCTGTGGAGGTGGCTGCTGCTGGAGTGCTTGTCTGAAGCGCCATTGGGGTGCCTGACCCCGAGAGGACTACAGGTGACGGTGTGTTGAGAAAGCTCTTGGACAGCTGGCTCAGACCCGTGATGTTGGGAGCTCCTTCCTCGATGCCAATGGGTGTCAGCCCTAGGACCGAGGACAGATGTACTGAGGCCGGGCTTGGCTGTGGGGTGGAGGAAGGAGTAGTGTAGTGGGGCTGTCTGGTCTGCAGCTGGGTGAGGACTGGCGTTGGTGGCATCGGTGGCGTGGGTTGCATCAGTGTCGTGGGTGGCATCGTTGGCGTCGGTGGCATCAGTGTTGTGGGTGGCATCATTGGCGTCGGTGGCATCAGTGTCATGGGTGGCATCGGTGGCATCAGTGGAACCGGTGGCAACGGTGTCGTCCGATGACTCTGTGCCTGGACTGGGAAGGGCTGCTGCCTGTGCTGGAGGACCACCTGGTAGCCGTTGCCCTGGTAGGTGAGGGGCTGTGGGAAGCCTTGGAATGGGAGGGACATCACCTGGGGTGGAGGAGCAGACCTGGACTGGGTGGGAGCAGGTTCCACTGGGTCTGGAGGGTTGTGAAGCAGCTCGGTGATCCGGTCCTTCACCACCTGGTACTGGGGTTCCTCCATGTCCGTGAGGGTCTGGTTGACATAGGTGAGGAAGGGCTTGTGGTTGGAGGATGAGGAGTCGGTGTGGACCAGCTGAGAGAGGAGATCTATGCTGCTCCAGATGGTGTCCCTGATCTCCAGCAGGACAGTGTGGCTCTGCCCCTCTGGTCTGGCTCTCTGCCTTTCTGTGGAGGTGGAGTGGGGGTGGATGCAGGTAGGGCTGTGGTGGATGTGCCGTCTCCTTTCTCCCACCGCACCAGGGAGTCCTCCACGCGGTACACCACGGTTAAAACACCTGTCTGCGGGTTCTCCGCCATGGCACGCTCCAGAGAAACCTGCCTGGAGACAGGAGCTGACTCTCGGCTGGAAGAAGACTGGCTCTCAGCAGGCTGCCGGAGAGAGGGTAGTGAGAGGGGCTGCTGGTGCTCCTCGGTGGCGGATCTCACCCTCCAGGAAGTTGCACCTGGCCATGACATAGGTCTCTCTGTCTGTCAGCTTAACCGTGGCCTGGCCAGATTTCTTCAGGTGCAGCTTCCCGTACCAGGTGTGCATGTGCTTCCACCAGCCGAGGAGCACCTCTGAAGTGTAGCCCAGACTCTCCGCCTTCTCTCTCCAAACAGCATGCTTCCGCTTGGTGTCCCTGTAGAGACGGTGTCCCTTTTGCCACAGATAGTCATTCTCTCTCAGCCACTCCAGCACCTCAACCTCATGTTCCTCCTCAATGGAGTATTGCCTTCTCTCTCATCCCCGCAGCAGCAGAGTAAGCACCAGCAGCACCAGCAAGACCAGGAGCACAAGCAGGACCAGGAGCACGAGCAGGAAGAGCAAGACCAGGAGTACGACCAGGACGAGCAAGTCCAGGAGTACGAGCAGGACGAGCAGGACCAGCAGGATGAGGAGCAGCTTCAGCAGGGTACGCACCAGCAGAAGCACCACCGCCAGGAGCAGCTTCAGCAGAGTAAGCACAAGCAGAAGCACCACCGCCAGGAGCAGCTTCAGCAGAGTAAGCACAAACAGAAGCACCACCGCCAGGAGCAGCTTCAGCAGAGTAAGCACGAGCAGAAGCACCACTGCCAGGAGCAGCCTCAGCAGAGTAAACACGAGCAGAAGCACCACCGCCAGAAGCATCATCATCAGCTCCTCCAGAAGCAGAAGCAGCAGAAGCCCCAGCAGGAGCAGAGTCAGGGACAGGGGGCGGGAGGGTAGCCCTGTCCCTCTTGCCAGGGATGGTGGCATGTTGCTGCTTTCTCTTCTTCCCCATGGTTGTGGGGTTGCTGGCTGGCAGGGAGGCTGGCAGGGAGGCTGGCAGGCACCAAGGCTGGCAGGAAGGCTGGCAGGCAGCCAGGTACCAAGGCTGGCAGGAAGGCTGGCAGGAAGGCTGGCAGGCAGGCAGACAGCAAGGCTGGCAGGAAGGCTGGCAGGAAGGCTTGCAGCAAGGTTTGCAGGCAGGCATTCAGGCAGGGCAGGCAAGGCAGTCAATACGTCTCGCAGCAGGTCTTTCCTCCGAATGGTGACCTGCTTCCGAGCTGCTTCCCTTTATATCCACGGGGCTTATGCAATGCATCTCCCCTGCATGCGCAATTAACGCCAGGCATCCGTTAGGCTTCCGCTGTGCATCCGCTAGGCTTCTGCTCTGCATCCGCTTCATCCGCTGTGCATCCGCTGTGCATCCGCTTCATCCGTTCCGCATCCACTTTGCTGAGGTCCCCCGGAAGCCTTGCGGATGTTCCATCCGCTCTCATCCACTTCCATCCGCTAGGCTTCCGTTCCGCATCCGCTTTCCATCCGCTCTGCGTCCTCCCCGCGTCCGTTCCTTTCTGTGTTATCCGCTCTGGTTATGCAAATTTTTGCCCCTTTTGAGAGCGGATAACAACGGATGGAACATTTTTCTCATCTGTTGTGTCCTTTTTACTAACGTTTTGCATCCGTTGGGCAGTGTGACAGGGCCTTAACAGAGGCTTGTGATCCGTAATCAACTCGAAATAGTGTCCCTATAGAAACTCATGGAATTTTTTGATAGAAGCAACTGCAGCCAAAGCCACCTTCTCAGTTTGGCTGTAGTTGCGCTCAGCTGGGGAAAAAGTTCTGGAGAAAAAGGCAATGGGTGCCTCAGAACCGTTAAGCAGTCTATGACTTAAAACAGCACCTATGCCAAAAGGAGAAGCATCTGCTGCTAAAAATAAGGGTAAATGTCTGTTAAATTGGGTCAGGACAGCATTGGATGTAAATAATTATTTGACAGCATGGAAGGCATGGGCTTCCCTAGGTCCCCAGTGCCAGGGGGACTGTTTATCCAAGAGTCTGTGCAGAGGCTCTGCAACAGAAGCTTTATGTGGCAAAAACGAAGCGTAAAAGTTAAGAAGTCCTAAAAAGGCCTGGAGCTGAGTTTTGTTAGTTGGCGTGGGTGCCTCATTAATAGCCCTTACTTTGGATTCAATTGGATGAATACCAGAGTCATCAATTCTGTATCCCAGCCTCATCGCCAGTGTTTTAGAGTGGCGGAATAACCTGAGGCAAACACGGAGAGAACTTCAGCTTTTTACTTTATTGTAACAATAAAGGTTTGCCGCGGTTGCCACGCTAACAAGGCAGCCAGCTGGCGGACAACAGCTGATGCCATTTGACATCTCCCTTTTATAGCTGGCTGTCAAAAGACATCAGCCAATAGGAACGGTCCGTGTTCCCACTGGAAACACGAACCAGAGTGAAAACTTCAGCTCAGTCTTTTCCAAACGCCACAGAATCTCTATGAGGTTCAGGTCAGGTGAGTTTGCTGGCCAATCAAGCACAGTAATCCCACAGTCATTGAACCAGGTTTTGGTGATTTTGGCAGTGTGGGCAGGTGCCAAGTCCTGTTGGAAAATGAAGTCAGCATCGCCATAAAGCTCGTCTGTGGAAGGAAGCATGAAGTGCTCCAAAATCTCCTGACCCTGGACTTAATGAAGCACAATGGACCAACATCAGCAGATGACATGGCTCCCCAAATCAACAGAGACTGTGGAAACTTCACACTGCATTTCAAGCATCTTGCAGTGTGTGCATCTCCATTCTTCCTCCAGATTCTGGGTCCTTGATTTCCAAATGAGATGCAAAAGTTGCTCTCATCAGAAAAGAGGACTTGGGACCACTGAGCAACAGACCAGTTCTGTTTGTCTTTAGCCCAGGTAAGATGCTTCTGATGTTGTTTGTTGTTCAGGAGCAGCTTGACAAGAGGAATACAACATTTGAAACCCATGTCCAGGATCCATCTGTGTGTGGTGGTTCTTGATGCACTGACTCCAGCCTCAGTCCACTCCTTGTGAAAGTCCCCAACACTTTTGAATGGCCTTTTCCTGGCAATCCTCTCCAGGCTACGGTTATCCCTGCTGCTTGTGCACCTTTTCCTTCCACACTTTTCCCTTCCACATAACTTTCTGTTGATGAGCTTTCATACAGCACTTTGGGAACATCCAACTTCTTTTGCAATTACCTTTTGAGGCTTTCCCTCCTTATGGAAGGTATCAATGATAGTTTTCTGCACAACTGTCAGGTCAGCAGTCCTTCCCATGATTGTGATTCCTATTGAACCATACTGAGAGACCATTTAAACGCTCAGGAACCCTTTGCAGGTGTTGTGGCTTAATTAGCTGATTAGAGTGGGACACTTTGAGCCTAGAATATTGAACCTTTTCATAATATTCTAATTTTCTGAGATTGTGGATATGGGGTTTTCATGAGCTGTAAGCCATAATCATCTCAATTATGACAAATCACAGCTTGAACTATCTTGCTTTGCATGTAATGAGTCTATGTCATATATTAGGTTCACCTTTTAAGTTGTGTTACTGAAATAAATGAACTTTTGCATGATATTCTAATTTTTTGAGTTTCACCTGTACTTTAATAGCCAAGTGACTTGGTTTGCAGAACACACGAAGTCAAGAATCTGCATAGTGGACCAATATAATAGCAACCAAGCCAAAGAGTTTTTAGGTTCTATTTAGCATGGTAGGTTATATCTTTTTATAAAAAAAGATAAAGCTATAATGCTTTATTCTCTAAAGCATCCAAGAAAAATATTGGCTGTTTATCATAGATAAGTAGTAATGTGAGCTCACTAGGATGCAGTTAGTATGATACTGAATGACAGCAAGGGAGCAATTCACATGTAGTTGCCAGCTGAATATTTCCAATGTTGCCTTCAAGTGACGATACATATAAAGAGCCTTGGGCCGTTCTTACTCATGTAAGAAAAATGTTCTGTTATAGGCAATTGCCCTGCCAAAAGTGTATTTATTTTGTTTCTTTAGATTGTTACCAAAAGAATGGGTCAAATAATATTTTTTCAAAAGTTTTATCCACTGCTTTTGCCAATTTCTTAACACATCTGCCTGTGGTATAAAGCAGCCTTGTTAAAAATGGAAACAATATTCGCTCAGAAACAGGAGCATCTGCAGCTGTGAAATGTAGATTTTATGCTGCAAGGATTGATGGATTGACACAAAACAACGTTTTAGACTTGGGATGCTATTGCGCACTATAACATGCTTCTTTTAAATCCAGCAATAGAAATGCTAAATGTATCCCATTAGGAAAGAAACTGTTCTGAATTATAATACTGTAAATAACTGCTTTTCCCTATGATGTGATAATCCTGTAAATGCATTCATGTGGCTTTTTTGTTTTTGTGGTTTTATATGAAAGTTCAGAGTTTAGAATAAGTTGGTTGATGGATAAAACTGAATGCTGCATTAATAAAGAGCTTTCTAATATTTCACTTAGCCTTTTAGAAGTAGATATTATCTGACATCAATCTAGAAATGCAAGTAAAAAGTATGAAATTACATATAAATGATAATGCTACCATTTATATATATGAAATTACATGTAAATGATAATGCCATCCAATCAATATATATATGAATTTACAAAACATACATAGAAACTAGACAAGTGAATAAAGACAACTTTCTGTGACATCACCAAGAAAGGCCAAGTTACCAAAGAGGAACAATGATAGATGAAAAGCAGTGGACCCATCTTCCCATGCTTCTATGGTTTCCGCAAAATACACAAGCCTAACATATCTCTCCATCCAATTGTATCATTACCAGAACCTTAACCTGCAACATACCAAAAGAATTAACAAAAAATCTTGGGTACCTCACAAAGTGTAGTAAACAGTCCATCAACTCCCCACTACAATGCCTTCAAATATTCCAATGTAATAAAAGAATAAGAAACCATTAGGGAGCATTTCACCAAGCCAACCATCGTCAGTGCCATGTAGGATCATAATGTGTGACTATTGATAAGAATGAAATCATGACCTTATTTGATGTTACAGCCCTTTTCATGTCCACAGACCCAGAATTAGCCAAAGAATCTGTGACTACATTGCTCCACAGCACACCTGACTTTACAAAATATATGAAGATTGAAACACCCAGGATTTGGATCTCATAAACTTCTGGCCAACCATACACATATATACCATATTCAATGGACAAATTTATCAGCAACTTAAAGCTAGATCTATGGGTTCATTGCTTTCAGAAGTTACAGCAGAGGTTGTAATGCAATGTTTGAAGTGATAACACCTACAAATACAGCCCAAAATATGAATCAGATATGTAGATAACACCTTCACCATAATAAAAAGAACCAATTAGAAAACAGCTACAAAACTATCAACCATCAAATCTTAAAAGAAATGCAGCTAACTCGAGAAGATGAAAACAACTCACTATCCTTCCTGGATATTCTAATCAGCAGAGTCCACAATGGTAAATGAGAACCCAAGTGTATTGAAAAACTACCTATACCAATCAAGGACTCCACTACCAAAGGAACAACCCAAAATCCCACAAGAGATGCTGTATATGAACTTCATTTAAATGAGCACAAACTGCAGCAACACTGAACAACAGAAAAAGGAAACAGCATAATACAATATTTTCTAACAAAATGGATATCCACACATCTTCATCAAAAAGTGCCTGACCACTCAACCCAATAAAGCACAACCAACAGAAACCTTAAAAAGAATAACATTGCCAAACATCAAAAACATTTGAGAAACCACCAACAAACTATTACATCCATGTAGCACACAAGTGTAGGAATCAGTGTAGCACACAAGTCAATTAAAGCCCTCCAAAACATCCTAAGTAAAACAAAAGACTCAGCAGGCCCCAGAAGGAAAAACAGGAGTCATCTATAATATACAGTGTAATGACTGCAGCAGCCATTACATGAGTTAAACAGGCAGAAAACTGACAGAAAGAATCTATGAACACCAACTAGCAGTCAGAAGACACGCTGAAAGCTTTTTATTTTCACAACATATGGATAGATGTAACCATAGTTTCAACTGGAAAACTGTGATCATCCTAGACCAAGTCAAGCTTTAAAATGCTAGAGAATTTGTAGAAGTCTGACACTCTGACAAATTAGCCATCAATAGGCATACAGACATAAACAATACTTACATACTGTGCAAAAGAGAAAATCAACAAGCCAAAAAAGGAACAAAAACCACAGTTGAAAATGCTGAGCTATTCTACTTAGAATATTTCAGAGGAAAGGAGGAAGAAGCTAGAAAGGAAGAGTCACCAACTGAATTCCAAGAGGAGTGTATAGCAGTAATTGAAAAAGAGAAAGAAGAAGGTGCAGTAGGTGATGTACCCAGTGAGCAGCATATATTACACTTATACCAAAGGAAGATACAGACCTGCAACAAGTTAAAAATTACAGACGTATATCCCTATTAAATTCAGACTATAAATTTTTTGCTTCAATTTTGGCAAAAAGACTAAAAAGATATTTAAATAACTTTATCCATATTGATCAAAATGGATTCCTACCAAAGAGACAAATAAAAGACAATGTGAGAACTATTTTGGATACTCTGGAATACTATGAGCACATCCTGAGAAGCAAATGGCTTTGATGTTTTTCGATGCACAAAAAGCCTTTGACAATGTGAGTTGGCGATTGATGTTATTGCAATTGGAACAAATAGGTTTTGATAAAAAATTCATTCAAGCCATTGAAACAATATACTATGAACAAATTGCAAAGGTTATGGTAAATGGAGAACTAACAGAATCGACAGATATAAGAAAAGGGACAAGGCAAGGTTGTCCACTGTCACTCCTGCTGTTTGTGTTAATATTGGAAGTGTTGAATAGGAATCTTAGAGAAGACAAAGAAATAAAAGGAATGAAAATAAAAAAGGAAAAGTATAAATTGCAAGCCTTTGCAGATGACCTGGTATTTATATTAGAAGATCCATTGGAAACAGCACCTAAATTAATAGAAAAGATAGAAGAATATGAAAAAGTAGCAGGTTTGAAAATAAACAAAGATAAAACAAAAATATTCAAAAAGGAACAAAAATACTTTCCACATCAGCAATAAAAACCGTGATGAGCATAGATTAATTTCAAGTTTAATATCACATCAACAATCAAGAGGTGCACAATATCCCAAACAAGGAACTGCCAAACAAACTAACAATAAACATATCAACAAAAGAATCTCTAGACTACTCCCACCAATATTGACAGAGCAAGCCAAGAACAGGGGTGTCAAACTCAAGGCCTGCAGGACAGAATGGGGTGCTTAGATCTGGCCTGATGAGCCATCCTGTAAATGAAGAACTGGCTCTCGGTGCCTCTGCCAGCAAAAACAGAGCTTCAGAGGGTCACATGTGGCCCTCCTAGGCTCCATTTTTTGCTGCAATGGACTCCTGCAGCGCTCTACCAGCAAAAACGGATCTTGTGGTTTTTACTGACAGAATGTTAGCAAAATGAACTACTAGCAAAAGTGGCATTTGATTACATGAGCGATGTTGAGCTGGCCATGCTCCCTGGCCAAGCCCCAGCCACCCACCCCCCAAGGTCAAACACAACCCTGATGTGATCTTCAAGAAATTGAGTTTGGCACTCTCGCACTAGAATACAAACTGAGAGCAAACCCGACTCATTATTAGCTCTGAGGATGTTACTTAGTTTAGGTAATGAAATATCTGCAAGAAAACAACCAACTTCAGAGACCACCAAGGATCACTCACATATTGGGAAAATCATCCATTCAGGAAATAGCATCAGTGGAATGGACTAAAGGAGGTGATCATTAAGGGGGAAAAAAACCTACAGAACATTATAGAAAAAGCTGGAATAATAGACTTCCATATTGAAGCCAACTGAAGTGGAAGCCTCTCAAATATTAAACTTCAGAACTGTGTAATGTATAATTTGTTATAGGTTCTTTTTAAAAATTGCTCATTCCCATTTCTATTTCTTCTCTCCATTTTTGAGTGATCAATGCATTTCAATAAAACCATGAAAATAGAAAAAGCAACCTTGAGACAACTTCAGGTATGATTGCTTCAATATTATTTTTGCATGGCATTTAGCTTGCCAAAGTGCAATGCACTCCCAAGCATTGGTAAAACGCCAAGCAAAATGGATCTTCATACACTTTAATCAGAATTTTGTGTATATGTGGTTTGAAATGCTATGCACTATTTTTAAGATGGAAGAATGGAGAATTTCTAATGCATTGGTTCCACTTCAGAAATAGAGGCCAGGTAATTTAGAGCTCTAGGGAGAAACTGAGATGCATCTGTATGCATATATCTGAATAAATGGAAGTGAAGTGAACTCTGGTCAGCTCCATACTCATCATATTGCCCAGAATTGTTCTCTCAGTACTTAATGACTGAAGCTCTTTGAATGGAAGGAAAAAAGGAATACCGTAATTTAATGGAGGCAGTTATCCAAATGCAATTGTGCAGCTTGTCACCTCATTTACCTAGCTTTCTCCTTGTCTGCATTTATAAAGTCGCTGCTGACAATGCAAAGTTCTGGGAAAAGAATGTGCTAAATTACTCTATCTGCTTGAAGAACAAAACTTGCCATGGAGATAGTTCAATTACACGTAATACTACTGTAAACCTGGAGAGAATGAAGAGTATCTCAAAAAGGCAAATTTGAACTAAGGATTATTACTATTCATAGTTTAGAGACTTATGTCAGATGTTATCAACCATGCGCCTTTTGAATAGTATTGAACAGTAGTGGCTAGTAAGTGTTTAAACACTAATTCTGTCAGTTTCATTGCCATCAGTGCTCTAAGCATCATGCTCTGCTCTTTTCTCAGCTGGCTTGCAAAATTTCCAAAACATTAACAAAAGGCTTTTGTGAAATGATACAAGCCAGTCCCAGCACATTTCTGATGTTGAACCACAGCCATCAATAAGCATGTCCAAAGGTGAAAGACCATTCTTAGCTTATAAAGGTATGCTAAAGCAAGAGTCTCCAACCTTGACAACTTCAAGCCTGAAGGACTTCAACTCACAGAATTCCCAAGCCAGCAAAGCTTCTGGGATTCTGGGAGTTGAAGTCCTCCAAGTTTGAAGTTGCTAAGGTTGGAGACCCCTGCACTATAGAGTAGTTCACTTAAAATGGAAAGAAAGGCTACTTAGCAATGCTTCTATGCTGCACTAGAGAATAACATGATGATTAGTCAACCTTCAATCAGACATTCATTAGTTCTCCACAAAGGGCAACACCAAATAGGAATATGCCTTAGTACCAGTCCATTTTATTCTTTGTACTGTTAAGGCAGTAAGATATTTGGGTCCATTGTGTTTTTAAAAGATGCATATTTACATTATATGTACACAGAAATGTCAACATATATAGTGAAAGAGGAAAAGTGAGACTATAACTGTAAGAGGAAGAACAGATTTGGGTGACAGCATAGGAATTGGGGAAGGAGCAATAACTTGCTCAGGATTCCTTTCAACCTGATTTATCTTCCAAATTCAGCTTTTGCTGTTATCATAACTATGTGCATTCTTTTGGTGCATTTATTGCTCATGAATATAGGCTCATTTTTAAGAGCAGGAATATTACTTTACTTTGTGTATATGCCTTTTGACCCCAGACAAGGAGTTGCCAAAGCCTAGGCTGAGGTTGACATTCTTTTTTCAGGATTTGGGTGCCACCAGTTGCTTAAATACAAACAGGATGTGGTTTAAACACAAGATACTACTTTTTATACAAAAGAGAAACTTCTCCCCCAGCAAAGAATCTTAGCTCAAAGTTAAAATACATATATTTTTCTGCTCAGTAACAAATGTCACTGTCCCTTCAGGACAGTGATTAAATCTAATTGCAGGTAGGACAATTATGTTGGACCTTAGAGCAATTTTCTCACTATTTAAGAAACTGCTAAAGAACATGTGCTTAACCAAGTGACCCTTTTTTCCATGTAGCTTTTAGCTGGCAGCTTGAGAGGTACTAATTATCTGTTTGTCATCTCCACCTACAGCTGAGGTTGTGGCTGTTGGAGGACTGCTCTTAAGCATATGGTGGGTGGACTAATTTGCATCCAAGGCTTCATGCCTCCTAATGTTTCTTTTGTTTTGAAGCACATCGCAAAAAATGTTGCTATGCCATTCCCCAAAGGTATCCCTTCCTTCTGCAATCAGCCATCAATTTGTTCCTATTCAAAACAGGAATTGCCCCCCTTTTCATGTTCTCTCTCCCTCTCTCCCCCCTCTCTCTCCTCCCCCTCCCTCTCTCCAAGGGACATTAAGGCCCTGTCACACTGCAAAAACGGATGCAAAGAGGAAGCAAAATGGACAAAAAACCTTGCCATCCGTTCTAAAACGCAATGTACTCACTGCCTCCGTTTTGCTTCCTCTCAATCTGTCCAGCATCCGTTTATTGACGTTTCATCCGCTCCAAAAGTTTTAGGCTGCCTAAAACTTTTGCGCAGAAAATGTATCCAGTTCATCCATTTTGCATCCACTACGCATCCGCTACGCATCCGTTACGCATCAGCTATATCCGCTAAGCATCTGCTGCGCATCCGCGCAACTTGCATCCGCTCGGACACAGGGGGGAAGCAGAACGGATGCAGAATGGATGCAGAACGGATGCCTAGCGGATGCAGAACAGAAACAAAGCGTTTAAAAGGGAAAAAACATTCGTAGAGGGGACCTATCTCGGATAATAAGGATGCATAGAGGATGCCTAGAGGATGCCTGGAGGATGCCAAGAGGATGCAAAGGGACACATATACTGCCTATAAAAAGTGGGAGCAACTCGTCTGCATCTCACTTTCAGACCAGCAGCCCACCAGAGCAGACCTCTGCAGCCTTCATCTGACTCTTCCTCTTCCACAGCATCCAGGCATCTCCACCATGGATTGCGACAAAATCCTTTTGGCAGCCAACATTCTTCTGCATCACTGCGAAATCATCAACAGTCTCTGTGAACTCTACTACGGCAAGAAAAGGAGGCACCCAAAAAAGGTCTGGGTCCAAAGATGGTTAGCCAGAAGAGCACAGTACCAACTTTACGACAAGCTGATGGTGGAGCTCAGGAGCGAAGACACTCGTGCGTTCCAGAACTTCATGAATATGCCTCCAGCCATGTTTGATGAACTTCTGCAGCGCCTGACACCCAGGTTGAGCAAGACCAAAACCAACTTCCCGCCCAGCCTGGAATCTGGGCTCAGGGTGGCACTCACTATGCGCCACCTGGCCTCAGGGACCCCCTACAGAAACATGCAGTATGGCTGGAGGGTGCCATCCAGCACCATCAGTTTTGTTGTCAGAGAAGTGGTGCGGGCCATCCTCAAAGAATACAAGGAGGAGCTCCTCCAGTGCCCCACCACTGAAAAAGGATGGAAGAAAGTTGCAGAGCAGTGGTATTAGAAGTGGAACTTCCCCCACACCGTTGGAGCCATCGATGGCAAGCACGCGGCCTGCAAGGTTCCAGCCAACTCAGGGTCCACTTATTTCAATTACAAGGGCTTCTTCAGCATCATCCTCTTCGCCATGGTCGATGCTGACTACAAGTTCATGTACATCGATGTTTCAGGCAACGGCTCATCTTCCGATGCCCAGGTATACAACGACAGTCACCTCAAGGAGGGGCTGAAAAGCAACCTCATGGTGGGCTTCCCAGATCCAGAACCCCTGCCCAATGACACGCAAGATGTGCCCTACTTCATCGTGGGGGATGACGCCTTCTCCCTCTCAACCTACCTCATGAAGCCCTACACCTCCAAATACCTCACCCGTGAAGAGAGGATCTTCAACTACAGGCTGTCCAGGGCAAGGCGGGTGGTGGAGAACGCCTTTGGCATCCTGGCCAACAGGTTCCAGGTACTTCTCAACACCATGCAGCATCGCCCACAGAGCATGAGGAGGATCGTGGAAGTTTGCTGCATCCTGCACAATCTCATGTGCACCCGCTACCCAGTCTTGCAGAACAGGCTCGTGGACCTCCAACAAGGCAATGGGGACATGGAGCCTGGTGAATGGAGGCAAGGGCGAAACCTGATAGACACTGAGGATGTGCAAGGGCCCAACAGAGCCTCACGTGAGGCGAAGAAGCAGCGCAACCTTCTGAAAGACTGGTGCAACTCCCCAGCTGGAGTGGTGGAGTGGCAAGACAGGATGGTAGATGCTTAATGGATGCTTCCTTCAACCTGTCTCATCACACGGATGAGATTGGGCCATGTATGTTGGGTTGGCCTACAATGAACAGGGCGTTTAATAAAGAGTTGTGTTTATGTTGACATGTGTGGATCAATGCTTACATTGTAATTGATAAGGGCCATAGGTGTGGCACCTGGGAGGGTGGACCATACAGTTCCACTATGCTTGCACTGGAGATTTATCTATCCCACAGCTATCTTAACCCATCCCACAGGTATCCCTGCCCATCCC
>BLBF01000019.1:38178933-38233585 GCA_015471245.1 Laticauda colubrina
TCCCACAGCTATCTTAACCCATCCCAAAGGTATCCCTGCCCATCCCACAGCTATCCTTACCCATCCCACAAGCCTGCAAAGGCTAAACCATTTCTAAAAGTTTCCACCCAGACTTTATAGAAAAAAAATAATGAAGCAAGCGTGTGAAACAAAGATAAACTTTATTAATAACAACCTGTAAAGTAAACATGAACCAAGTCAAGTGTCCAAATAAAGTCCCAAAATATCCAGGCAGCCAGTTTCTGTTGCTCCTCTTGGTCACTCGGAGGTGTGTGCCCAGTCTAATTTTTAGGGTGCAGGTGCTCTGGAGGTGGGTGCTGCTGCAGTGCTGGTCTGAGGTGCTGATGGAGTGCCTGGCCCCGAGAGGACAACAGGGGACGGTGTGTTCAGGAAGGTGTCGGACAGCTGGCTCATCCCCGCGATGCTGAGAGATCCTTCCTCCATGCCATGGGGTGTCAGCCCCAGTACTGAGGACAGATGTACTGAGGCTGGGCTTGGCTGTGGGATGGAGGAAGGAGTAGTATAGTGGGACTGCCTGCTGTGCAGCGAGGTGAGGAGTGGCGTGGCTGGCATCTGTGGCGTGGCTGGCATCGATGTTGTCGGTGGCATCATTGGCATGGGTGGCATGGGTGGCATCAGTGGAACAGTTGGCAACGGTGCCGCCCGATGACTCTGTGCCTGGCCTGGGAAGGGCTGCTGCCTGTGCTGCTAGACCTCCGGGTACCTGTAGCCCTGGTAGGTGAGGGGCTGTTGGAAGCCTTGGTATGGGAGGGATATCACCTGGGTTGGAGGAGCAGACCTGGACTGGGTGGTAGCAGGTGCCTCTGGGTCTGGAGGATTGTTAATCAGCGTGGAGATCCTCTCCTTCACCAGCTGGTACTGGGGATCTGGCATCTCCTTCAGGGTCTGGTTCAAATAATTGAGGAAGGGTTTGCAGTTGGAGGAGGAGGATTCGATGGGGACCAGCTGAGAGAGGAGACCTATACTGGTGCGGATGGTGTCCCTGATCTCCACCAGGACCTTGTGGCTCTCCCCCTCCTGCGGTCTGGCTCTCTGCCTTCCTGTGGAGGCAGCAGTGTGGGTGGATGGGACTTCGGCAGCGGTGGACTCGATGTTTCCTTTCTCCCACTGCACCAGGGAGTCCTCATCGCTCTCCACCAAGCTTTCAACACCTTCCCGGGAGTTCTCCGCCGTGGCACGCTCCCCCGAAACCTGCCTGGAGACAGGGACTGACTCTCGGCTGGAAGAGGACTGGGTCGCAGCAGGCTACCTGAGTGAGGGTAGACAGATGGGCTCCTGGTGCTGCTCGGTAGCGGATCTCACCCTCCAGGAAGCTGCACCTGGCCATGATGTAGTTCTCTCTGTCAGTCAGCTTGACCGCGGCCTGGCCAGATTTTTTGAGGTGCAGCTTCCCGTACCAGGTGTGCATATGTTTCCACCAGCCGAGTAGCACCTCCGAAGTGTAGCCCAGACTCTCCGCCCTCTCTCTCCAAGCAGCCTGCTTCCGCTTGGTGTCCCTGTACAGCCAGTGTCCCTTCCGCCACAGATAGTCGTTCTCTCTCAGCCACTCCAGCACCTCATCCTCGTGCGCCTCCTCAATAAAGTACTGCCTCCTCTCCCATTGACGCGAACGACTCTTCCTCCCTCTGGCAGGGCCATATGGGCCCTCATCAGAGGGACTTCGAGGTTGTAGGGGCTGCTCCTCCACACCAACAGCAGCAGCAGCAGCAGCAGAATCATTATCATCAGAAACATCACCAGCAGGATCATAATCAGCAGCAGCAGCAGCAGCAGCAGCAAGACCAGGATCAGCAGCAGCAGAGCAAGCACCAGCAGCAGGACCAGCAAGACCAGGAGCACGAGCAGAACGAGCAGGACCAGCAGGACCAGGAGCAGCTTCAGCAGAGTGCGCAGCAGAAGCACCACTGCCAGGAGCAGCCACAGCAGAAGCTCCAGCAAGAGAAGAGCGAGCCCAAGCAGCAGAAGCCCCAGCAGAAGCAGAGTCACGGACATGGGGCGGGAGGGTGGCCCTGTCCCTCTTGCCAGGGGTGGCGGCAGGTTGCTGAGGCTTTCACTTTTTCCCCATGGTTGTGGGGTTGCTGGCTGGCAGGGAGGCTGGCAGGAAGGCTGGCAGGCACCAAGGCTGGCAGGAAGGCTGGCACCAAGGCTGGCAGGAAGGCTGGCAGGAATGCAGGCACCAAGGCTGGCAGGCAGACTGGCTGGCAGGGAGGCTGGAAGGCAGGCTGGCAGCAATGCTGGCAGGGAGGCTGGAAGGCAGGCTGGCAGCAATGCTGGCAGGGAGGCTGGCAGGGAGGCTGGAAGGCAGGCTGGCAGCAAGGCTGGAAGGGAGGCTGGAATGCAGGCTGCCAGCAAGGCTGGAATGGAGGCTGGAAGGCAGGCTGGCAGGGAGGCTGCCCAGGAGGCTGGGAGGCAGGCTTGGAGGCAGGCATGCAGGCAGGGCAGGCAAGGAACTCAAAGTGTCCAGCAACAGGTCTTTCCTCTGAATGGTGACCTGCTTCCGAGCTGCTTCCCTTTATATCCGGGGGACTTGCGCAATGCATCCCCCCCGCATGCGCAATTAACGCGCGGGATCCATTCCGCTTCTGCTGTGTATCCGCTAGGCTTCCACTGTGCATCCGCTTCATCCACTGTGCATCCGTTCTGCATCCATTTTTTCCGTTCTGCATCCGCTTTTCTGAGACCCCCCGGAAGCCCTGCGAACGCGCCATCCATTCTGCATCCGCTGGGCTTCCGTTCCGCATCCACTTTGCATCCACCCTGCGTCCTCCCCGCGTCCTTGTTATCCGCTCCAATTATGCAAATTTTCACCCCTTTTTAGCGCGTATACAACGGATGTAACATTTTTCTCTTCCGTTGTGTCCTCTTTGCATCCGTTGGGCAGTGTGACATGGCCTTTAGAAAGGAAGTGATATGTGAACTAGGCATATACGTATGCTAGGCATGTCATTTCATGTACATATAGTTGACACAATTCCTCAGTTGCCCCTACTCTATAACAAATTAAGGGATTGCAGGATTGTAAAAAGAAAAAAAATGCTAGGCATTTGTATACAGCACACATACACGTTCAGTTTACTTTACTTTATTGTCATTGCACCTCGTACAACAAAATCAAACACCATCTTCAGTGCACATCATGACCATGACCATGAAAATAAACACATACACATTCTTCATCCTCCACTCATTGAACTGAAAATCCCTGACACCACACCAACACTGCACTATACAGCAGAATTCAAAAGAGCTCCTGCACTGGGATAGAAGCTATTTTTCAGCCTATTTGTCCTTGTTTTATTATTTTGTACTATATAATAATTCAAAAAAAGGGTGTCCAGGATGAGATGGATCTTTGAGAATGTTTTGAACTTTCTTAAGGCAGCGGGAGCTATAAAGCTCTTCCAATGAGGGGAGAGGGTAACCAATGATCTTCTGGGCAATGATGTTAACCATCTGGAGAACTTTCCTATCTGCCACTGTGAAATTGGCAAACCATATAGAGATGCAGTATGTTAAAATGCTTTCTATGATGCAGCAGTAGGAGATCACCAGCAGTTTTTCATTCAGTTGTTTTCTGAGAAGTCTCAGGTAGTATAATCTCCGCTGGGCCATTTTGACCAGGGCTGCAATGTGGGCACTGCAGGTCAGGTCCTCTTTTAGGGTAATACCCAGAAACTTAAAACTAGCCACTTGCTCCACTTGGTCTCCATTGATAAGCAAGGGCTGGATATCTGATCTGTTCCTTCTATAGTCCACTACAAGATCCTTGGTTTATTGGTGTTGGGACCAAGTTATTGTCTCCACACCACAAAAGCAAACAGTCCATCTCATCCCGGTAGGCATACTCATCCCCCCTGGAGATAAGTCCCACCACTGTTATATCATCTGCAAATTTAGTAATAGTATTACTAGCTTGAGTGGGAATGCAGTCATGCACATAAAGAGTATAGAGTAAGGGACTCAACATGCAACCCTGTGATGTACCACTGTTAAGAATAAGGGCTGAAGAGGTATGATTACCTAATCTGACCCTCTGTGAGCAGCCAGACAGGAAATCCATAATCCAAAGGCAGACTGAATTAGAAAGCCCAAGGTCCAGAAGTTTAGACACGAGTCTATGTGGAAGAATTGTGTTAAAAGCAGAATTAAAATCCACAAAAAGCATCCTCACATAGCCCTTTCCTCTGCTGTTCTAGAGGAGTCAGAGCAGTGTAAAGAATGATGGCTATAGCATCCTCTGTAGATCTATTTCTTCTGTATGCAAACTGATGTTTATCATATGTATGCGGAAGACCAGAAATGATATGCCGGCAAACCAATTTCTCAAAGCACTTCATAATGATAGGAGTGAATGCCACTGGTCTGTAATAGTTGAGGTTATTGATACGGAACCTCTTTGGCAGCAGAACAATGGTGGAAGCCTTCAAACAAGATGGAATAGTGAATATAACTATTCCACAAGATGGAATAGTGAATGGGATAAAGACCGATTGAAGATCCTGGTAAAGACTCCAGCCAATTGATCACCACAGTCTTTAAGCACTCAGCCAGAGATACTGTCAGGACCGGCAGCCTTTCTAGGGTTCACAGCCCTCAGAATGCTCCTCAACACCTGTTCCTCCACAATGAGGTGGGGGCTACAATTGGCTGGTAGTTATATTTTATCTGTCTCTGATGTCTCCACTTCAAAGCGAGCAAAGAAATGATTCAGTTCCTCTGCCAATGAAGCATCCCCCTCAGCAGGGATGACATTGGTCGGTTGATGGTTGGTAATTTGTTGAACTCCTCGCCATACCTGCCTCATGTTATTGCTATAAAAATTATCCTCAATCTTCCTCTTATAATCAGTCTTGGCCTTCCGAATACCTTTCTTCAGATTAGCTCTGGCAACACTGTATCTTGCCCCATCACCAGATCTAAAGGCCTTGGTCCTGTCATGCAAGAGACACTGGACTTCCTTGGTCATCCAGGGTTTCTGATTGGTATAGATCCTAATACGTTTATCCACAGTGATAGTATCTGTACAGTGTTTGATATAGCACAGAACAGTTGCAGTGTGCACCTCTAGGTCAAGGTGGTAAAAGATGCTCCAATTTGTGTTCTCAAAACAATCCTGAAGTTGTTGGGAAGCATCTTCTGGCCAAGATTTCACTGTCTTTATCATAGGCAGAGCCCGTCTCCTAAGAGGGATGCACGCTGGTGCTAAAAGCAGTGACATATGGTCTGATTGTCCCAAATGTGGTAATTGTATAACCTTATATGTTTGATGTTGGTATATACTTTGTGCAATATGTTTGCTCCTCTAGTAGCACACACTTAACATGCTGATAAAATTTAGGGAGAGTTGGTTTTAAATCAGCTTGATTAAAATCCCCCGCTATGATATGCACAGCATCAGAATACTTATTCTGCTGAATACTAACAATATTATACAAGAATCAAAAAGCTATGGTAGTATTGGCATCAGGTGGGACATAGACTGCAGTAATCAAAACCACGCTTAATTCCCGCGGAAGATATATGGGTCTACATTTAAGAGTCATATACTCCAGATCCATGGAGCAGTGTGCTAGGTATATCATTTTAGATATGGACACTGTTAAGGGACAATGTTCAAATGCAGGATGTTGGGCAGGAGGGAAATGAGAAACAGAGAGAGGAAGAAAGAAAAAGAGAGATGAGAAAGAGAGAGGGAGAAAGAAAGAGACACATGGAGAGAAATACCTGTTTTAAACAAAATAGAAAAATGGCTCTGAGTGTTTAAGGTTGCAGACCACTGGATGAGGCAAACACCATAGTTGTTAAGTGAACCTTGCAGTCATTAAGCAAGCACTGGTTGTTAAACAAGTCCATTTTCCCCAATGGACATTTTTAACTGGAAACCAGAAGGAATTGTTGGAAACTGCCAAAAAAACAAAGAAAAACCATAGACTTATGGTTATAAGTTATAACTGGTCATGTGTGTGTGTCATGTGTAGGATGTTGTAACTGGTCATGTGTGTGTTTTGCTATCAAAACACAAAAACAGGTCAAGTAGCTCTGGGGAAGTCAGTCATAAATTAGAACACTTGCTAAGCAGCTGGCCATTAAGCAAGGACACATATTTGGTTTGCTAGTGTCATGCCCTTTTTGGAATCTGATTCTGAGGGGGAGATTGAGGAACTGAGAGGGAGTGGGACTGTGGCTTCGGTGGCTGTGAAAGAAATGGGGGAACAGTCTGGTTGGGCATTCAGAGGAAGACCCAGGACCATTCTCTCTCCAACCTAGGGCATGCAGGGAGGAAAGGAGAAGGGAGCAATATGTCTTACAGGAAAGGAAAAGGCCTGATCCCTTTCATTAGTTGCAGCTGGGAGAACAGGATATAAGTGGGGCATTTTAAATAGCTTTTTGCTGGAAGCAAAGCGTGCTTTATCTTGGTCAAGGCTTATCTGGGTTTTGGAGTCTTCCCAACTGTGGTTGCTGCATTATCTTGTGGAAGTTGCAATTTATTATCCTGGCCTGTCGTGTTAACAACTCCAGTGTGGTTTGTGTTGGTTTTTTTTTTTCCTAATCATTTTTACTTTTGCTTCAGACTGCATTTACTCTCTTCTTAGACTGTTTTTGGAAGAGTTGGTAAGTCGAGGATAATTGGACATTGGGGACCAAGTTGAAGGCATTAAAGCGAATGTATTCTACTTTTGTTACTGTGTTATTTTTATGTCACAGCCCGGTTCATCACAGCTAGTCACATGGCCATCTAGTCACATGGTCACCTAGCCATAACCACCAATCACATGACCACCAAGCCACACCCACAAATTAGGCTATGCCCACAGAACAGGTTGTTAAGAAATTTGAATCCCATCCCTGTTCTGTATAAAATAGTTTACTCCAAATCCTCGATTGTGATTGGCTAGAAAAGCCAGCATAGCAATTGGTTCACTAGGAACCAATCCAAAAGAGCTACCAAAAGGCGGCAAAACCAAGTAACCGTCATTGGCTACAAGCCGGCAGGCAAGCCGTATATAAAGGCTGCCGCGACTAGAGCCAAACTGTTCCGTTTTCACTTTACTGTTGAAATAAAGACTTCTACTGTTGGAACCCGGTCTACCTCGCATTTTTCCAGATGGAACACTGGCGACGAAGGTGGGATTGTCCTAAAACGTGAGACTGTGCACGCGGCGAATTGAAACCCAGGCTTGAAGCAATGGCCAGTAATAATGCACCGCCGCACCCTTCAATCCCAATGAAGAAGATTGGGAATCCTATGTAGACCATTTCCAAATGTACTTAGAAAGTAACGAGATGGAAGAGATCTCAGACCAGCATAAGAGGGCTGTCTTTTTAACGCATTGCGGACCAATGGTATTCAAAATGGCCAAGGCATTGGCGAAGCCCAGAGACGTAAAACAAATGACCTGGCCCGAACTCCAGTGAATGTTGAAGGCTCATTACGCACCAGTGGTGTCAAGTCTCATCAAATGGCACGAATTCTACCGAAGGGACCAAAAAGAAGGCGAGACCATCGCTGATTTTGTGATAGCCCTCCAACAACTGGGGGGAGCATGTGAGTTCCTGAACTTAGATGAAGCCATGCGAGATCGTGTAGTATTGGGTTTAAAAGACTCTAATTTACAAAGTAAATTGCTAAATAAACCTAACATAACCATGGCTGAAGCAATCGCAGAAGCCACAGCTGCAGAAGCTGCGAAAAAGTCAGCGGCTACCATGAAACAAATGAATGTGAACAATGACGAAACGAGCCTAACCAGAGGGAAGAAGCAATTTCCCGCCACCACACACCATGAAGATTTTGACGAGACATCAGAATCCGGAGAGGAAGACGATGAGGTCCACCGCCTATACGCCAACAAAAAAAGGCGCGAAAAAAGAAACTGGCAGGAATGCGCCGGTTGCGGAGGAAATCACCCTTGAGCCGATTGCAGAGTCCTTGATGCCATCTGCAGAGCTTGTAAGAAAAGGGGACACATCAAGAAGGTCTGTAGGAATCGAAAAAATAACAGCCCTAACAGACGCAGTAACTCTCCCCCACAAGCTGAATCGAAACAAGTCGAGAGAAAGTGGGAGCGCAACAAACAAGCCAGTAACCAAGAAAAGACCCATCAAACTGTCACTATCGGAAGCGCTCAGACAGAAAGCGGAAAAAAAGTTAAAATCATCATAAAAAACGAAGGCAGCCCCTGTGAGATGGAGGTTGATTCAGGGTCTTTCCTGTCAATGGTGTCATGGGACACAATCAGACAACTGGTCCCAAATATTAAACTAAAAGAGCTCCAGAAACAAAAATTAACTCTGAAGGACTACCAAGGGAATTGAATCCCTGTGGTAGGTCTAGGACATTTCCGAGTCGCTTACAAGCAGCATGTCGAAGTCCTGCCTCTGACAATAGTCGACCGAGACTGACCCAGCCTCCTGGGCATCAAATGATTCGCACCATTGGGCATCAGAATGACCGGAGTAGACCGAGTGGCCGAAACCGACTGGGAAGAAAACCTGATCCACGAGTTCCAGGACGTTTTCGATGACTCCCTAGGCAGGTATCGGGGGACCCCAATTTCCTTTAGCTTAGACTCCCAGGTGGCCCCTAGAAGATTAAAGGCCAGACGAGTTCCCTTTGCATTAAAAGCAAAAATAGAGGAACAATTGAATAAATTAATTGACCAAGGGGTTTTGGAACCTGTTGACCATGCTAAATGGGAGACGCCAATAGTAACACCGGTTAAACCTGACAGGTCGGTACGCATCTGCGGAGACTACAAGGCTACCCTGAACCATGCACTGCAACAAAGCGCATACCCGGTGCCAGTCGTACAACATTTGCTACACTCACTCGGGGGAGGAAAATTTTTTGCTAAACTAGATCTAGCTCAAGCTTACCAACAGCTTCCAGTAGACCCCTTAACGGCCGAGGCACAGACAATAGTGACTCACAAAGGGGCATTCAAGTATAACAGACTTCAGTTTGGAGTGAGTGTGGCCCCAGGCATTTTCCAAAGCCTCATGGAACGCCTATTAAATGGAATAAAAGGGGTCATACCATATTTTGATGATGTCCTGATTTCGGCTAAAGATACGACCCAACTAGAAAAAAGACTAAGAAATGTACTAACAAAATTTAGAGAATCCGGTCTGAAAGTTGAAAAAGAAAAATGCTGCTTGATGACTGATCGCGTCGAATTTCTGGGCTACTTAATTGACAGAGAGGGTATACACCCTACTGAAAAAAAGCCAAAGCCATTAAAGACGCACCACAGCCAAAAAACAAAACGGAATTGCAGACATTTTTGGGTCTAATAAATTTCTATAATGTATTCCTCCCCCACAAAGCAACAATAGCGGAACCATTACACCGTTTGCTGGATAAGAAAATTAATTGGACTTGGGGTCATAGAGAGCAAAAAGCATTCCAGAAAATAAAAAAATTATTAACATCAAACACCGTTCTTATCCAGTTTAGTAACACACTTCCATTGACGGTAACCTGCGATGCCTCACTGTTTGGAGCGGTGCCATCCTGAGCCACCAATTGCCAGAAGGGAGAGAGGCACCCGTCGCTTATTACTCAAAGACTCTGTCTAAAATAGCATGTAACTATAGTCAACTAGACAGAGAAGCCCTGGCAATCGTCGCCGGAGTGAAACGTTTTCACGAATACCTTTATGGAAGAACATTTTTGATTGTAACAGACCACAAACCGTTGCTAGGAATTCTGGCGGGAAACAAGCCTACACTAAACATTTTATCCCCGCGGATGACTAGATGGTCAGAATTCCTTGCAGCATACTCTTACACATTGACACATCGACCCGGGAAGCAAATCTCCCATGCAGACGCATTAAGCAGAGCACCGCTGCCGACGACGGAGGAAGACCCAGCGCCAACAATGACAACCCTGCAAATAGAAACATGCCCCGAACTACCAATATCTGCAAACGATGTTGCCAGAGCCACCGCAAAGGACCCAGTGACTGCCCGCATATTAAACTGGGTAGGTAAGGGCTGGCCGGAAAACAAAAAAACTGAAAATTTTAAACCTGTCCGGACCAGACAAACCAAACTCTCAATTCAAAAAGGTTGTTTATTGTGCGGTGATCGGGTAGTAATCCCTCCTAAACTACAGACTAGGGTGTTGGGTATGCTTCACGAAGGCCACCCTGGTATCGTAAAAATGAAAAGCCTCGCTAGAAGCTATGTCTGGTGGCCTGGTTTAGATAAAGATATCGAATATTGGGTTGCCACTTGCACTAAATGTCAGAAAACCAGGCCTTCCCCACCACAAGCACCCATAAGGGACTGGGAGACCCCACGAGGCCCCTGGTCTCGGATCCACATTGATTTCGTGGGTCCTACTAGGGGGCATACCTTTTTAATTGGCTCAAATTGACTGGAGGTTGTAGTAATGTCATCTACGACAACTGAGACGGTCATTAAACAACTTAACAAATTTTTTGCAACCCATGGATTGCCGGACGTCCTAGTGTCCGACAACAGGCCACAATTAACCGCCATCCAATTTGAACAATACCTAGCCTCCCTAGGTATACGCCATGCACTGACCGCGCCAGCCCACACGGCAGCAAATGGTAGGTCAGAGAGAATGGTCAGGTTTACCAAAGAGGGTTTAGAGAAAATGAACCTTGGGGATGTCCAGGATAAAATCAACCGTCTACTCATCCTCCAACATATCACACCCAGTACTGTAACCAACAAAAGCCCAGCGGAGTTATTAATGGGAAGAAAACTTAGGTCACAATTAGACAGGTTGCACCCAAATTACACGTTGGAAAGACCCCCCGACTCCTCCAGCCGTTGCCGAACATTTGAAATCGGCGACCTAGTCTACGCAAAAAATTTTACCGGGGACCCCCTATGGCTTCCAGCCACAATCACACAACTCACAGCCCCCCGGTCCTACCGACTAACCGTAGACGATGGCAGGGAATGGAAGCGATACATAGACCAGCTTCGTTCTCGAAACATTGAAAGAAATACAAACGCACAACCACAAAAAATTAAAATCGACGAAAACAAAACCAAAGAAGGGGGTGGAAATACAAGAAAATAATAAAGAACTTTTAAAAATAAACCCAGAACATCTAACCAATCAAAAAGAGCAAAAAGGAAACTTACAGTTAGATGAGACTTGCGAAAATAATCCAGACGAAGGGGCCAGCCAAGCCAGCTCGACCTGCCTGGAGAAACCAGGAGGGAGCGGCAAAACCACCAGCCTGAGAAACTCAAGCGGTAGCAAAATGGCCGACTTACCCTTCCAGGCGGTCCCATGGAAAAGAACCGGAGAGACAGCAACCACATCCGAACCGGTTGAACTCTCCAGCGAAAATGAACCACGTAAGTCCAGTAGAATCTGAAGAAGCCCCACCTACCTGCGCGATTATGTCACCACATAGGACTAAACCAAGGGGGGAGGGGTGTTCTGTATAAAATAGTTTACTCCAAATCCTCGATTGTGATTGGCTAGAAAAGCCAGCATAGCGATTGGTTCACTAGAAACCAATCCAAAAGAGCTACCAAAAGGCGGCAAAACCAAGTAACTGTCATTGGCTACAAGCCGGCAGGCAAGCCGTATATAAAGGCTGCCGCGGCAAGAGCCAAACTGTTCCGTTTTCACTTTACTGTTGAAATAAAGACTTTTACTGTTGGAACCTGGTCTACCTCGCATTTTTCCAGACGGAACAATCCCTGTTTATTTTGCAGTATCTGTGAGAGAAATCTATTGGACAACCACTTAAATATGAGCTGGCAGTATGCTGTAGCTCCCCAAAAAACCCAAAGCAGTGCTAGTTGGCAATAACAGAGAATCAAGTTCATATGAAAGTTAATACCACTTTATAATACCTTGGTAAGACCACACCTGGAATATTGCATCCAGTTTTGGTCATCATGACATGAATAAAGTTTTGACATTCCAGAAAGAGTGTAGAGAAGAACAACAAATAAGATTAGGGCACTGAAGCTAATTTGTTTGAAATGATATAAGAACTCCTGCACTAGAAGACTTCCAAGATCACTTCCAAATTTGTTGTTCTGTTATTATGCTGGTTGTCTCCAGTCAGTGTTTTCTCATTTCTGCTCAGCTTTCAACATCTGAGTCATATATGTTTTTTGCATGCTTCTCTAACCTGATGCATTAACTCCTATCACTTTCGACCAGATCATGATTGCTGCAGTTCAAAATTTCTAGAGGGCAGCTGGTATGGAAAGCTTTCCTTAGCAATTTTAGTCTCCCTTGTTTTTGAAATATAATTTTTGTGGAAGGATTTTTTAAAAATAAAAACAATACCAATGTTAGAAAACAAACAAAGAAAATAAGAAAGGATAGTGAATAAATAAGAAAGAAAAGAAAATAGAAAAGATTATAAAGAAATGATTTTCAACCTTTTCTGACAATGATTATAAAATATATATTTTATCCTCTTTATTTAAGGCTATGTAATAATTTTCTTCTTTCCATAAGCTATTCTTTCTCATCTTCAAATCCATAAATCACAGGTTCATTTTTCTTCCTTTTCAACAAAAAGTCCACCAGGGGTTTCCAGTAACAGATAAACTAGCTGCTGATATTTCTCTAATTAAATATGCTAATTTTGCCATCTCTGCTAGTTCTATCAGCTTCATCAACCATTTCCCCACTGCAGTTTAGTCTTTCCATTTATACACAATAACTGCTGCTTTTAATAGTCTCACAGCAGACATTGTATATAAACCTAATATTCCATTGTTCTTTTCTAATTGACTATCCATCCATTAATCCCAGCAAGAAAAGTTCTGTCTTAAGTCGAATGTTCATCTTTAAAATTCTTTAAATTGTTATATTATTTGCATCCAGAAATTTCTAGTTTTCTTTACAAGTCCTTAAAGATAAACGGACTCTCTATGTTGACCACATTTTCAACATAAATTTGAAGTATCTTGATACATTCTAGACAATTTTTCTGGGGTCATATATCAGTGGTTACATCATTTCATAAAAATTGTCTTTCATGATGTACATTTCAATCCATTTAACCACATATTTTCCTACTGTTCCATAAGTATATTGTATCCAAATTTTTTAATTAAATTTATCATTCAGCTTTTCATTTATTTATTTTCTGTTTCCTATTTCAATAAAAGCTTATGCATTTTAGCAATTACATGTTCATCATTTGTACATAGCTTGAATTCAAATTGTCTTCTTTTGCTCAATTCCAAATGTCCAATTACTCTCAATTTTAGTTTCCCTCTTGAAGTATGTAACTTTTATTCTTCCCATCATCTCTTTATTATTTTATTTTTATTACTTATGAGTCTGCTAAAATGGAAAAGAAAAATATTGGGGAGGGAGGTTAATAATACTACAATGATTCTAATAACACTCATCTTTTTAACCATAATAATATTATGTTTAAAAGGATTAGTATCATTAACATATCACACATTCTAAATTAAAATTTGCAACTGCAACCATGATAGCCTTAGAACTGATTTCAGCAGCAGAATAAAAATGTAAAAATTTAAATAACTTCACCAGAATGCCATCATCAGAAAAACATTATTGTCTTGTATTTGATAGCCTCTGGCACCTAAGACAGCTCTCTTATGGAATTAGACATTGGTTAAGGATATATTATCTCTTGAAAACCTTGGTACAGTTTCACATTTTTGTTAATATGAGCACCAATACTTTTGAAAAATTATGTTATGAAAAAACTTAAATAGTTAGGCAATGCCCATTCACCCACTTTACAAAGTTACAAATATAACTGCATGTTACAGACCCTGCCAGAAACAAAGAATGCCTGTATAGACTAAACTGATATTGATTGTATATTTCGAAAAAGAGTTTCAAACTGATTTCACTGATCAGTGCATTGGAAGTCTGTGACCAAACTCCTTATAATACATAAATGAGTTAGCTCAGTGGAATTTTATCTCTTGATGCAATCATCAAACTACATTGGCTGAGAGTCCCAAAAAACAGGGACCTGGTGAATACAGCCATTTTGAAAGCTTATTCACAGAGAATAGCTTAATAGACAGGCAAAATATGAAGGGAAATATTTTCTGTATATGATTATATATCTCTACCAGATTTTCCACAAGCAAAAAAGTTTTCAGGATGCCATTGAGGTAAATCCTCTAAAACCAATTGCTTGAATGTTGTTACATTAAAAGCATATCCAAATCTAAGTTATGACCATAATGCAGCCAGCCCATCAAGATCGTAACTCAGTCATAAAGGAGGTCGATCGTGTGACCAACCCAACTGCACAGTCTTTTTTGTGGAAGTCACAAAGTGAACAACTGGCTGTAAAGCAAATCCATGGTCAAGTGAACATCACAGTCATTAACAAAACAATGGTTCATATCAGTGTAGTTTTGCTGAAAACCAGAAGCAAATGCCAGTTTTCAACAAAACTGTCCTAAAATGTGGTTAAATATGGTTCAACTGCCAAGTTCCTAAAATACAGTCATGTAACTGTGGGAGAAGGGCAACCAGTCATAAGTAATCCTCATATAGGTTCACTGGAACTTAGAATGGTTGCTTAGTGACAAGTTTTAAGTCAAGAGCTATCTATAAATATATTGTTCCAGTATAGAATATACTTTAGATTTATCTGAGCCTATATAGGTAGTCCTTGATTTACGACCACAATAGAGCTCTACATTTCCATTGTTCAGTGAGACAGCTGTTAAGTGAACTTTGACCTATTTTATGACCTTTCTTGCTACAATGATTAAGTGAATCACTGCAGCTGTTAAGTGAGTCACATGGTTGTTAAATGAATTTGGCTTCCCCACTGACTTTGCTTGTCTGAAGTTCGCAAAAGGGAATCACATGACCTGAAACACTGCAACCATCATAAATACAAATAAGTTACCAAGTATTCAAATTTTGGTCATATGACCGTAGGGATGCTGCAATGGTCATAAATGTGAAAAACAGTCATAAGTCACTTTTCAGTGCCATTCAAATGATGGCTAAACAAATGGCTGTAAGTCAAGTACTAGCAGTAGCTTCGGCAGGTTTTGAGAGCTGAGCTGGAGGATGTAACCCATTCGAAATTTCTGTGGGAATGTCTGGTTTGTTTTCTTTGTTGAATCTGTTTCATCCCACCTTTCAGCTTTGCTGGGAATATATCTGCTTCTCATCCAGACTTTGAGACATACTCTGGAGCTTTCCTATAAACCTCAATCCTCCAGACACTTAACCCTTCTCCAGAATTGTCTTATTTGGCTGAAGGCTGCAGAACAACTTGGCTAGATTATACTCTTCATTTCTGACAATAATGAAATTGTATACACCTAGATGATTTGCAGTGGAATGAGTTCCAAGCTTATATAAGTTGCAAGCTTTATATAAGATTTAACCTTCACGTTCTTTTCTCCCTCATTCCAACTTACAAAGTCTTTGGTGGTTCATCTGATGACCTTGGTTTTGTTGGACAAGTTTATGGAATTTCAGCTCTGAGAATTATTGGATGGTCCCTTTTCAGAGCCAGCCCTTCCAAAAACTACTACAGCCACCAAGGGGGCACTTACTGTTGATGTGCTATCCTTCTTTTCATCATCATAATTTGCAGGAGCTTTTAAAGGTTGTGGAAGAATGATAGCTTGGAGTCATATAGCAGTAAAGATGTTTACTTGTTTTGAACCTTCAGTGGTTCAAAGAGCAGAACATGAATTGAACAATATTACTTCCACTATTAGTCAACTGAAGGGAACACTACTTTAAATTCATGTTTATCTTACAAATATTTAACAGAAAAACACCATAATTGCCTACCAAATATTTGCAATTTTTAAAAAAGTTTTCATTAAATGCATTGCATTTTGAAAGTGGAATTTTTGAAATAGACAAAAATTGTCATTTCCACAAAGTATAACAACAGATACTGAACAACAGACACTGATTGATGATGCAAACACCTGTGGTAATCCACTAACCATGGCCTTTGTTAGATCCAGTTCTTTCAAAAATAATTATGTACCAGCTGCTAGCATTTATTTATATATTTATGTATCAGTGGATATGTAAATATGATGTTGTAGTCATCACATTGTGGAGCACTTCCCATAGCAGGAAACACGGAAAAAATCGCTAACCCACTAGCTTCTAGGCCAATATACCAAGCAAAACATTTATTTAAATACTTGGGTCTAAATCTTTTAGGGCTTTAAATAGTAATTCAATCATCTCATAATAAAGATGAATTATGAATCATCTCATAATCTTTTATATTATAGGAAGCACAGTTGTTCGTAAACTTATTTAATGGTTCGATTTATGATGTTTCCCCAAAAATAAGATTTGGTCTTATATTTTGGGGGGCTCCAAAATAAGCACTGTGGCTTATTTTTAGGGAAACATGATTTCAAACTGATCAACCTGGCTGGGGCCCCTGTCTCTTTGGCACATGCACATGCACAAGAGGTGACAAGCATGCAGGGACCAACAGTATCTGGCAGCAGCTGCAGCCCACCAGCCCTTTGTCAGTGCGCACTGGAGCTGTATAGCCCACACAGCGCAGGTGAAGTGTTTCCCTGTCCAAGTAGCAGATGGAGGCAGAGGTGTGGGGAGGCAGGTGATCTGGATGCACTGCATGGGGCTTGCAGGCAAGCCAAAAGACACAAAAATGAGCCTCCCATGGCTGCCCATCCACTCTGGTCTATTGACTTTCAGCTTTCCAGCAGCCCATGCAGCATGTCTGGATCACCTATCTTCACCCCACACCTCTGCCTCTGTCTGCTGCTGCTTTGTGAAGATGAGCTTCCTGTGTCTGCCAACCACTCCGGCCCACTGACTCGTGGCTTTCCCATGGCCCATGCGGTCATTCAGATTACATGCTTTCCTCCACCTCTGCCTCCAACTGCTGCTTGGACAAGTATTCACCTGTGCTGCATGGGCTGCAGCTGCTATTGGACACTATCAGCCTACTTGCGCTCAGCGCCTACTGTGCTGGCCATGCCCACCCTCCTTCACTAGGGCTTATTTTTGGGATAGGACTTACATTAGGCATCACTAAAAAATCAAGGTAGGACTTATTTTCGGGGTAGATCTTATTTTCAAGAAAACAGTTGCATTAACATTCTAAAACTTCAATATTATGACCATATACTATTCAAGGATAGAGCTTTTTCTGTAGTAAAGTCAATTAGATAACCTGGCTGTCTAAAACAGACAAAGGAATTTCAGGGAAAGTTGCCTTTTTGTATTGATGTTGCACAAATATACAATTATTACAACTCCACTCATAATTCCACAACCTGTTATTTTGCCTCTTATGACACAATATTGCTTCAAGGAAGACTCTGACCTGCTTACAACCCTTCTCATTACAAATAAGTTGTATTCCTAATTCCCAGTTCCTATCAAGATCTAGTTTTGATAGCAATCAGGAAATAATTATGTCCTTTGTGTTACAGGCAGTATCTTGCACTTATGCAATCCATATTTTTGGATGTCAGATATAACTGTATCCTATAGATGTTCCACGATGAGAAGTTTTAATGTTGCAGTCAAATATAGATTAATTTGTTCTTTTCTCCTGCCAGAAAAGAATACAGATGCCAGTAAACATTCAATTGTGTAACAAAGAGAACTCTTGTCTTCTACAAGCTGAAAGAAATAGTATTACAATAGTGCATCAGGCAATATCATATATCAGATGTTTAAACAATGTCTAAGGCATTGCTCAAACTGTTTCTAGATAAGCTTTGCTGCAAGAATATTCTATCCGGAAGCAGAGTGATTTTTGTATGTAAGTAAATATTACAAGATTGTTTTCCATTTACAATGCCTTGCACAATTAATTTTGCCTATAAATTGACTATTTATCTCCCAACCATTCAGTCCTATTTTGTATGTAATCTTTTATTTTGGAGATTACAGGGGCAATTTAAAATTATTTTTTCTACCATCTATGCTGCTATTAAGTCAAAAAAATCTTGATGATCTGTGTGACTGCCTGAATAAGGCAACTAGATCAAATAATTAGATTTGTGTATTGCATAACATTGATATAACTCTGAAAAAAGTTCTCTGTCTCACTTAACAAACCACTGTCAGATCTCTTACAGATCTTGCCAGGTTCTTTCTATGCAAGGCATATCCTTAGCAAATCAGGTTGTAAACATTTAGAGCATTGAAGGTTAATACTACAATAGTTTTGCCTTTGGGACAAATTCTGAGAGTCAATTTGGTTCAGTGGTTAAGGCACCAGGCTACAAAGCAAGAGGCCATGAGTTCTGGTCCCACTTTAGCCATGAAAGCCAATTGGGTGTCCTTGGGCCAATAATCCTCAGATCTCATAGGGTTATTGTTTTGAGAAATAGAAAAAAGTATGTTGGTTTATTCCCTGCCTTATTTGTGAAAATGAGGCTTCCTGTGATTCTGGCAGTCCTAGCTATAGCATGTTGCACCAATGAACATAATTAATTAATTAATGGTTACAGCTAGCACCTAGCTGTCTCATTCTACACATATATATTTCTTATTTGATTGGCAGCTGACAATCAAGAAGGATATTTTGGTAATGGCAACCCATCAAAAACACTCTAAATCTCAGTCCCTCAATCCAATATCCTACTAAATAGCAGCATTTCCAAATTAACTGGAACTTATTTAAACAAGTTTCCTTTCTTATAGCTCATTAACAACTTAATATTCTACAATATTAATTACTTCCTTGAGGTTGAAAGATAAAGAACAATGAAGTGAAGTTGAAATAGATTGCTACTATAACAATGACGCTCACATTCTTGTTCTTTACTTTTGTTTTTCCGAGCTGTTTTAGATAGATGTTGAAGGGTCAGAGACAAGATCAACATAATGGAACAATACTTTTAGTGGCATAAATGTCAAAAAATATTTCCTCCACACAGCCTTCAGAACACTGCCTAAAGGAGCCCTAGAAACATAATATATATCTAAAGCCACCAGAAGTTCAAGAAAACTCGTAGGACTATATTCTTTCTCCAAATCTAGCTTCTGGCATAAATTATCTGCCAATAAGTAAAGCAATCTTAGTATAACTACAGTAATTTTTATTAACATTGTTGTAGTTCTATCATCTATTGTATATAAATTGCACATATATTTAAGCCATGAAAAATAGTGTAGTATATTATTTTAATATTTTAATGTTTCCAGCTTTCTCATTTTCCTCTATTGTCACTTGAATTTTAAGGCTAGGTCACATTGGCCGACGGATGAAAAACGTATGCAAAAAGGACACAGCGGACAAGCAAAATTTCGGGGGTGGCTCCATCCATTGTTATCCGCTCTCAAAAGTGCCCCAAATTTGCATAAATAGAACGGAAAAGAACGGAAAGGAACAGACGTGGGGAGGATGTAGCGGTGATGTAAAGCAGATGTTCGTAGGAAGCCTAGAGGATGAAAGCGGATGGAAGCGGATGACACATCCGCAGGGCTTCTGGGGGGAAAATAGCGAAGCGGACTCATAGCGGAGGATGTGGAGGATCCCCTGCCTCAGATGGAGCAAGAAGAAGCAGCCATCAGAGACCAACCCACCCCCACCCCCAACTACACCTCCACAGAAAGCAGGCAGAGAGGCAGCCCAGAGGGACAGAGCCACACTCTCCTCTTGGAGATAGGGACACAATAAAAGCCAGCACAGATCTCATCTCCCAGCTGGTCCACTTTGACATACTATCCTCAAACCGCAAGCCCTTCATCACATATGTGAGCCAGACCCTCATGGACATGCCCGAGGCCCAGTACCAGCTGATGAAGGAGAGGATCACAGCTCTTCTGCACCACCCTCCAGGCCCAGCTGAACCTGCTCCTACCCACTCCAGGTCTGCTCCTCCACCCCAGGCGATGTCACAACCCGTCCACGGATTTCAACAGCCCCTCACCTACCAAGCCTACCACTACCAGGACTTCCCACAGCAGAGGCAGCCCTTCCCAGTCCAGGCCCAGGTTCATCGGATGCCACAGACGCCACAGACGCCTCACCTGACCCAGCTGCAGACCAGACAGCCCCACTACACTCCTCCTTCCTCCACCCCACAGCCAAGCCCTTCCTCAGAACATCTGTCATCAGTCTTGGGCCTCACATCCCAGGTACTTGATGAAGGGCCTCTCAACCTCACGGGACTGAGTCAGCTCTCTGAGAGCTTCCTGCACACACCATCTCCTGTTGTACTCTCTGGGCCAAGCACCCCAATGGCGCCTCAGACCAGCACTCCAGCCACAGGCACTTCCACAGTCCCTGGCCCCTTTACCTCTGAGACCATGGGCATGTCTCAGAGTGACTGAGAAGAGTGCCAGAGACTGAGTTGTTATCTGTTCACTTTATCTTTGCTTAAGACACTTTACTTGGTTCATTTTGCTTTTTAATAAAGTCATACAGTTTGTTATTAATAAAGGTTATCTTTGCTTAAGGCACTTGCTTCATTTTTTTTACTTAATAAAGTGTTGGGAAAAACTTTGAAAAAATGGTTAAGCCTTTGCATGCTTGTGGGATAGGTAAGGATAGCTGTGGGATGGGTAAGGATAGCTGTGGGATGGGTAAGGATAGCTGTGGGATGGGTAAGGATAGTTGTGGGACAGGTAAGGATAGCTGTGGGATAGATAAACCTCCAGCACAAGCACTGTGGGACTGTATGGTCCACCCTCCCAGCTGCCACACATATGGCCCTTTTTTATCAATAACAATTTAATCATTGATCAACACATTTCAACATAAACAAAGCTCTTTATTAATGCCCTGTTCATTGTAGGGCCACTCAACATACATGGCCCAATCTCATCAGTGTTATGGGACAGGCTCAAGGAAGCGTCCATTAAGCATCTACCATCCTGTCTTGCCACTCCACTGCTCCAGCTGGGGAGTTGCACCAGTGTTTCAGGAGGTTGCGCTGCTTCTTCCCTTCACGTGAAGCTCTGTTGGGGTCTTGCACATCCACAGTGTCTATCAGGTTTTGTCCTTGCCTCCATTCACCAGGCTCCATGTCCTCATTGCCTTGTTGACTGTCCACAAGCCTGTTCTACAACACTGGGTAGCGGGTGCGCATGAGATTGTGCAGGATGCAGCAAGCTTCCATGATGCTCCTCACAGTCTGTGGGCAATGCTGCATGGTGGTGAGAAGTACCTGGAACCTGTTGGCCAGGATGCCAAAGGCGCTCTCCACCACCCGCCTTGCCCCGGACAGCCTTTAGTTGAAGATCCTCTCTTCATGGGTGAGGTATCTTGAAGTGTATGGCTTCATGAGGTAGGTTCTGAGGGAGAAGGCATCATCACCCATGATGAAGTAGGGCACATTTTGTGTGTTATTGGGTAGGGGGTCTGGATCTGGAAAACCCATGATGAGGTTGCGTTCCAGCCCATCCTTGAGGTCACTGGCGTTGTATATCTGGGCATCTGAAGATGAGCCGTTGCCTGAAGCATCGATGTACATGAACTTGTAGTCAGCATCGACCATGGCAAAGAGGATGATGCTGAAGAAGCCCTTTAGTTGTGATAAGAGGACCCTGAGTTGGCTGGAGCTTTGCAGGCCACGTGCTTCCAATCTATGGCTCCAACGGTGTGGGGAAAGTTCCACCTCTGATACCACTGCTCTGCAACTTTTCTCCAGTCTTCTTCAGTGGTGGGACACTGAAGGAGCTCCTCCATGTATTCTTCGATGATGGCCTGCACCACTTCTCTGACTACAATGCTGATGGTGTTGTGTGGCACCCTCCAGGCATACTGCATGTTTCTGTATGTGGTCCCAGAGGCCAGGTGGCGCAGAGTCAGTGCCACCTTCAGTCCAGGATCCAGGCTGGGATGGAAGTTGGTGTTTGCCTTGGTCATCCTTGGTCTCAGATGCTCCACAACTTTGTCAAACATGGCTGGTGGCATCCTCATGAAGTTCTAGAATGCACGAGTGTCTTCATTCCTCAGCTCCACCATCAGCTTGTCATACAGTCCAAAATCCGCTCTTCTCCCGATCCATTGTTGGATCCACACAGCTCTTGGATGTCTTCTTCTTCTCCTCGCGTAGAAAATGTGAAACAGTCTGAACAGGGCTTGGTTCTGGTGTTGAATGATGGCGGCTACCAAAAGGAGTGTGCAATGATCCATGGTGGAGATCAATGGATGATGTGAAAGAGCAAGACAAGTCTGAAGAAGTCTGCACACCATGGCTGCTGGACTGATACTGAGATCCAGGTGATTTCCTCCCCCTTTTTATAGGAAATATTAGTTTTCCACTAGGTGCCCTTCCACATACTCTAGAGATACTCCAGACATCCTAAATATCTGAGATACATCCCATATACAAACGTTTTGTCCGTTTTAATGCTTTATATCCAAGCTGCATCCACTTTCATCCTTTCTATGTCCATGGTACTAACGCTGTGTAGACGTACCGCGTACCTTTTGCTTCCTCCCTCTTTCTGTTTTCCGCTGGAGCGGATGTGAGTTGCGCGGAGGCCCACAGGATGCCGAGAAGATACAGCGGACGTTTAACGGATGACAACGGACATAGAACGTTTGTTGCCCATATGTGTCGCGGATGTACATCGTATGCGGCAGAAAGTTCATCCACTCAAAAAGTTTTGTGCAGCTCAAAACTTTTTGAGCAGATGAAATAGCAGTAGACGAATGTTCAACAGATAGAGCATATGAAAGATGTACGCAGTGAGTACACAACGAATGCATCGCGTTTTCCAATGGATGGCAAGCGTTTTTCTCCGTTTTACATCCTCTTTGCATCCATTGGTGCAGTGTGACATGGGCTTTAAATTATAATCTTTTAGGGAAGACCACAAAAACATTAATATTATGATAATCCTAATTATAATAATTAAGAGCAAGGGAATATGTTACAATAAACACTATGTAAGAATATTATAAGTTCAGCACTTAGATATGGTAACATATACAGGAAGTTCTATGTGAACTTTGGAAAACAAGTGCACAATCTTCCCAGAAAGTTACCATTATCATTAGTGATTAAAGAGAATAAATAAATAGGTTATGATATATTATACTATATATATTTTCATTTTCCATAATTTATGATCTTAGAGGTCCCATACATTCAATATAACAGCATTTTATCATCAATACAATTATGCCATTATTATCTCCAAATTAAAATAGTATAGCCTGCATTGCTAAGGCCCAACCATAATTTACTGGTTGCTATGATTTAAAAACTGGCATCTTGAAGAGTGATCCATTCCTGCCCAAGAGAGAACAACACAGGATACTTCTTATGCAGCAAGCTCTTAACATAGCTAAGTGGAGCCTTCAGATAGGTACAACTATCTTAATACTTTGCGCAAGGATGCATCATTCCAACAACACATTTTGCAAAGAGGCTTTTAAATACTTTGCTGTTTTAACCAGATAGAATTCCAGAAAAAAAAACCTTTAAAAAAAATCCATGAAGTATAAAAAAAAGTGTAACAAGAAGTTATACTTGTCATCTTTTTAAGTGACGGACCTGTCCAGTAGATCAAGGCCACAATCATGTATTTACTAAATGAGCTGAAGAGCTATATAAAGAATCTGTCTAGAAAGAATCTCACACCTTTAAAATCCAGAAGAACAATTTATTGTTTATATCACTCACTCCAGAGCACAGATCTATTATTCATTCATTCATTCATTCATTCATTTTGTGTGACACTCAACTCTCAATAATTCTGGATTGCTCATAAATAAAAACCTTTTCACTCAAAATACAATTAGAAAAAAGAATGCAAGGAATGGTGCTTCATTCACCCTCACTAGAGAACTTGGAGAAGACCAAGTGATACACCGACATCATGAGGATTTTTATATATTATTTCACTGAATAAAACTTTGTTTTTTTATACCATTTTGAAATGGCAGGCATTCAAAACTTTTGATATAATCATTATACAAGTTTAACACATTTTTAAAAATCAAGGCTTCTTCTTAAAAAAAACCTAAGGGAAGGATAGGAAACTCCTATGGCATCTAGCCACACAAAATCTTTCTAGTGCATCTTCAGCCATCAAAAATTTGCATAGGCCCCTAAGCCTCATTTGTAGTGTTCTTGAGTTCTGTTCAACTGTTAAACTACTTTTATTCATTATAGGAAAGTGTTGCACTAAAACAGCATGAAAGAGCATAGCATTTTTACTGACATTTCTATGTAGCACAAAATGATTGGTGTTAATATATACAAAAATTTGAATAATAAAAAAGAAATCATTAGAGAGCAATTTACTGAGGCAGCCATCGGTGGCGCCATCTTATATATATGTATGTATGTATGTATATATGTATGTATACAGTGAATTTGGTGCTCAATACATTTTGATATGAAAATGTTGTCCCGGTATTCATCATTCATTTGGTACTGAATGCACAAGCTTGAGCTTGTTGGTGTCAGCTGCCTTGTGATTCATTATATTATTCTTAATGGGAAAAATGTCTTTGGTACTCATCATTGTTTATACTCTTCACTTCCACAAATAATTAAGGATGACTAGTGAGATACCACTATGTTTATCAATATTTATACTGCACACTGAGATATAAAAGGAAAGGGAATGCTAGCTGGCATATTTGACATCAGAGGCAAGATCAGTCTATTTGTTGTGTCCTGGATAAACTAGCTCTGGATAGCCCTTAGTCTTCCCAATTAAATACAGTTTTGAGGTGTTTATGAGCAATTACTTTTATTTTTGCATTTAAAAATGAAGCTCTCTTGCCATATTTCTTCCATTCACTTCTAAAACACTCTGAAGCTTCAAGCCAAATTTAAATTAAATTATCTGTGATAGAAAATGAATTTTATACTCTAGTAATAGAGGAGGAAAGACTGGGATGGAGGGAACCTATTATAATTTCAAACCAGAAATGATTTAAAAACAGAAGAAAATAATGATCATATATAATTTTTCAGGAATTTTAATTTAGTCAGAAAATATTAAAAGAAAATTTCAGTGCAGGAACACTTCCTTAAGCCCATATCACACTGCACCAACAGATGGAAAGAGGATGCAAAACGGAGAGAAACACTTGCCATCCGTTGGTTAACGTGATTCATCCATTTTGTACTCACTGCCTCCGTTTTTCATCCTCTCTATCTGTCCAGCATCCGTTGACTGAGATTCCATCCGCTCAAAAAGTTTTGAGCTGCTCAAAACTTTTTGAGCAGAAAATGTATCCAACGCGTCCGTTCTGCATCCGCAATGCATACAGAGAACATCCATTCTACATCCATTGTCATCCGTTACGCATCCGCTATATCCGCTAGGCATCCGCTGCGCATCCGCACAACTCAAATCCGCTCCAGCGGAAAATGGAAAGAGGGAGGAAGCGAAACGGACGCGGAACGGATGCGCAGCGTTAGTAGCACGGATGGAGAAAGAATGAAAGCGGATACAGCTCACATACAAAGCATTTAAAACGGAAAAAACGTTCGCAGAGGGGACCTATCTCGGATATTAAGGATGTCTAGAGGATGCCTAGATGATGCAAAAGGACACATAGGGGAAAACCTATATTGCCTATAAAAATAGAGGAACTCACCTGGATCTCACTTTCAGTCCAGCAGCCCTGCTGTGCAGACCTCTGCAGCTCTTGCTCATCCACAGCATCTGGCTCTTGCTCATCCACAGCATCCATTGATGTCCACCATGGATCGTAACACAGTCCTTTTGGTAGCCACCATCGTTCTGCAACAGTGCGAAGCAATCTACAGGCTCTTTCAACTGTTCTACGGGAAGAAAAGGAGGCGGCCAAGAAGTGTCTGGGTCCGAAGATGGATCAGGAGAAGAGCAGAGTACGGACTGTACAACAAGCTGATGGTGGAGCTGAGGAACGAAGACCCTCGTGCATTCCAGAACTTCATGAGGATGCCTCCAGCCATGTTTGACGAAGTTGTGGAGCAGCTGACACCCAGGTTGACCAAGGCAAACACCAACCTCCGGCCCAGCCTTGACCCTGGGCTCAAGGTGGCACTGATTCTGTGCCACCTGGCTTCAGGGACCACCTACAGGAGCATGCAGTATGGCTGGAGGGTGCCACACAACACCATCAGCATTTTGGTCAGAGAAGTTGTGCAGGCCATCATCGAAGAATACCTGGAGGAGCTCCTCCAGTGCTCCTCCACTGAAAAAGGATGGAAGAAAGTTGCAGAGCAGTGGTATCAGAAGTGGAAATTCCCCCACACTGTTGGAGCCATAGATGGCAAGCACGTGGCCTGCAAAGCTCCAGCCAAGTCGGGGTCCACTTATTTCAACTACAAGGGCTTCTTCAGCATCATCCTTTTCGCCATGGTCGATGCTGACTACAAGTTCATGTACATCGATGCTTCAGGCAACGGCTCATCTTCAGATGCCCAGGTATACAACGCCAGTGATCTCAAGGAGGGGCTGGAACGCAACCTCATCATGGGCTTCCCAGATCCAGACCCCCTGCCCAACGACACACAAGATGTGCCCTACTTCATCGTGGGGGATGATGCCTTCTCCCTCAGAACCTACCTCATGAAGCCCTATACTTCCAGATGCCTCACACGTGAAGAGAGGATCTTCAACTACAGGCTGTCCAGGGCAAGGCGGGTGGTGGAGAACGCCTTTGGCATCCTGGCCAACAGGTTCCAGGTACTTCTCACCACCATGCAGCATCACCCACAGACCGTGATGAGAATCGTGGAAGCTTGCTGCATCCTGCACAATCTCATGTGCACCCGCTACCCAGTGTTGCAGAACAGGCTCGTGGACCTCCAACAAGTCAATGGCGACATGGAGCCTGGGGAATGGAAGCAAGGGCGAAACCTGATAGACACTGTGGATGTGCAAGGCCCCAACAGAGCTTCACGTGAAGGGAAGAAGCAGCGCAACTTCCTGAGACACTGGTGCAACTCCCCAGATGGAGCAGTGGAGTGGCCAGACAGGATGATAGATGCTTAATGGATGCTTCCTTCAGCCTATCTCATCACACTGATGAGATTGGGCCATGTATGTTGGGTGGGCCTACAATGAACAGGGCATTTAATAAAGAGTTGTGTTTATGTTGACATGTGTGGATGATTGATTACATTATTTTTGATAATAAAGGCCCATAGGTGTGGCACCTGGGAGGTTGGACCATACAGTCCCACTATGCTTGCACTGGAGGTTTATCTATCCCACAGCTATTACCCATCCCAAAGGTATCCCTGCCCATCCCACAGGTATCCCTGCCCATCCCACAGCTATTACCCATCCCACTTCTATCCTTACCCATCCCACAAGCATGCAAAGGCTTAAACCATTTCTAAAAGTTTCCACCAAGACTTTATTGACAAAAATAAATGAAGCAAGTGTGTGAAGCAAAGATAATCTTTGTTAATAACAAAAGAAAAATGTAAAAGAAAAATGACCCAAATCAAGTGTCCAAAGCAAAAATAAAGTCAACAGGTAGCCTCCCTGTCTGGCACTCTTCTTGGTCACTCTGAGGCGTGCCCAGTCTCAGAGGTGAAGGGTCCAGGTGCTGTGGAGGTGGCTGCTGCTGGAGTGCTGGTCTGAGGTGCCACTGGGGTGCCTGGCCCCGAGAGGACAACAGGGGACGGTGTGTGGAGGAAGCTCTCAGACAGCTGGCTCAGCCCCGTGATGTTGAGAGCCCTTTCTTCCATGACATGGGGTGTCAGCCCCAATACCGATGACAGATGTTCTGAGGCCGGGCTTGGCTGTGGGGTGGAGGAAGGAGCAGTGTAGTGGGGCTGTCTGGTCTGCAGCTGGGTGAGGACTGGCATCGGTGGCGTCGGTGGCATCTGTGGCGTGGCTGGCATCGTTGGTGTGGGTGGCATCGGTGGCATCGATGGCACCAGTGGCATCCGATGTTCCTGTGCCTGGACTGGGAAGGGCTGCCTGTGCTGCTGGACCTCCTGGTAGCCGTAGCCTTGGTAGGGGAGGGCCTGTGGAAAGCCTTGGAAGGGCAGTGACAACATTTGGGGTTGAGGAGCAGGCCTGGACTGGGTGGGAGCAGGTTCATCTTGGTCTGGAGGGTTGTGAAGAAGTTCGGTGATCCTGTCCTTCACCACCTGGTACTGGGGTTCCGACATGTTCATGAGGGTCTGGTTGACGTAGGTGAGGAAGGGCTTGCGGTTGGAGGATGGGGCATTGGTGTGTACCAGCTGAGAGAGGAGATCTACGCTGCTCCTGATGATGTCTCTTATCTCCAGCAGGACAGTGTGGCTCTGCCCCTCCGGTCTGCCTCTCTGCCTTTCTATGGAGGTGGAGCTGGGGGTGGATGTGGGTTGGGCTGTGGTGGAAGTGCCGTCTCCTTTCTCCCACTGCATCAGGGGGTCCTCTACGCGCTCCGCCAGGGGTAGTACTGCTGTCAGGGGGGGGTCTCCGTTGTGGCACGCTCCACAGATACCTGCCTGGACACAGGAGCTGACTCTTTGCCAGAAGAGGACTGGCTCTCAGTAGGCTGCCTGAGAGAGAGGGTTGTGAGAGGGGCTGCTCCTCGGTGGCGGATCTCACCCTCCAAGAAGCTGCACTTGGCCATCACGTAGGTCTCCCGCTCCGTCAGCTTCACCGCGGCCTGGCCAGATTTCTTGAGGTGCAGCTTCCCATACCAGGTGTGCATGTGCTTCCACCAGCCGAGGAGCACCTCCGAAGTGTAGCCCAGGCTCTCCGCCTTCTCTCTCCAAGCAGCCTGCTTCCTCTTGGTGTCTCGATAGAGCCTGTGTCCCTTCCGCCAAAGATATTCATTCTCCCTCAGCCACTCCAGCACCTCCTCCTCATGTTCCTCTTCTATGGTGTATTGCCTCCTCTCCCATTCACGCATCTGCCTCTTCCTCCCTTTGGCAGGGCCATATGGGCCCTCATCAGTGGGGCTTTGAGGTTGTAGGGGCTGCTCCTCCACACCAGCAGCAGCAGCAGCAACAACAACAGTAGCAGCAAAAGCAGGACCAGCAGGACCAGCAGCACCAGCAGCACCAGCAGGACCAGGAGCAGGACCAGTAGGACCAGGAGCACCAGCAGGACCAGCAGGACCAGGAGCAGCGCCAGCAGAGTCAGCACCAGCAGGACCAGCAGGACCAGGAGCAGCGCTAGCAGAGTGAGCACCAGCAGAAGCACCAGCACCAGGAGCAGTGCCAGCAGAGTAAGCACCAGCAGAAGCACCAGCACCAGGAGCAGTGCCAGCAGGGTAAGCACCAACAGAAGCACCACCACCAGAAGCAGCATCAGCAGAAGCACCACCACCAGAAGCAGCATCAGCAGAGTAAGCACCAGCAGAAGCACCACCACCAGAAGCAGCATCAGCAGAAGCCCCAGCACCAGAAGTTCGAGCCCGGGCAGCAGAAGCCCCAGCAGAAGCAGAGTCAGGGCCAGGGGGTGGGAGGGTGGCCCTGTCCCTCTTGCCAGGGCTGGCAGCAGATGGCAGAGGCTTCCGTTTCTTCCCCATGGTTGTTGGGTTGCTGGCTGGCTGGCTAGCTGGCTGGCTGGCTGGCTGGCCGGCCGGCTGGCTGGCCAGCTGTGTCTGGCAGCAGGTCTTTCCTCTGAATGGTGACCTGCTTGCGAGCTGCTTCCCTTTATATCCGCAGGGCTGACGCAATGCATCCTCCCCGCATGCACAGTGAACGCTAGGCATCCACTAGGCATCCGCTAGGCATCCGCTAGGCATCCGCTAGGCTTCCGCTCTGCATCCGCCTCATCCGCTCGGCATCCCCTCGGCATCCGCTCTGCATCCGCTCTTTCCGTTCTACGTCCGCTTTGCTGTGCTCCCCCGGAAGCCTTGTGGATGTGCCATCCGCTAGGCTTCCGTGGAGCATCCACTTTCCATCTGTCCTACGTCCTCCCTCCATCCGTTTCTTTCCGTGTTGTCCGCTCTGGTTATGCAAATTCGGGGAACTTTTGAGAGCGGATAACAATGGATGGAACATTTTGCTCGTCCGCTGTGTCCTTTTTACAAACGTTTTGCATCCGTCGGCCAGTGTGACAGGGCCTTTAGCTTTTCATTGGATTATTTAGCAGTGATGGTGAGATAAGATTCATGTCAGAAAGAAAAATGTGTGCACGATTTATGCAAAACATAACGCCTAAAACAGGATTTCATTGAAATTAACTATTTGTCATGATAGGAGTCAGAGGTTGCTCTAATTGCTAAAAGAAAGGAGCATCACTTCTCCTTATCCCATTCTAATCTTTTCCTCATTAATCCATCCCCATTTTGACATCTACTTTGTAATTGAAGTTCATAGTTTAGTACAATTTACCGGCTGAGATTTTCTCTTCTTTGTATTTATCCCATCCAGTGCTACACTCTATTTAAGGGTTGAACTGAAGACAAAAAAGGTTGGACCAATACAAATTATAAAAAAGTAAATATAATTTCATAAAAATATGAATTATTTTTGTTGCAAAATAGTAATTTTAGGGCATAATTTCACATGCTGCTGAAACTGAATAGTCTAAAGATTGGATACGGATGTGATGCTTAGCTGATTTTCCACTTTTCTCTTGATCAATGGTCAAGATATTATGAGAACACACATATTTTTCAGTAAGACAACAAGGTCAAAGAGATCAAAGAGAGCAAGAAATTCACTAAAAATAGCAAGACAGTCACAAAGTATTTTAATTCCTTGTTAACTTTATTGAGAGCCACATTTTGCTTAAGCACTATCACAGATCTGCACATCTTTTACTCTTGCATACCTGCTGATAATGAAGGAGGAAAGAAGTTGCAACTTGAAGTGCTGCATGTTCACATATTATTTTTCTCAGCAAGCTTTGAGTCTGATTCTCCTTTTTATAGCAGCTCTTTTGCTTTCCATTTCAGCAGTGTCTCATTGATTGTTGCTGTTGTTGTTTAGGTGCAATTTTCACCTATTAGTTTATTCAGGGCTACTCTCATTCCAAACTTTCTGGTCTTCATATATTAAAGACCACATTATCTAGATTGCTTTGATGTATGTTTGCTTTCTGGCTCTGCTTGCTGTTTCCCCTCCTTAAGCTGTACAGATACAGTCCATAATTTTTATAATAAATTAATTTTCAGGTTGAGTAACCAATTAAATATGAAACAAGGAGACTGGGTAGTTCACTGATGGATAGTGGTAGAGTCACCTTTGGAGACATCTTTGGAGATCAAGAAGCCAGAAGAGAGGAAAGGAGAGGGTGACATAATAGTAGGGATTAAGGTGTTGGGAGAGAGAAATCAGAGTGGAGACTAAACTGGACCTGGCCCCATGAAACCTGAGGAAGATGGACATCCACAAGAAAAATGCTATCGAACTGATGCTATCCTAATTATTGCTGGTTATCAATACAATAAAACAACACAGAAGATTTCTGCTTCCTGGGACAGAGACAGATGTTGGAGGAAGCACCCAGTCGGAACTAAGTATGGAGAGGCTCCATAATCAAGAATCTTAATGAAAAAAGGTTCTCTTCTATTATGGAGGCTGGGAGCCACAGACTATTCCAATAGAATAGCTGAATTGCCTAGGGAATGTGAAGAGGGCTACTGGAAGAAGAGAATAAGTTAAAAGAATTATCTGTATAAAAAGTCAATCATCTCAGTACTTTTAGAAGTAGCCGTTATTTAATAACTCTACCCAGCTGATACTTTAAAAACATTCATATGATGTTGCAAATATTCTGAAAAAGGAAGCACCATTTTGAGAACAGAAGTGTTATTGCAAAATAAGCCTTCACTGACATGGGAAAGAAATGTAAATGGTACTCCTGGACTAACTAGATAAGGCAGTACTATCTCAGCTGGAGTTTTATGCCATTTTAAATACAATTCTTCATTTCAATGCAGAGTTATATTAAATTCACACTGCAGCAAACACATAGTTTGTTCAAGAACCTTAATCATAAGTTTCACTAGTTTCCCACATTTGGTTTGGAGTCCAGGCAAGAGAGCAAATAAAAGATGAGAACATCCAACCAAGTGTAAATCCAGAAGGATGACTCGTTTCTGACTGATGTCACCCCTTGACTTAACAGATGTTCTCAGTCTGAAAAGAAGAGCTGTGGCCTACCGGACGATTAATATTCTGTGAATAATAGGAAATTGTGTTAATTTGGGATCCTGCCTAAAGCCTTGAGGAATTATGAGAAGCAGTGTGATAATGGAAAAACCCTGATGGACTAACTCATGGCAAAATTAATAACTCTTATTGAAAAATGATAGAAGCATTAACTGTGCCTTTATTATTCAAGGTGGCCTGCTTGGAACTATTTTCTAACATTAATTTTTAACTAAATTTTAGCATATGGTTACAGCAATAATACACCCCCATTAAATTAAGATTAAAGTTGTCTGAACGTATGCCATTTTGAAATATTTGTTTCATAAGATCTGTTTGATTAAGGAAGAAACATGTGAGTTTGAAATTGGTCATGCATTCATGACCTCCTATGGTAATGTTGTTTCCATTTACATTTCCAAACATTAAGCATAATGACATTTGTAAGCTGTATGTTCAATGTCAATTAATTTAGCCATTCAAAGCAGTGTAATTTAGAACAGAACAGAATAATAGAGTTAAAAGGAACCTTGGAGGTCTTCTAGTCCAGTTCACTGCTTAGGCTGGAAAACCTACACCACTTCAGACAAATGATTATCCAATCTCTTCTTAAAAACTTCCAGTGTTGGAGCATTTACAATTTCTGGAGGCAAGTTGTTCCATGGATTAATTGTTCTAATTGTCAGGAAATCCTTGATTCTAGGTTGCTTTTCTCCTTAATTAGTTTCCATTGCTTTTTGTCCTATTCTCAGGTGCTTTGGAGAATAGCTTGACTCCCTCTTCTTTGTGGCAGCCCCTGAGATATTGGAAGACTGCTATCATTCCACCCCTAATCCTTCTTTTCATCAGACTAGACATACCCAGTTCCAGCAATCATTCTTTGTAAGTTTTAGACTCCAGGCTAAAACATATAAATTTACATCACTGGGCATCAGCAAAAAAAGTCTATTATGTTTACATACAAGTAATCCTTGTTTAATTATGGCAATTGGGACCAGCAACTCCATTTCTAAAATATGTAGTCCCAAAGTGTAACATCTCATGAACACACAAACTAACAACATCAGTTCCAGTTGCCATCATTAAGCAAATGCTGGATGGTAAATAGGCACCATGCCAATGATTGCCATTTGAGACTTCCTCCTGGCTTCCCCTTTGAATTTGTTTGTCAGAAGCTGACAGGAAAGGTTTCAAATGGTGATCATGTGACCAGACAATGCTTGATCATTATGTGTGCCAGTATCCAAATACCCAAATTGTGGTCAGTGCTAAATGAGTTATCATTAAACAAGGACTATCACTACTCTATTGCATTGTTCGGATTCTTTTGGTCATCTGTATGTTTTGCAACATTTTGGAATTTTGCAGGAAGAGAGGAGATGCATAAAAGACAACTGAGAGATGGACAATCTTTGCTCCAGGAAGCAAAATTGATGTTGCTAGATTGTCCTAATGACAGTCATAATATGTATTAAGCACAGGCTCATTATTTTCCATTTGCTGCTCAAGCATTTTTTATAACTTGAAGGAGTTGATATATGGGATCATTTAAACAATCAAATTTTTGCTGGACTATGCTAGCAGTTCCATGGTTTGCCACAAATCCATGAAATGAGTTTACTCCTTTCTATTTCCATTTGCACACTGTTAGAGGCAGAAAGTGTAGGTTCACATATTATAATAAGGTAGTTTATTGTTATTGGGTGAGCATATTATATGAATACAGACATTAATTTACAAACTATGTTTTTTATTGATTAAAGATGTGTCATCCCATAGGACATGGATTATTTAAAAATAATTATTAAACAAATTATAATTGTAAAATTTAATTTATAGGGAAAATGATTTTTTCCTTTTCTACTTTTAGGATCTTTGTATCATAATGAGAAATAGTAAAAAATCATGCCCATTTTTCTTAAAAATGAAGCTTCCACTGCAATGTTTGAGGCATTTCTGGCATTCTGCCTGATTAAGCCTGGAATTAAGCATCAATCTCTATGGGCCTTGCCAGCAGTGGTGCACCCATCTTGAAGATTAGTTCCCAATCTTCTTGGGAAGGAAGAAATAGAGCAGGGCAAATTAAATTATTCTCACCAGGACTCCATTATTAAATATCTGTCATTCTAGTCTTTCAAATACAGATCTTATTTTTCTAAATTTTCCACATGAAAACCATACATTCCATCATAACTAAATAATGTAACTGGCTAACTTGTCCAAATAAACACTGCTGTTATATCAGGACTTCTTTCATGCCAAAGGCAATCACCATTTCCTTCTTCTTGGATGTTTTTTTTACTCTTCAGGATAGTCTATAGCTGTAGGATTTCTTGATGATCTTCTGTCCAAGTACCTTCCACATCCAACTCTGCTCCAAAACAAGCAATCTTACCATGAATGTGTCAGTTTTCTATACGTGGTAGTGGGCAAATTTAGGTATTTTATATAATTTAACACTACATAATAAATATGGGAATTGTCAGTTTGTGAGTGGTTTTTCTTCTGAAATCTTGCCAAGAAAACTGCAAGGACTAGTCCAAGCAGTCACCAAGAATCAGGACTGATTAAAATACACACAAACAAATTATAGAAACAGAGAAATTCCTCAGGATAAGAGTCCCCAGTGAAAGTACCAGAAATTATCTTTGAAGAAAGAGATATCACAGTCCTGCATTATAGAACAGAGACCAGGTATATTGACTCTGCTCCCATAATTATTATGAGGGCATAATTTGAGAGGTGGGCAGGAAGACATTAATACATCTTGGGGAAACAGGGAGATAAATATTTCTGAGAGAATAGGGATAAGATTAAAATCATTGGCCTTATTTAGAACATGTAACTAATAGTTTATTTGGTTTTGGCTCAATTAGTTATGTAATGTTAGCTAGTAATGGTTTACTCACTAAATTATAATTTTAAAAGCCAGAACATGGCATTATATGTAAATCAGTGGTGGTATTCGAATTTTTTTTATTACGGGTTCTGTGGGCATTGCTTGGTGGGTGTGACATGGCTTGGTGGGCATGGCTTGGTGGATGTAATGGGGAAGGATACTGTAAAATCCCCATTTCCACCCCACTCCAGTGGAAGGATACTGTAAAATCCCCATTTCCACCCCACTCCAGTGGAAGTATACTGTAAAATCCCCTTTCCCTCCTCACCCCACAAACCTGCTTTCCAGCTCCTTTCTCTTGTGCAGGGCAACAAAAGAAGACTCAGCCGATCAGCTGGGACTCGGGAGGCAGAGAATAGGTGGGGGCAGGGCCAACCAGAGGTGGTATTGACTGGTTCTCCGAACTAGTCAAAATTTCTGCTACCAGTTCTCCAGAACCTGTCAGAACTGGCTGAATACCACCTCTGGTGTGAATACAGCAAAGTAGCACTATCAGCCACTATGCCATGATTCTGACTATGGCAGGGACAACTTGGCTGGCAAGAAAGCTGATAGGCTATTCTCAGTTCTCAGTAGCACTGGAGAGATATTCTTCCATGTGGACCCCCAAAGTTTGGACCTATTGGTGACAGGCTATATTCTACTTAGAAATAACAGATTCTGCAGTAATGTTTAATCTTTGCAAATTAACTTTATCTGTTTTCTTAAAAAATTATTTGTTTTCTTATTTCTTCCACCCCCTCCTCCCTGTAGATAATCTTAAAATAGGATATTAGCATGCATTTCTTAATTAGTTGGAATATTCCACTGGAATATTAATAGATTCTTTCCTTCTCATAAAAGTGATACAATATAGAGTTGTCAAGACAATAAATAATATTCTGTACACAGATTAGAGAAATATGCACTTTCCACATAATTTTATTTTTTTTCAGTTGTGTCATAGGCAGCAAGAGTTATGAAATAAATAATGTTATAGGAATCAATTCTTAAAAGTGAGCCCCTGGACCAAATATGCAAAATGAATGCTACTTTTTATACAATTATTAGGTTGGCTACTACAATTATTATACATGCTATTTTAGACAGTAATGAAGTTGTAAATTAAATTTTAATAGCTTGAAAAATCACTCCTCAAAAGGGTGACTTTCTTGTGTTAAAATGTTCCCATGTATAGTGCACAAGTAATTTATTTAAATAAACATACGTACAAGGATAATGAAGGGAGAAAAAACCTACAGAATTCAGGACAATGACTGCATGCACTGGTGGGTGGACTTCCAACTGATCTTCTACCAATGGCATGTGGAATGGAAACCAGGAAAGAACTATGAGGTGTGACACCCATCACCACATTGCAGGATCTTCATACCTACAACAAAAAAGGAAAAGATTCAGATGTCTCTGCAAGAAAATTAAAAAGCTTTATAACTACTAAAGAAAATAGCTAAGTTTAAACTCATTAAGCAATTGAATTGTTAGCCTTGTGTTAATAAGTAGAAGTAATCTGTTTTTCTTTTTTGCCTGCAGGATCATTATCCTAACAATATAATGAATCATTTTTATATTTAAAATGTATTATTTAGTTATACATAACTTGCATAATGATTCTGTAAAAGCTATTGAATTATTTCAGACATGTTATTTTATATTTTCCTACTGCTCCTTACCCTGGAATAAGTATCAGTAAGTTTAAGAGAATTTAGTCAAGTTACTTTATATTTAGACTCAGTGAATAAATTAAAAATGGAGATATTTTCGACTGATAAATGTTGCTGGATTGCAGTTCCACCAGCTTCAACCAGCATGGGTAACAGCCAGGGAAATGGAGAATATGGACTCCTTATTCTTAATTCATCATATGAGAGAAAGCAAGTGTCCAACAGCCTATAAATTATGTCCATGTGGTGATAGATTGTACAACACGTACAAAGAAATTACGTAACAGTTTGAATATCTTCTCTGAGATAGATGCTAAATTTTTGGATTCTATTATATAACATGAGTCCTCAATTTTTGGCCTTCCAAGTATACTAGAAATCAAGATATCAGGATTCTGAGCCAGAATTAAATATTCTCAATATTTGGAAGTTAAAGTCCCAAATTTTATGAAGGACACTCAGTTGATAAAAGAACAAGGCAAAGCATTTAGCAGTTTTTATGTATGTGTATTATCAACTTTTCTTTCAAACCAATAAGGGACTGTGATCAGCATAACTCCAAGGGCCACATCAAGGGCTCAACAATATGCAAAGTAATAAGAAAGTACAATTGAAAGGATCAATTGCAATCAAGATCCTCCTATTATTTCATTTTATAAACATAGGAAGTGTATAACACATAGTCTAGCTCTTACTTTTTTGTGCTGATGTTGAAAATCCAAACATAGGTAATTGCTCTGTTCAGCTGAATAAGGTTTCACCAACTGAATAATGCAGATGGAAAACTTTTTGACTGTGACTGAGCATAATCTTACTGACACATTTCTTAGATCTGGATTATAACTTTTATACAATCTATCCCATTATATCAGATAGAATGGAGAGAGGGACATTTTTTTCATCTGTTTGATTACATAGGCCAGCAACTGATATGGAGGGATTATTGAAAACAACAATTTGCCTTACTGTTTATAAAAACACATAATTGCCTCTACATAATAGGAATTCTTTGTCCCACTCTTATCAATTTATACCCACTTATATACAGGGATGAAGAATGCATATTTATTATGGGATATGGCCTTTGTGTAGAAGAAAAAGGGGAAACAGAAGGGCAAGGGGGGGAACAGAAAATTGATATATCCCAGAACATGAATCTCTTCCCATGCAGAAAAAAGAAATTGGGGGAGTATTCAGAGAGAATAACTGCAGAATGATAGCTGCCAACATTTACTATAATATGACATTTATAGTTTTACCCCAAACCACTGACATTTATCTGTTGTGCCTATATCCATTTAGAAATAATTTTAAAATTCTGCATTTGAGGAAGGCAAGTTGTTCATTTCTGCAATTTCATTTGAATCTAAGATGGCTGGGAATTAAAGCATTTCTGAATAAGAGATGATATCTCTCTCTTCTTAGTAATGGAAACAACTCTTTTCTGATAACATTGATCTACAAGGAAAAAGCCTCAGAAATGAAAGTAGCTTAATTTTGTCAGAATTGGGTCACTAATAAAGAAAAATTAAGTTCTGAGTACTAATTGGTTCCAGTTTCCAAGATAAGCTTCAGATCAAAATTGCATCAAAATAATTCAAGATTATGAAGAGATGTGCAATTATGCTCCATAACTTTTCTGCTAAATGTGATGTAGCAATGAGAATGATGCCATACAAATCATTATACATTTGTCTTTTTATTGATACCAATAACAATAAGCTTTCCATTCATTTATTGGTTTTTCATGTAACATTTTAATGCTTTTTGCATGAAAAATTGACAAGCTTTAACATCAGATTAAACAACAAGCTTCCATTTTTATTCAGTATCTAAACTGCATTTTTTATCTTTTCTCTTGTGAACTACAGTAGGATCGTCCCTAGGGAGATTCCAGCAGTAATCAGCAAGCATGGATAGACTCCATTTCCTTGATATCTTTTCTCCATGCCTGTAATATCCTGGTGGAATCTCTTCCCATGCTCATCACTCACACCTTCACAGTTCAAAGGAAAATAATCTAAATGTGAATGTAAGAAGTGAATTTTCAGTGACATGTTTGCACCAAGTGCTTTATAGGACCAATGGAGTCAGACAGGTTCCTTCTTTTTCATTTCTTTTCCTTTCTTTTCTTTTCAAAGACCAAGTGAGATTTGTTACTCTTCAATGTTTGATACAGAACTGAACATTCCATAATTGGTAAAATCCCAGATTTGTCCATGTAAAACTTGGGCTTTAAATTAAATATAGTGTAGTCTACAGTGCAAATGAAGTTATAAGCAACTTACAAGAAAAACCATAAAAAGTTATTTTTTTATTACCTAGATCTAGGAATGTTTTCTGTGCTTTCTCTCAACAAAAGATCGGTGATCAGTGTCTCTGGGCTGGATCGTTTCCCATATCTGTTAAATGAGTTTAAAAATTAAATCTGTTAGATTTTTTTTTAAAAGCACCAAACAAGTATGAATATGCACAATTGTCACCCAACATTCCATTGCATATTTATTATTCCAACCATTATTATATTGTTTTACAGATCAATTGAAGAAAAAAATATAATATATAAGATCTACTATTAATAACAATTCAGCTTAGCTACTAAATGAAAATTAAAACACAATCTAAACATTGTTCCTCCCCCACACGTAATCCACAAAGGTACAATACATAGGCTTTCTAAACAAAGAATCTGTATTTAATCCTGCCATTTGCATATAAAAAAATCCAAGAATACTGGACTCAAAAAACTCTTTGAAGACAGATTGCTGGTCAGAACTCAGGAATTGTCCCAATGTTGCATTTTCTGATATGCTGGAATACAACTTCTTCAACTTCAGCCAGTATGGCAGAAAATAATTATACAAAATATATAATACTTACAGTAAAAGTTAAGTATGAGAAGATAAAGTCAAGAATGATATGAAACATTAAATGATGATTAAAAGCTTAATGATACAGAACGATCATCACTGTGTCCATAAAACACAACTGAGAAGGATTCAAGCTAACTTTTCTAAAGAATAATTGTGCTACCTTCAAAAAAAGAGATAGCATATTTCTGCCACAATCTATCCCTGCAGTTGCAGCATATCATTTGACCAAGCAACCTACAGAACCTCATTTTATGGACAGTGAATTAAAATTTAAAGACAGACTTTTAAAAATAAGTTTTATAAGTCGGGAGATAGAAAAAGGGAAAAAAATATGCAATAAAAACTATTCAGTTGCTGAAGAAAGTTCTAGTAAAGCTTACAAAATACCAGCAGATCTAGATTTAGAAATATTGTTTTTGTTACAATTGTATGCATACTTGTATAGTCAAAGATATTTTTCATTGTTTTTCTAAAACTTCAAAAGCCAAAGTGTGTCTTTCATAAAGAATGTGAGGAGTACCAGCTGCATTATTAAATTGCAAACACGGTATTTTATTTCATTATACAGCTGATTCAAATATTAATCTAGAATGGTCTGTGGCTTGTTTCTGCATGTCTTTCCCAAAATATGGACCAGTGGACTTACCTTAAGCAGCAGAGCAATTTAATAATAACGTCCAGGGATTCTATTTGTTTTAAAGAAATGTAACCATAACAAAGGATTTATTGGATTCAGTTAATAAGATGTGTTTAGAAAGAAAAGATTTATTTTCTATAACTAAATTGTTTGAGCAAAACTGGCATTCTCACATGCCTGAAACAGAGCTCAAATCATTCTATTTAAGCAGCTCTACTCTTGCAGTTTTAAGACAACATTGCTTCTTCATCCAAAGCAACAAAGCAAAATAAAAATAGATTCCTTAAAAGTGTCATTTTTATTATGTATCCTTCAATAGTTAAATCCATTGTTTAGATTTGGAAGAGGAAAAACTAGAACATAGCAACATATTTTTACTATATTGATGGATTTTAATGGAGATATATTTACGCAATGATTACTAGTATAGCATGATGACTTGATGGTTTAAAGACTTCTTTGCATATAAACTCACTACACATAAGGATAATTTACTCACTCAAAATTTAAAAATCTCATGTGTCTGCTCATTATCAAGAAATTAGATAAATACATTCGTAAAATATACCAGCTCAGCTGTATATTATCAAGAAATCAGGACAACATTTTTGTAAATATAGTTGGTGACTGATAGGAGCTGGCACTAAAACATCTGTATCCCACATGACAAAAATGTGCTTAATATTCAATCTACTAATTAGGCAGGCTTCACCTAATCTGGTACCTTTTGCATGTGGTAGACATTTATTTCCACTGTTCCATGTCAGCTTGGATCATTTTAGAAGTACCAGGTTGAGAATTAGATGCAATAGCCTCAAAATATGTGAAGCTCATTCTGTTCAGTTAGCAAATGTGAAGGGAGGGTCTTGGTAAAGAGAAGTTAATGATGAATGCTGACAAGCTTTGTAGCTACTGCTACAAAGTAAAAATTAGTTCTGAATTTTTCTTTCTCAAGAGTCTCATATTAGTCTTAAGAGTCCAGAGTCTCTCATCTGTTGAAGCTGCTTTCTGGAAGCTTTAGAGCTATTAAAGAAAAAGGCTATGGGCATAGAAAATAATTACATTGAATTGCTAACATTTTACCCACTATAATTGTGTTTTTCAACATTATATCTTTTGGAAAATAATATGAAAAGTCATCTCCCCCCCCCCCCAAGAATGGAAGAGCTAATGTGCAATTGCAAGATATGGAACATAACAGTAATTTCATTTCTCATTGTTTAATCACAAAGTTGTTTTTTAAACTCATCTGTCAAAATCCTTGCTAATATCTGTGGTGAGGGTGATAGAATACAGACTCTAGCCTGACATGATTTGCCATTTGTTTCTTATTAGTGTTAAGTTAGTTTCCAAACTGATCAGTTAGACACAGATCAGGAAGAATGCTCTGAATCCCACAGATGCATAAGAGTGTGTCAGAGGGTCAAACAATCCTGGGGATGAATCCTTCCCCAAAAAATTCTTTCCCACAGTGAGAAACACTTAGAATCTGCCAATCTCAAGTCAGCAAATAATGGGCTTTTTTTTTTTTTTTCAAAAGAGCAGAAAAGAATACTGTTTGAAACTTAGCAGAAATTCTCCCCTACCTCCTGTTCTTCAGAGCCTGGAGACATACTGATTAAAAGTTTAGATAATAATTTTCTTTCAGATTTTTGTACCCATTTTGTTCTATATTTGCTACTTTATTCTTTTCTCAGAGAATTTCTACATGTAAATCTTAAGACATGGAAATTGTTTATTATACACAGGATGCTTTCCTGTAAACGTGTTCTTCCTATCAGTAGTGGTTGGAATGCACATTGTTGCATTTTTTACAGATTTTATTTTTTCTCATCTAAACCTAAACAAAGTATTTCATGCTACTGAATATAAATTAGTTCAATTTCAAGGATTTTTTCAAAGTGAGTGTTCAGTGTAACAGTGATTTTTCATTAATTCAGTTATTTTTTTTAACTGAATTGACTGAAGCATTCTTAAAGTTTACAATAATTTAATTTTATCCAGCCTGATAAAAAGTTCCTGCCATACATACATACATACATTCACACACACACACATATATATATTACAAGGGTACTATTGCTTCATATGTGAACTGGAATATCCCAGATTTAGTTGTTCTGTAGAAGTTTCCTGTACAGGAATATCAGAACACTGCTAGGATTTTTATTTGATGATTCATTACACACGCCATTAGATACTTCTACTCAGTTTGGCTTTGCTTGGTTTTATTTCTAACTTCTACAGCTAGAATAACATTTTTGTTATAACATATTTATTTTCTGTTTTCTATAAATCTCTATATACAGATCTGTATAACTCTGATAAACAAAAAATAATTTTAGCAGCTGGAATTTATATTTTTAAAAATAGAATAATGACAAAAGCTTACTTTCAACTTTCCAGCCACTTTTGGAAGAACCGTGATGCAATATTACTTCCTACCTAATAGACCTGTTCATGTCTTAAAACTCTCAGTCCATCCAAAAATAGAACAAGGCAGGCACTGGTCTATGATCAATTATACTTTTTTCTTCTTTCTCTTCTTTTTCCATTTATTTATTTGTTTGTTTGTAAATTTTATTGGCTGCCCATCTTACTCATGGTACTTAACATTTTATCAAAAGTAATAATAATGATGTATCTTATTAAACTCAAATGATATAAATTGTAGATAATATTTCAGAAAATATTTCAGAAAAGATCACTTCATGGCATCCTACTTTTGATCTCTTGCACCTCTGTTGTCATTGACCAAGCAACAACAGAAGTAAACCTGAAGTATAATTTAAAACCAGCTGCATGATCTTGAATCAGTCACTCTGTATCAGCCCGAATTGTGATCAAGTTGTGACCAGCCGTATGAAAAACAAAATCCCCAACTGCAACATGTTTTGATAACTTCATTGTAAGAAGCAGAAGAGGCAAAAAAACCCCACAATTAAGAATTTTATTTCAATATTTGTTCTAGATATAATTTTAAGTGTAATCAAGCAGAATTCACATATTTCAAGCAAGTCATTGTATGGTATGCTGCTTTGTATTGTAGTTCTGTGCAAACCTTGCAAGGTGGCTTATTAAATAATCAAGGTTCAGCACCAGTGAAGGCCATCACAGTGATAAAAGGGATCTTCTTACATGTATACTTTAACATTTTAAAACATCACAATCAATTTGCATTTGTGTAGAACTATCTTATCCAAGAAACAATTCTGATTTGTTTTATATTCATGTACAACAACATAATACAAGAACCAGAGTAAGGCTACAGAGAGCAATAACTGCTGATTGGAAAATGTTTCATGCATGATATATTGGTCGATAGAATAGCCTTGCTTCAATTCTGGGCAATTAAAATGCTTTGGAAAAATGTAATGGAACTTTGTTTTTGCAAAATATAACTTCAGCAAGATTATTGTATGCACAAAGATGGAAAGATTCAGCATTAGCACAATGGAGGAATGGTTGGTCAAGATGACAGAACTTGCTGAGTTCTGACTTCTTGGATCTGAGAAAAGACAGTATCTACATTTATTTTTTACTTGAAATCCCTTATACATTGTGAAACCAAAAAAAGGGAACATGATTTAAGATTTCAATGATTAGAATAACAGAAAGAAGAGAGCTATGTTGTAACTGTAGGGTAAGAAGTAAATTTATAATTGTACATACAGCTGCTTTCAAGAAAATCAAAAGTATTTCTCAGTATCTTTTTTCTTTTTCAATTAAAGCTTTCTGTCCAATTTATTTTTTGAACTTTATATTAATTTGTATTTATTTTTCACTTTCTCTTTAGAAAACTTTTAATAAAAAATAGACCAAAATGCTGAAAGAAAAAAAAATTAAATTAAATTTCTGAAATCTTTCTAGCCATTTTACTGTACAATCATTTATGTGTTTGCTAAAACAACTTCAATGAGTAATATTATCCTCCAAGCTTCTAATTCAATTCTTTCTGGTCTAAGAGTCCAGAATAAGTAAAAAAAATCTAATAAAATCTTATTTGTTCTGAACTATAAATCAATTAATGGTTGAGTTCAACTGGACTATGTTATAATCAATTCTTGAATCTAAATAGGATATCTCATATCCAGTTGAATTATAGTGTTAAAACATTAAAAGGGAGAGATTTTACTTCTGAATTTCATTTCTATTATTTAATTTATAACATTGAAATATTAAAATAACACATAGATGTTTCCCTCTCTTTTCTTAAGACTTTTCTTCAAAAGTTAATTCCAATATATATGCATCTAAAGATCTTTTTTCTGAATAATTCTTTTACAATATGCAGTCTACTTTTTAATTAAAACTTGGAAATCTCAGAAAAATATACAAAACATGATAGCCGTTTTAAAAAATACATACAACAGTTTAAATCTTGATTGATCTCTCTAGAATGAACTGTTCAGAAATCTGATTTTAATGGGTCTACTCTTGTTATGACTTAATCTCAATCCTTTAAAGTGACATTTATTCACTAATAAATACACGCAGCATGTATGCCCTTCTTTGTAGCATCCTTTGAATTCTTTTATTTGATAGGCTGTCCAATCCATGTTTATTTTAAGGAAATAGAATCATAAGGGAGAAAATGGGCATGGAAGTTGCATCTCTACAATCAATTGAAAGGGATAGTGTACAAATCAACTGATTAATCTCCATATATAACAAAGTATTGTTTTTAAATTTCTATTCTAATAAATTATAGGTGTATTTTATGTGTAAATAGCATGTAAAATTTATATGCAAAAACATCACATTTTTGACATTTAAATGCCTATTGAATAGGTGTAACCTTCAACTTATGACTAAAATTGAAACAAGAATTCCTGTTGCTAGGCAGGACACTAATTTTGCCAATTTTACAACCTTCTTGCCACAGTTATGTGAATCATTACAGTTGTTAAATAACCCAATTGTTAAGTGAACCTGGCTTCCCCATTGATTTTCCTTGTCAGAAGTTCGCAAAAGGAGATCACATGACCCCAAGCACTGAAATCATCATAAATAGCACCAGTTTCCAAGTGCTGAATTTTGATCACATGACCATGGGAATTCTGCAACAGTCATAAGTATGAAAAATGATCATAAATCGCTGTTTTGGTGCCATTGTAACATTAACAATGGTTGTAAGTCAACAATGGTTGTAAGTCAAGGACTATCTGTATTTTTCTTTTTGCAATGAAGAATCTACTATCCAAAAAATGTATAATAGGGAATCCAGACACTTTTAAGATAAAAACGCCCTTAAGCGGTTATTTAAGCAAAGATAGTATTCCATTGAATCGTTCAATCCATAGGATGTATTAGGTCCATTTTATATAATCTTTTTATGCACAAACACAGACACAAGTCAAGTGTTATAAAAATGTTTAAAATTATTTTATAGGAATATGTTTTCAGTTGACTTATTTCTGTGATATACAAATAGTTTTATATAAATAGTTAAATAACATTTTGGCATACAGAGATTACACTATTAATGATACAAGTGTGAATATATGTACTAAGAAGTCTATTTACACATTGTGTCCACTGGAACATTCCCAGAAAATTATATAAAGACTGGGTGCCCAAAATGAGCAAGAAAAACTTTCTGCCCGGTCTTAAAAGGCAAGCCTTAAGAGTCATCATTCACATATAAAATTCCTTAAGATTCCTACAATGCTAGGATCTGACATAGTTCCCATTTGTTTCTGCCACTTTTGATCATAACTGTTAGAATTATTTGAGGTTTTTCTCCTGTTACATAGTAAAAAAAATTGGGTGGGGATCTGCTGATCAAACCAAAGTTGTGGAGAGGTTAGATAACAATTTTTATTTGTTTAATTTTTATCTTCATATTTACTTCCTAAAAAAAGAAAATAGTACACATGAATTCATAGATAAAAGTGTGGGAGCAGGATCAACTTAGAGAACAGAGATGGGTGTATAACAGTGTATACATGAGCTGCCTTTATTCATATGATCTCCTGAGTGCCAGTATTCAACTTTGTTGAAAAAAAATTAAGCAGTGTACCTCAGCACTGCTACATTCATTAAAATAATCTCTCCAACCAATGCTCAGTATCAGGGTCATAGTTCCTCATCTACAACATACTTGCATCTGAAAATTTTAGATAAAGCAGGGGATAGATCTTATTCTTTATTTCCACAATATGAACACACAAAAATCTTCTTGCTCTCTTTGCTTTTTTCTTGTAAGAATGTTTGCTTAGGATTGATAGGCTCAAATGCCATTCACTTTTATTTTCAAAAGTTCAAACTCCATTTATAGTGACAGCTCCACATTGGGTTGATGATGGCAAAGTGAGGTCAAGCAAGGACAAATAAAATATCTGATCTTTTTCTACATTCTTAAGAATGGGCATTCTGTTAGCCTGTTGCAGTAAAGACAAGTCTTACAACGCCATAAAGAATAACACATTATTATTGCATACATGTTTATGGTCTAGAATGTTGATAGAATGAACTCAAACTGGCAAAAGCATAAGCTATAAAAAAGGGTAGCATTTCATCATAAGATTGTTTTTGTTCCTCCTGATAGTGCATGCTTAGAGTCAAACAGCTATGCATCATGATTTGAGCAACATTAACAAAATCAGATAGATTAATGAAAAGTAATAATAGAACTATTACAGGGTTTATATAACTCTTTTTTCTTTGAAATATCCTCTTTTTTCTACTTTCTACTTTGTTGCTTTGAAAATTATTAAAGAGTAATTTAAGTCTTTAATAATTGCAAGGTGACTGATTTTAGGTGATGCTTTTTATTGTTGTACAGTATATCTTTCCACATTCAGAAACTACCTGGCTATTCATACTTCCTAATCTGAAAAAAGTCCCATAGGAAGAATCTAATTCCAGTATAAATCAGGGAGGCTGCAGAGGCTGGAGGCTATTACAAAAAAAGTAAATGAAACTACATAGATCCATCACAAGTTTGACCCCCAATACAAAGATATTTTCTTTATTCTATATGTTAGCCCAGCATAGATTATTGGACAATCAAAGTTATTAAGAAAGGGAGGGAAGGAATAGTGAAATTTACAGCTCTATTTCACTGCTGTTGGAGAGAAAAATGGATCCATGCCTATTTTTTAAAAAAAACAATGGACTACAATGGGCCTCACTTAATATATTTCCACCACCATTGAGATAAAATCAATGCCACACGTTTTGAATATTGCCTTGCAATAGTATTGAACTTTGTTACTTTTTATTACAGTTTACCTGAAAAGAAAATTCAAGAATACAACCAGTTAGGATTGGCAATCTCTAGATTCCTCAAAATAAAGGACAAAGTTAACAGGGAAATCTCATTGGTTGTCAATAGTGTTTTCAGAGAAAAACAGTGTGCTTAATAGTTTCATAGGAAGGAAATTTCACCAGGAACAACTAATCTAGTTTCATTTGAAAAACATACATTTGGAACAATTCTTCATTTTTTCTGCATAATTGAATAGGAAATACAAATTATATAAAATCTAAATGGCATTATGTTTAAATTATTTCATTTTCTTATATGGAGGAAATTGGTAAAAAAATATTTATAAACACAAATGCAAGATTTAAAAAATACAATAAATATTCCTATCATAGCCCTTCCCTTTTTTACGCTGAATGTTACCCTGGTACTTACCTTTGCCGTGTTATGAGGTTAATGTAATGCCTCAATGCTGAGTAGTACCTGGCCATATCTTCCGCTGGTGCATCCTCACCAGGACTGTCTGGTTTAGAGGGATAAGCTTCTGCCAATGTTCCCAGACAGATCAGCAAGCACAGGACAAGTGTCATCATGGAAAGCCACAACCGCATGGTCCCCTGCATCTGTAGGAAAACGGAAATTGCAGGGAGGAGACAACCAAAGGATTATTTCAATATTTCTCTATTCTTTTTCCTTCAAAAAGGAATGGAAGATGTGTGGTTACAAATCCCTTGTCCTCAAAAAGATTTTTAAAAGAAGAAGAAACTCATTCAGCTCTATCAAATCACCATTTGGTTTATAAGTCTACGTAAGTAGATAAATAAAGAAATAAAATTATTTGTCCAGAGGCCTCTTTCTAAAACTAGGAGATGGATAGATGGAAATTTGCCTCTGTTGCTTGGAGAAATGCTTCTGTAACCTTATTAGCTTGCATACTAGCCCCCTTGATCATTTAATGTGATAGGGAACCTGTTTGTGGTTTGGCTTTAGTGCATTGCAAATTGCTATGAGGTTATTTTAGTTCATGAGCAGTATAGATTTCTTTTAAGTAAAAAGAAGAAGAAATATCATTCCTCTAAACTTCAAGGATGAAATTATGTTCTGAGGAGAAATTTAGAAAGGCACTTGTATGAAATTCATTTCCTGTTTCCTTTTGTAATGGCTGTTATTTTAAAATATTCAAAACCTTTTCCTTTGTGGCAACTGGGAGGTCTACACCCTATTATATCACTCAGATAGGCAAAGTACAGCTATTCCATCTTTTTCTTCGTTAATGGATTTGCCCTAAAAAGAAAAATAGGATAGAAGAAACAATAGGTTTACAAACAAAGCATCATTATAGAAGGCTGTAAAGCACTGTGAAGTGGTATATAAGTTTAAATGTATTGCTATCATGGAATTACCTTTCCTACCATGTTCCATCAATATGGCACGGATTACAGAACAAAAATATTGTGTGAATTTGTCTAGATCTTCTTATGGATAAGTTTCATTTTTTTAAAAAATGCCCAATTTTTACATGTTGTTGGATTTGTGTCTGAATACTCTCCACACACAACACACATACTTTTTCTTCCTCTGTGAAAATGGAAAAATTAACACTGGGGTCCTGTGATGAAAAACAGATGTGGGTTTACCACTAACTGCCCAACAAAACCTTCCCCAACCACACAGAAACTGATATAATCCAAAATTATTACATATATATATGTAAAGATGTTACATTCTTTTGAAAGTCTTGTTTATTTTATTGGGACTTGTTGGCTTGTTTTCAAATTATTTTAACTTTTCCACATGAACCACTGATAACAAAAGAATTGCAATTTCCTGAAAAAAAAGAAAAAAAGAGAAGGCAAATATTTCTCTGGAAAGAAGTGGAAATTAATCGATGAAGATTGTCAGGATTTCTTTTCTTTGGGTTTGAAACATTTCGCTGCTTATCCAACTAATCAGTTAGAAGCTCCTTGGATAAGCAGCGAAATGTTTCAAACCCAAAGAAAAGAAATCCAGTTGCTATGACTAAGCTCTCAGACTAGAGGAAATAAATGTATATTAGGAGCAGGCGCGTCTTTCTTAAATACCCGGGTCCTGCGAAGCTAAGCGACGGGGATAAAAGTTCAAAAGGAACTTAGCCGAACTCTTCCACCGCAGCATTGCGCGGGAAAAAGTGGCGAACTTCCAAAGCGCAACAAAGGGCGCTGGATGGAAAGCAGCTTTCCTTAGAAGGAATTGGTTGCCGAAGAAAAGAAGGAGCCCTCGGTCTGAAGGAACCCAAAGGGGACAGAAAAGGTAGTAGGCATCGGGGAAACTCAATCCGATCGAATTTCCCGCGAGTAGACGCGACTCTTCCTATAAAGGAGAAGGGGCGAAAAGAAAGCGGTGCGATTCGGGACAGGCGCTTGCTCACCTTTTGTGTTGTATGAGACTCTCGCTTGCTCTGTCTCTCCTGGATCGGTATTGGCCGCTTTTCCTCACCAATGGCTCAGTTTTCCCAATGTGGGGCTGCGCGCCTCGGCGAGGGTATTTTATGTCTCCTTCGGAAGGCAGGAGGGGCCTCGGGCGATCGCGCATGGGTGACTTCAAATCCGCCCCCCTCCTCACCCGCGGTTTTCTTCTGTCTCGCGTTTGGCGTTGGAGGCTGCTTCAGCTCTTGGTGCTGTCTTAGGAGGGGGCGCAAAGCTGTTGAGTCAGAGGCTCTTCTCCTCCCGGCCGCTATTGGACAATTTTAAGTGAAACGAACAAATTGAAAAAAATATTTTTCTCCGATTTTCTGCCGAGCATACATTTTCTTAAGGCTTCGGCAGATCCACTGTTCTCTCTGGGTAACTATTGAATCCAGCAGTTGAGCTGAAGAAGCTTCTTAGCTGAGAAGCAAAACGTCTTCAAAGAAATTATTAACTGTATTAACGAGTCTTTATTTTGAGTATTAACTGGATCCTAAACGAATATACAATCGAACCCATATATGCAACCTTCTACAATGCTGTAACAAATCTGGGACTGGAACAACTAATAGCCAACAACACTAGACTTAACAACTGCCTTGATCTCATCTTCTGCAATAGTTTGAATTCAATTTACAGACTACAAATTAATGAACCCTTCTCCACAGCATGGTTGACTTTTGTCTCAATTTTTGTCCTCACAAAAATCACCATAACAACAGGATCCCCAATTATAACTTCAAAAAAGGCAACTTTGTTCTTAGGCAACGATCTCTCATCTCTTGATTGGCAAATCCTATTCACTGGATGAAATACTGTTAAAGACCATTACAACATATTTTTACTTGAAGTCAAAAGATTTATTATATGTACCAATAACAACTCCCAAAACCAGAAAAAACAAATTACCCCAAAAAATAAGGAAGCTCCAATTTAAAAAGAAATCTCTTTGGCAGAAAAACAAATCTGGTCATGTTGGCAACTTCAAAAGCTGATACAAAAATTTATGCCTTCAGATAAAGACTGAATGCACCAATTATCACATTAAACAAGAAGAAAACCTTCTACGCGCCAGTTCCACCCACGCTTTCTACAATTTTGTAAATAACAAAAGACTCAAGGTCCATCCCACCCCTGAAAGGAACTGGTGGTAAAGACTGCAACCATGACACCATTAAAACCAACCTCTTTAACACATTCTTTGGCTCAGTATTTGTAAACAGCAATGGATCATGCCCAGTATTTCCTTGCCAAACCACAGACAGCTACAATGATCTAATACATATCGATTTTACAGAAGACAATGTTGAAAAAGCACTACACAATCTAAAACCATCTCTATCTGTAGGACCTGATGGAATATGTGCCTACTTCTTAAAAAAGCTATCTACTGCCATAGCTGAACCTCCAAGCATAATCTTTGAAAAATCTTTCAGGACCAGCTCCTTGCCTAACCTATGGTCACAAGACACGGTCATTCCCATCTTCAAAAAGGGAGACCCAAGCCTAGCTGACAATTACAGACCAATCTCTTTATACTGTGTCACCTGTAAAGTCATGGAATCAATTATTAACCAATCCATTATCCTCCATTTAGAGACAAACAACCTACTCTCTAACAAACAATTTGGTTTCAGAAAAAAACTATCCTGTAATCTGCAACTTTACACTGCAAAAACATATGGACTAGAGAACTTGATCAGGGCAAAGCAATTGACACAATTTACATAGACTTCTTCTGAAAAGCCTTTGATTCAGTGGTACACGACAAACTATTAAAATTAAAATCTCTGGACACCTGCATAACTGGATGCAGGAAACTGGATAACTGGATGCATTCCTGTCAAACAGACAACAAATGGTCAAAATTGGGAGTATCCTATCAAATTCTGTACCTGTCAATAGTGGTGTCCCCCAGGCAGCGTTCTAGGACCAACTCTCTTCATGCTCTACATAAATGACCTCTGTGATCATATTAAGAGCAAATGTGTTCTTTTTGCTGAAGTAAAGCTATTCAACACCACCGACAATACTGCTAGCTTTCAAAAAGACCTTGACTGAGTATCAGAATGGTCGAACAAATGGCAATTTCAAATCTCAACAAATAAATGCTCTGTCTTACATTTTGGCAAAAAAATCAGAAAATAATATACAAGCTGAATAGTCAAGATCTTGTTGATGACCAAAACTTTGTCAAGGATCTTGGAGTCCTCATATCAAATGATCGAAGTGCTAGAGCCCATTGTAACTACATAGCCAAAAAGACATTAAGAGTTGTAAACTTAATCCTGTGAAGCTTATTCTCTGGTAATATCACTCTACTAACTAGAGCATACAAAACATTTGCTAGACCAATACTTGAATACAGCTCATCAGTCTGGAACCTGAATTACATATTTGATATTAATACAATTGAGAAAATCCAGAAATATTTCTCAAGAAGAGTTGTCCACTCCTCTAATTGTTGCAGAATATCTTATGCCACCAGACTTGAAATTTTAGACCTTAGACAACGTAGAACTACCTAGAGCCTTCGGTTCAATCTAAGTATAGTACATAAAATTATATATTGCAATGTCCTACCTGTCAATTAATACTTCAGCCACAACAATACAAGAGCACACAATAGATACAAACTCAAGGTTAACTGCACCAAACTTGATTGCAGGAAATATGACTTCAGCAACAGAGTGGTCAATGTCTGGAATACTTTACCTGACTCTTTGGTTTCTTCCCCAAACCCCAAAAACTTTTACCTTAGACTGTCTACTATTGACCCCACCCCTTTCCTAAGAGTTCAGTAGGGGGCATGCATAAGCACACCAACGTGCCTACCGTCCCTGTCCTACTGTTACTTTTTTTTTTCTTATTTGTATTCATTTTGTATATTCATAACCTCTTGACAAAATAAAATAAATAAAAATAAATAAAAAAACAAGAAAAAAGCACCTTTGGGGCAACCATAACCTGGATGGTTGAGAATCTCCATAGACATTTAACTCTTGAATCCAAACTTTTGAGGCAGGATAGGTCTTGAATACATCTTTCCACCGGCCTCCCTGCTTTCATCTGCTTTGACTGTTCCCAGATGTGTGTAACTACATTCTCAACCCTGCCCTTCGGGGAACCCAACACTATTGAAAGGTCCCTGGGTGATATGGCTGGGTTCTATTGTGTGACACATTGGGATACATGAAGGTCTGGCATATATCCCAAAAAGTCAGGAGAGATGACATTTGCCAGGGATCAGGTTCCCATAGGCTGTACACTTCAAAGGGGTAGTTTCTGTAGAAGTGCAGTAAGAATTTGCATTCAGTCTGGTCCCTCAGAGGTAGTATCTCTAGAGGCCTTCATTCTTTTTTCTGTCAGCACTGATCTTGAAATTGAGAAGTCAGTCATTCCATGAGCATTGTGATAAATTTCAAATCCAGAAATGGAATCCTGACAAACTAAAGCTAAACAATAAACTCTGTTGGTTGCTGCCTATTGCCTCACCAGGTAAGGCCAAGTGACTTTGGAATTCCACCAATGTGCACAGTCATAACCCACCTGCTACTTTGCTTGACGTGAAGATTAACTCATGGACCAAAGAATAAGAAAAAACACAATGATAAGTTTATGAAAAAGGTTTATGCTGTTTCATACATTCATACATGCTACTTTTTCTAGATTTATTGGTATGCATGATCCACAATACAGACATTTCTATTTCACACATAATATACACTTTAAGTATGGGTGAATTTTATTTACGTATTTATTAAATGTATTTGCTGCCCATCTCGCCTCATGGCAACTCTGTTTACAACATGTAGGTTTTACATTTACTATAACTATAATATAATGAGCATTTCAGATCTTCTCACCTTTGTACGTTAAAGAAAAGATTTATGTTTTCTTGCAAAAATTTGAGGTAACATGAATGTAAAACTTGAAATAGGACACTAAATTTCTTTTTATTGCACTCATTGCATTTGCAGATGATTAGATATTCCAAGAAGAACCAGATACAGTTTTTGATTGCAAACTAAACTATTTTCCAAATGTTTGAATAATTATAACTAATTATTATTGTTATGTGACAAAAGGAGAACCTTTCATTCCAATAAAAATACCACTTTTACTAGTTAATATAATATTATGAATGAGTATTTGGGAATAAACCCCATAGATTATGGGATTTAATTCAAATTATTCATGCATCAGTAAACTTAAGTCATTCAGAGCTATGGTGGTGCAGTGGTTACAATACAGTACTGCAGGGAGACTCTGCTCAATCCAAGAGTTCGATTCTGAGCAGCTCAAAGTTGACTTAGCCTTCCATTTTTCTGAGATCGGTAGAATGAGGACCCAGATTGATCAGGGAAATATACTGTGTAAACCACTTAGAAAGGTCTGTAAAGCATTAGGAAACAGTATAAAAGTCTAAGTGCTATTGCTATTGCATGTAGTTAAAATTCCCTCAATAGACCATTAATGACATTCCAGTGTTAGAACCTAGTTTTCACCAGCATATATCTAAATATAATATAACCCAGCAATATATGAAGAGATTCACACGTTTCCTGTTTTCAACCTCATTACTTCAGAAGAGGTTTATAGTAGAGTTTAATATAATTTCTTATTGTCAGCAGCTTGATCTTGACTGATGTGTACCATCAATGTAGTTATTTATGTTGATTATCCTATCATCCAACTTCCTGTTATCCATGCTTAAATCCCAAATTTAGCACACACACAAAAAAGATCATTGTATAAAAGATCAATATATTTTTTCCATTTTTAAAAATTTAATGGAACATGAATTACAATGATCTTAGGTGGATTAATTTATAGCAAAAAGAGTTGTTAAAAGGATGAAATGTCATAAGAATTGCCTTTGGGCTAGATGTAAGAAAGAAAGAAAGAAAGAAAGAAAGAAAGAAAGAAAGAAAGAAAG
>BLBF01000019.1:38233595-38278941 GCA_015471245.1 Laticauda colubrina
AGAAAGAAAGAAAGAAAGAAAGAAAGAAAGAAAGAAAGAAAGAAAGAGTGAGGGAGGGAGGAACTAAGTAAGTAAGTTGTAGGAAAGTCTTACTGAGAGTTCAGCTTCCTCATCTTTTATTCCAAAATTCCCAACTCCAGCAGAAACCAGTCCTGGAGATTTCCCTCTCCCTCATTAATGTCTCATGGATCAGTGTGTATCTGCCAAAAAAGCACAGGACAAAAAAAAATACTTTAAAATAATTGAAGTAATAACTGCTGATCAAAATTAATTGCCTGTAAAATAAAGTACCTCCATTAATTGGTCCCCAGATGCATATATCAGCCATTTTATTCCGCATATAGAAACACACAAACATATTATACACTGCCTTTTCTTCTTTCACAGGCTGGAGATGGGATAAGAGAAAGGATTTAATGCACTGGGAAGAAAGAAAATTAACCCATGAAACTCATTATCACAAGATGTGCTAATGGCCATTTCCTTGAATAGTTTTAAAATGGGATTGGGTGAAATTGTGAAGGGCATGTTTATTATGAACCAGTAGTACTGATCTACTGAGGAATATTTGCAGGGGAACATTATAAGCAGGAGAGGGATGGTCTCCACTCTCATTTGCAGACAGCCCAGAGGCATTCAGTGATGGTGGAATAAAAAAGACTAAACTGGATTCTGATCTGACCCAGTAGAATGTTTTGATTCTGTGGAAAGAAAAAGGATGCAACAAAACTGAAGCAGAAATAGAGAAAGAAAGAAAAGAGAGAGAAGGCCTGCTTAGGCATTATTTAAACATTGCACTGATGTTCAGCAACCTTAATTAGAGGAAGTATGTAAGAATTTGCAAGATTGTTGAGACCTGCTTTAGTGGGAGCCGAGTATTTTAATTCAGAACTTCTATTGCATTACAGGTATGGCAAATCAATACGCTTAAAGAAAAACACTTGAAAATCAGGGCTCTGTTTAGAAGGGAAGATTGTGAACTTTTTAAATGAATTTTTCCCCACCAATTTCCTTTTAAGTGATGGGAGCAGGTGTTTGCTTAAATGCAAAAATCTGCCACTGCCAAGGGAAGTTTAGTTCTAAGATATTAGATTGAAAAGTTTGCCCACTGCCTTCCAGTTATAGAAACCAGGCTTCTAGTGCCATGTTAATTTACAGAAGCCATCCCCCATTTTAAGTTACCCCAGATTCTCAGGCACCATGATTGTATGAGCCTTGGTAGCACAGTGGCTAAAGTACAGTATTGCGGGCAAATTCTTCCCACAGCTTGGAGTTCTATCCTGATGGAACTCTAGGTTGATTTCCATCCTTCTAAGCTGAGTCAAAATGAGGACCCAGATTGTAGGGGGACATTTGCAAATAATGCTTGCATTGTAAACCACCTAGAGTGTTGTAAAGCATTATGGGGCTATATATAAGCCTATTGCCATTACTAAATCAAGCTGCGGAAAACTAGTTTTCTCTTTCAAAACCATTCTAAAATGTTTGTGCCTACAGAGTTGCACTAGTTATTTTAGAGGGATATCTTGGTATCTGGGGATTTATTCATTACCATCTATGGATGGTTTTGTCTATGCTTACCTGATATGGGGCACCATAATCTTCCAGCTAGGCAAATCTTCCTTGTGCACATCTCTGTTCAGTTCTTCTACTTCTAGCTAAGATGTCTTCACTTTTACAGAAAAAAACATTAAGCTACTTGGCCATCATAGTTAATTTCGATAGTTATCTCAGGGTTTTTCAAGACCTTTGGTTGATGTATTTCTGATCAAACGGAGGCAGCCAATTCCAAATATTTAATACATCAATATAAAGCTTTTACACTTCCAACTCTTAATTTTTAAAGAAGAATATCTACACTTACCTGCAGTATTGATTCACTGAATTGAATTTCAATGTAGTATTTTTAAATAACTTAAACATTATGTTAATATTTGTGTTAAAAAGCAAAATAAGGTGTTTTTTTTTAATGCATTTTAAAGAACTAAGTAAGTCGGTTGATATGGATGGGAGAACTAGAGAAAATTAGATTTTGACAGAACATATATTAGAAGAAAAATAAGGTCTGTTTCTGAATTGGTCTTTAAAAAATACAGAATGTAGGCAGTTCCTTGAAGCAAAGGTGTTTTTCCCCCCCAAAAAACATGATGCAAGTGAAAGCAAAATAATCAGCTGATTGAAGATTGCAACTGTGAATTTCCAAGAGATGTTTCTTTTGTAGGAAAATCTTTCCTTTGTTTCTCAAAAGTGTGCAAGCAGAGATCTTCCTCTAAGAATTCTTAGGAAGTATTATTGACAGGCCTCTAAAAGGGGCGTATTTTAGTTTAGGCACCCTAATGAGCTGTAGTTTTTGCTTATTTCATGCTCAATTAGCATTATACAGTAGGTAGAAATGGGAGCCTCCTGGAAGAAGGGATCTTTTGTTTATGAAGGAACATCCTGAAAAGAATATTTACCTGAATAGGATGTTCCCTTTTGTAAATTTCATTATTTGTCTCAAGTTTCTTATCCCTTGTTTATGTGTAGTATCTCACGTTTTGTCCTGGAAATGGCTGTGAGTTTGGTAAGTGAGGAATAAAGGAAGATTGAATGGTAAGGAAGCTTTCATTCCTTCCCACACAGAGATATTGCATCCAGCAAATTCCTTGTTTAATCTTCGTTATTGGTTTAAATCAGTTTGAAGTAGTACACACAGAATTCCTGAAAAAGATTTTGGGAAGCCCACATCAGTTAGCTACCTGTTTCTTCTCAACTACAAGAACTTAGATTCAGAAGTGTCAAAGTAGTGATGTACATCTTGTGATGTTCTGGGATAAATATTTTTATATCACTTAAGTAAAATAAGTCAAATCTATCCATACCTCTGTTGGAAGTTATGATTCCCTCCTCTTCTAGGAAAACAGCCCCCACCCTTTGTCAAGTAGGGCTATTAAAATAGTTGGAGCCAGCTTACTTTTCACAACAAAGGAAGGAGAAAATTACAGGCATGAGATACAAAAAAAAAAACTCCCTAGAAACGAGCTAGGATCCTTTCCCATAGAAATCAAATAGATGGCAAGCTATAAAAAAATCTTGTGAAAAGCAAACCAAAAGGCATGGCAGGAAAGAACCATGATAGCAAACAAGCAACTAGGATCAGGGCCATAAAACCAAGACCCCAATCTCAGAGACAGGAAATCAACACACACAAATCAAAGACTTCATTTACAAATCAAAGAACCTGAAGTGTATAAGAGAGAGGTTTTCCTACTCACTTATTAGATTAATCCTAGGAATGCTGTGAGATTTCTTTTTACCTGCCTTCCTATTAATAAACTGATTCTGACTTTCAATGCAGGTGACCAAATCATTCTGCATTTCTCCCAGCTGGGAAATTTGAATCCACAAAAAGAAAGAACTTTGCCTATTCCTTAAAGGGCAAGGCTTCTTTTTTCCTTTCCTCACCTCTATCCAAAAATAAAATAAAATCACAAAACATTTAGCAAATGTCAAGTTCTAAAAATAATATTTTACTGTTTAATCAATAGTAACAATAAGGGAAACAAAAATGGAACAGAAAGAGTGCAAGTAACTTGCAGAAGTAAGTAAGTAACAATAATATCAGAAACAGAACAGATAGAGTGTAGCTAAGGCCCAGTCCCACTGTACTTACGGATGCAAAGAGGATGTAAAACATTAAAAAAAGCTTGCCATCTGTTGGAAAACGCTATGCATCCATTGTGTACTCACTGCATACGTGTTTCATATGCTCTATCTGTCGAGCATCCGTCCACTGTGATTTCATCCACGCAAGAAGTTTTGAGCTGCACAAAACTTTGTGAACGGATGAACTTTCCTCCGCGTACGATGTACATCCGTGACATATACGGGCAACACACATTCTATGTCCATTATCATCCGTTAAACGTCCGCTGTATCCTCTCTGAATCCTCTGGCCATCCCCTCAACCCACTTCCACTGCAGCTGAAAACAGAAAGAGGGAGGAAACCAAAGGTACACGGAACATCTATACAGCGTTAGTAGCACAGAAATAGAAAGGATGTAAGCATATGCATCTCGTATATAAAGTATTCAAAACAGACAAAGCGTTTGTATCTGGGATGTATCTCGTATATTTAGGATGTCTGCAGTATGTCTAGAGTATGTAGAAGGCCCCATAGCGGACAACCGATATTTCCTATAAAAAGGGGGAGAAAATCATCTGGATCTCTGGGATGATGGACCATACAGTACCACTATGTTTGCACTGGAGGTTTATCTATCCCACAATTATCTTTATCTATCCCACAAGCATGCAAAGGCTGAACCATTTTTTCAAAGTTTTCACCAACACTTTATTAAGTAAACAAAATGAAGCAAGTAAACTAAGTGTCTTAAGCAAAGATATCCTTTATTAACTTTCTTAGGTAAACTTTATGACTTTATTAAATTAGCAAAATGAACCAAGTAAACTGTATTAAGTGTGTTAAGCAAAGATAACCTTTATTAACTTTCTTAGGTAAACTTTATGACTTTATTAAATAAGCAAAATGAACCAAGTAAAGTGTCTTAAGCAAAGATAAACTTAACAAGTAAACAACTCAGTCTCTGACACTATTCTCAGTCACTCTGAGTCATGTCCATGGTCTTCGCTGTTAAGCGGGCAGGGACTGTGGAGGTGGCTGTGGCTTGAGTGCTGGTCTGAGGCACCATTGGGGTGCTTGCCCCGAGGGTACAACAGGTGGTGGTGTGTTCAGGAAGCTATCCGAGAGCTGACTCAGTCCCGTGAGGTTGAGAGGCCCTTCATCAAGGACTTGAGATGTCAGGCCCAATACTGATGGCAGATTGTCCGTTGAGGGGCTTGGCTGTGGGGTGGAGGAAGGAGGAATGTAGTGGGGCTGTCTGGTCTGCAGCTGGGTGAGGGCTGGCGTCTGTGGCGTCCAATGAACCTGGGCCTGGACTGGGAAGTTCTGCTTCTGCTGTGGGAAGTCCTGGTAGTCGTAGCCTTGATAGGCGAGGGGCTGTTGAAAGCCATGGAAGGGCTGTGACATCGCCTGGGGTGGAGGAGCAGACCTAAACTGGGTAGGAGCAGCTTCAGCCGGGCCTTCAGGGTTGTGCAGAAGTGCTGTGATCTTCTACTCCATCACCTGGTACTGGGCCTTGGGCAGGTCCCTCAGGGTCTGGCTCACATAGGTGATGAATGTGTTCTGCCCGAGGATGCTCTGTCCAAGTGGACCAGCTGAGAGAGAAGTTCTGTGCTGGTCTTCATTGTGTCCCTGATCTCCAACAGCACACTGTGGTCCTGGCCCTCCAGTCTGCCTCTCTGCCTGCATCCTCTGGAGCTGGGGGTGGGGGTGGGGTTGGGTTGGCCTCTGGTTGCTGCTGCTTCTTCCTCCATTTATGACAGCAGGGCGTCATACTCCATGGGATCCTCCAAGTTTGCCAGCATGGGGAGTGCAGCTGTCGGGGGGGGTCTCTGCTGTGGGGCCCTCTGAAGACACCTGCCTGGACAGGGTAGCTGGCTCCTGGCTGGAAGAGGACTGGCTGCCTGTGGGCTGTCTGAGGGAGAGGGGTCTCAGAGGGGCTGCTCCTCGGTGGCGGATCTCACCCTCCAGGAAACTGCACTTGGCCATGACGTACATCTCCCGCTCAGTGAGCTTGACAGCAGCCTACTTCTTGAGGTGTAGCTTGCCATACCAGGTGTGCATGTGCTTCCACCATCCTAGCAGTACTTCTGCAGTACTTCTACCCCAGGCTCTCTACCTTGTCTCTCCAAGCTGCCTGCTTCTTCTTGGTGTCCCAATACAGTCTGTGGCCCTTTCTCCAGAGGTACTCGTTCTCCCTCAGCCATTCCAGCACCTCATCCTCATGCTCCTCGGAAATGGTGTACTGTTTCCTCTCTCCCTTCTCCTTCCCTTGCCTCTTCCTCCTTCTGGCAGGGGCTTCAGCAGGGCTTTCAGGGTCTTGAGCAGCAGGGCCTTCAGGGTCTTGAGCAGGGCCTTCAGGGGCTTCAGCAGAAGGGGCTTCAGGGGCTTCAGCAGCAGGGCCTTCAGCAGCAGGGCTTTGAGGGCCTTGGGGCTGGTCCATCACAGCAGCAGCAGCAGCTTCAGAGTCAGTGCCAGGGGGTGGGGTGCTGGTTCTGGCCTTCTTCACCTTGCCAGGGCTTGAACAAGTGGGCACAGGCTTCCTCTTCTTGCCTGACTAACGAACCATGGTGTTCCTGCAAGATGTATGTGGCAGCACGTCTTTCCCCTGTATGCTGACTGCGTGCGTGCTGCATCCTTTTATATCCGTGGAGCTGATGCAATTCATACTCTCCGCATGTGCAGTGAACGCTTTGCATCCGATATACATCCGTGCGGTATCCCCTTTTTTTCCTATAGGAGTCCATGATGCATCCGCTTCATCCGCTATGCATACACCCTTTCTGCTATGCATCCGCTTTGAAATTCTCCCCCAGAACCCCTTCGGAGGTGTCATCTGCTTCCATCCGCTGTCATCTGCTAGGCTTGCTATGAACATCCATTTAACATCCCCGCTACATACTACCCATGTCCGTTCTTTTCCGTTCTGTTTATGCAAATTTTCACCACTTTTTGGAGCGGATGACAATGGATGGAGCCACCCCCGAAATTTTGCTTGTCCGCTGTGTCATTTATGCATTCATTTTGCGTCCGTCGGCCAGTGGGACCGGGCCTTAAAGAAATTATATTGCAAAACAGCCTAAAACATTTCTCAATTTACTTGTACAGAATTTCTATTTACAACAAAATAACATTTTCAGGAAATGTGGAATTTACTTTTATCATTAATTTACCCAAAATATGTTATTATATATATATTATTATTGTGCACATAGACATATATTCCTATACATAAAAATATTTTTATGCTTATAAAGAATTTTTATTACATTAGCCCCTTCTAGCATTTAATTTTTAAAACCATAAAATTGCTTATCTTTGTTATGTCTTGCAAAGTGGGACAAAAATGAAATAAATAATAAATGAATTAACTAGGAAATATTAGCACATAAATTCTCAGTGTTGGGTGAGGGCTCCTTTTATCAGCAGTGTATCATTTTGGAGATTTTAGAAACTTTTAAATTGCCACTTTATATTTTTTTAGTGCACTTTTGCCTGCTAGACAACACCATGTGCATATTATTTATATTTCATATAACTTCTTTTGAGAATGCAAAAACCACATCATGTTATGTTTCAAGGCTCTCAGAATAGTTTGCAATAGTCCATGAATTAAATTTGATATATGTTTGGATTTCTGTCCATGAGTTAATGTTCAAAATTACTTCAATAACTTTCTTTCAGGGTACATCTAGAATTGTTTAAAATGGTACACTTAATGAACACTTAATGGTACACTATATTTCACTTAATGAAATATAATTTGTTCATTGTCACCAGCTGTCAACTATGAATTTATACACTATAAAGAAAAGTTGTTCAAAAACTTAACATGTATAACCTTATCAATTAATCAATCATCAGAATGCCAATGTCAATATATTGTCAATGTTTTATTGTGTCAGTCATAATATAATGCCATGATATAAGGACATATAATTTTATGCCATTTACTTCTATAATGGACAGGTATGAAGTGTAGAATACATGTTAAAAAGACAGAAACATTTGTTCAGAAGGAATTCAATTTGGGCCATAGAATGAAGAATCTAAAGAACACGCTGTCAAAATGTGAAATTTGTGGCGCTTTAAGTACAGTATTTTATGGTCCGCTGGCCACAGGGAGGCAGTAGGGTGTGATAGAGAGTAATAGACTCAAGGATTACTTTGTGTTATCTCTTTGTCACTCAAGTCTTCTCTGTATATAGGATATAGCTAATTTCAGGTCACCCTTGATCTATATCTTTGAGGGTGACATACTATCATCCTGCTGGTTTAGAACAGACATAAGTTAATATCAAACAAAGTGATGTTTCTTTATGTATATAGTTTTTATTTATAATAATAAAGTTATATTGTTTTAATGCTATTCTATTTGTATATAATAACATGCCTGTAGCATTTGAATGTTCAAATTTAAGTTTTATTGTAATCATGCATACAGTGTCCTGGGATAAAAGGCAATGATTTTTACTGAATTTTAGCAGCTGTACTTGTGACTAAGCCTTTAGATTATAAACATTTTAATAAGTAAAATGTTCTCCATCTCTGTGCAACACTTGCACATAGCCAGAGGGTCCTTTAAAAGTCTCTCACAATTGAAATCTACAAAATAAAACATACTTGTTTTAATTCACTGATTATGGTTATATTAAGAAGCCTCCCTCAGCTTTTCTGCTCCACAAATAAACAGACTATTGACAAAAAATGAGAGTCACTTTTGCAGGCTTACAAATACCTAAATCTCCTAAGGAGGAATTTAATATGATAGGTGAAATGAATAATTCCTAACTATCAATTCAATTGTGAACTAAAAAATGAAAAGCAGATACTGAGAGCTGTAGGATTGGATGTATAATCCAAGAACTAATTTAAGTACATATTCTGTTTTGTAAAACAATAGGGGATTCTTTCTCAATTAACTAATAAACTGAGAGAATCATTTAGTTTCTACTTACTGTTTTGCACACTGTTTCATGGTTTGCGTTACATCCCCATTGGCCCACAAGTTTTAATTCAAACCATTTAATGTGGTTGAAAATCAATCTCTTTATTGTTAAAGTGTCTCTAGGGCCTCATGATAGGACTCTGGCTATCAATAATCTGCTTTTTTTTAAAAAAAGGCCAGTGCATCAAAACTCAACATGCTATTGCCACCTCATTACTGTTGCCTCAACCAATGTTCATTTATTGTGATAGAGTTTTATTTACATACAGAATACAAATCATGTTAGCAAGTTTCACATAATGCATTGCTTTCTGAAAACAAAGAGGGATTAACTTGGATTATGGGTTTGAGAACTGGAATCTAAATAACTTCTATTCCTTTAATGAGATAAAGAGCTACACTCAAGGATTCAGAGATATTTAGTAAGATTCCACTTGTTTTCCCATTTCACCAACAAACATTCTTCTACCATGAAAATATTCAGCTATTTTAAAGCTTTCCCTTTGGGTCTCAGAATCATTGTCTTTAGAGTTCACTCCGATGCAAGTTTTTCCAAAATAAAAGCAGCTGCAGCAAGCAGCATTATTGTTAACGTCTAGGAAAGTAGTGAAATTTAAGCAAGCATATGGAGCTAGAAATGCAGAACGGGGTCGTCAACCTTTTGGACCTCAGGGACCACCAAACTCATAATTTTAAATCCCAGAGATCATTAATATGAATTTTGACTAATGGTGGCTTGCTGATGTTGGTGGGAGAGGGAGGGGGAGAGGGAGAGAGAGAGAGATGGAGGTATCTGATCAAACCTCGAAGGGCTGGTGATGATGTTCTCTCTCTCTCTCTCCCTCTCCCTCTCTCCCTCCCTCTCTCTCTCTCTCACACACACACAGTCTCCAAGGCAGCCACATTCCTAACCTGCTTTTTGAGCTCCGTTCTCAGAGAGAGGGCGGGAGGAAGGGAGGGAGAGGGGGGTATTCTGTCACTGGCCATGTGGGGGCCTTGCCTTGTGTTCCTCTGCAGCCTGGATTAACTGTTTTGGGGGTTCTCTGGGGGTGACATTTCTCTGTGGACCACCAAAATTTTCTTGTGGACCACCAATAGACCATAGCCCACTGGTTAGTGACCACTGATGGAGAAAGTACATGTGAGTAATATTGATAGTGCTCCTTTGATTTTTATTAGGAAATGTATTTATTACTATTATGTGCAATTGTATTTTTCCTGTTGTATATTACCTTATAAGCTATTTTGATTTGGTTTTGATCAAACATAAAAGCACTTAATGTAACACAGTATCTGAGGTACCAGCATTTTTACCAGAGTTTATGAAATGATGAAAAGATCCTGTCCAGGAAATGGGAAAACTGGCTCTTTAGGCATTTCCATGGTTTTTAAGCCATTTACCCATAAAACTTCCCTCAAACTTCCCAAAATGAAAAATAGCTGAATATTTTGGTTCCACCATGAGGTACCACTCTTGGAGTGCTGAAAATGAGCTATGAGTTTTGCACCTATATTGTAGCCCAACAAATGGGGAGGACCTTAGCTGAAGGAGATTTGGATGCTCTCAATAGTATATACCCTAAAACTAATCCTGGATACACAGTTACATATTAATTCAACTCTTTTATATCTTTGTGCACATTGTATGAAAGTCAGAATCTCAGCCAAAGAGTATACAGTGACTGCCACATGGCACACTTTATTTTTCCAATGGGAAATTTAAATTACCTGCCTCCATAATCGTAATGATGGTCAATTATTGGGCCCTAATCCATTAGGAAGCAAATTCAAATAAGGAAAATGCTTATATCCTGCTTGTTTAAGGTAGTCAGCCTTCCTTCAATTTATCAGTGGAAAAAGGTCTTTGTCAGAATGTTTTATAGCCACAAAAACCCAGTCTCATCACATTTCCTCTAAACTGAAAGCAAACTTCTAAGCAAACTAAACTGATAAACTTCTGGTGTTTTAGGTCAACTTTTACCAAGTTCCCAGAGCCTCAAAAGAAACATATGCAATGGTGAATCAGTGTACTCCTTGTTGTGCCTGGCAGAGCACAGAGAACTGATGAATAGTGTGGCAGATCTTCAGCTGTGTGTTAGCTAGCAGCAATTTCATCCAAATTGGTTGGTCAGAAGTCATTAATTTCAAACCAGGCCATGCCCTTTGAAGGGGAAATTACAGACCAACCAATTCACTGTTATACTTTGTTGTGGCGATTGTGCAGATAGATTTGATGGAATTTAATTTATCTCCTTTTCTGCGAACAGAAGATAATTTTTTTGAGGGAGAGTGGCAGTACAGAAAAAGCAAACATATGTTTGCAATTTAAGAAAGTTCTAATATATATAAATGAGATCTGTGCATATTTATTGAACTAAATATTGAAGTAGCACTATCAGCTGGAATATTTTTTATTTAAACTGCTTGTCTACTAAACACATTTTAGAAAATTACCATGCAGTCATGAAATATTTTAAGGTACATGACACATTCCTTTTAGAAGTAAAGCAAAGTAAAGCAAGACATATGTCTTGTCTGAACACAAGGGGATCAGTAGGGGAATGGGTCAAAAAAAGTTGTAGATGCAGCTGTGGATCTGTTTTGACCTTAAGAGAAAAACAAAATAAAAGGACTGACAATGTATAGTCGCCAGGTTATAGTCTCCTGAGCAATCTTTGACTACACATCCAAATTAGTAAAAATTGCCTATTTTCAGTGGTGAAATTGTTATCTTTAATAAAACAAAAAAAATGGGGTTAGAAATCAAGATGCATATAATGGATAGTTTGGATGTTGGGGTCCTTGGGGTTGAGGTGAGGCAATGAAATGCTTCCAGAAAACAATCAGTAAAGTGCGGGAGGAGCCCCCAGTGCTTTATCAGTCAAAAAAAGAACTTTAGGAAGGACCTGCCCTAATTGATCAGATTGTTAAAAGTGGCTTGTATCTTCAGACTTGCAAGATTTTCTTAGAAGAGCCTTACAATAAAGTAATGAAGCTTATATAGTCATGTTTCCATCTGGCTTACCCAGGAGATTGACATCAGTCTTGCAAATCATAAACTATCCATTTTCAGCTTTACTTTTTGTAAAAATAGCTCAAAAGCATAATGCTAAAGATCAGTTATTGGATCAATGACATTTAATCGGTATGTTTTGGGGATATTTGTGGCCATAATAAAGAGATCATGGATCTTTGTAGTCAATATAACTTGGTACATGAAGAATGTTTGGGAGGAAATGTAAATAATGAAAATTTTGATGAGGGGTCTAGATTTGTTTTCCATTTGTGTCCCTCTCAAGTTGCCAAACACTTTTTTACTTTTATCACATCACAAAGAAACCCACAATTTGTGAAGCAGGTAAGAAGGAAACTCTGCAAAACACTTTTTGATTGATCGCACTAATCTCCAGAAATAATCACAAAAGACACACTGTTGTCCAATCAAGAATGACTGACAGTTTCTCCATTTTTAGTTGATTCTTAGACCAGGATATCTTTCAATAACATATTTCAAACACTATAGTTTACTTGGAAGCTGAAAACAGAAAATTTATTTAAAAAATTAAGCTAAATCATGTAAATTCAGTTTTATAAACTAAGGCAGAGTTCTTCATATAGCTATGAAAAGGCAACAGAGAGCCATTCTTAGCCCAACTACCACCATGGAAAAACAATCTTCTCTCAAATTAGCCATATTCAGTTGGAGGGAGATGTGAGTTAGGGCTTGCAAATATGAATCCATAATATAGGCCTTTATAAATTATTTCAATTGGATGGATAAGACTGCAGATTTCTCTTCCTTTTATTCCTTAAAGCCCATGTCACACTGAACCAACGGATGCAAAGAGGATGTAAAACAGATAAAAAACCTTGCCATCCGTTCGAAAACGCGATGTACTCACTGCCTCCATTTGGCTTCCTCTCTATTCGTCCAGCATCCGTTTATTGACGTTTCATCCACTCAGAAAGTTTTGGGCTGCCTAAAACTTTTGCGCGGAAAATGTATCCAGTTCGTCCGTTCTGCATCTGCTACGCATCCACTGCGCATCCGCACAACTCGCATCCGCCCGGACGCAGGGAGGAAGCGGAACGGACGTGGAATGGATGCAAAACGGATGTCTAGCAGATGAAGAACGGAAATAAAGCATTTAAAATGGAAAAAACATTCGCAGAGGGGACCTATCTCGGATATTAAGGATGTCTACAGGATGCCTAGAGGATGCCTAGCGGAAAACCTATACTGCCTATAAAAAGGGGGAACAACTCGCCTGCATCTAACTTTCAGAACAGCAGCCCAGCGGTGCAGACCTCTGCAGCCTTCATCTGGCTCTTCCTCTTCCACAGCATCCAGTCATGTCCACCGTGGATTGTGACAAAGTCCTTTCGGCAGCCACCATCCTTCTGCAACAGTGAGAAACCATCTACAGGCTCTGTGAACTCTACAACGGGAAGAAAAGGAGGCACCCAAAAAAAGTCTGGGTCCAAAGATGGTTCGCCAGAAGAGCAGAGGACGGACTGTACAACAAGCTGATGGTGGAGCTCAGGAGCGAAGACACTCGGGTGTTCCAGAACTTCATGAGGATGCCTCCAGCCATGTTTGACGAAGTTGTGCAGCGCCTGACACCCAGGTTGAGCAAGACAAACACCAGCTTCCCGCCCAGCCTGGAACCTGGGCTCAAGGTGGCATTCACTCTGCGCCACCTGGCCTCAGGGACCACCTACAGGAGCATGCAGTACGGCTGGGGGGTGCCACCCAGCACCATCAGCTTTGTGGTCAGAAAAGTGGTGCAGGCCATCATTGAAGAGTACATGGAGGAGCTCCTCCAGTGCCCCTCCACTGAAGAAGGCTGGAAGAAAGTTGCAGAGCAGTGGTACCAGAGGTGGAACTTCCCCCACACTGTTGGAGCCATAGATGGCAAGCACGTGGCCTGCAAAGCGCCAGCCAAGTCGGGGTCCACTTATCACAACTACAAGGGCTTCTTCAGCATCATCCTCTTTGCCATGGTCAATGCTGACTACAAGTTCATGTACATCGATGCTTCAGGCAATGGCTCATCTTCAGATGCCCAGGTATACAACGCCAGTCACCTCAAGGAGGGGCTGGAAAGCAACCTCATGGTGAGCTTCCTAGATCCAGACCCCCTACCCAACAACACACAAGATGTGCCCTACTTCATTGTGGGGGATGACGCCTTCTCCCTCACAACCTACCTCATGAAGCCCTACACCTCCAAATACCTCACCCATGAAGAGAGGATCTTCAACTACAGGCTGTTCAGGGCAAGACGGGTGGTGGAGAATGCCTTTGGCATCCAGGCCAACAGGTTCCAGGTACTTCTCACCAACATGCAGCATAGCCCAGAGACCATGAGGAGGATCGTGGAAGCTTGCTGCATCCTGCACAATCTCATGCGCACCCGCTACCCAGTCTTGCAGAACAGGCTTGTGGACCATCAACAAGGCAATGGGGACATGGAGTCTGGGGAATGGAGGCAAGGGCAAAACCTGATAGACACTGAGGATGTGCAAGGCCCCAACAGAGCCTCATGTGAGGCGAAGAAGCAGTGCAAACTCCTGAAATACTGGTGCAACTCCCCAGCTGGAGCAATAGAATGGCAAGACAGGATAGTAGATGCTTAATGGACGCTTCCTTCAGCCTGTCTCATCACACACATTGTGCCATGTATGTTGAGTGGCCCTACAGTGAACAGGGCATTTAATAAAGAGTTGTGTTTATGTTGACATGTGTGGATGATTGATTATATTGTTATTGATAATAAAGGGCCATAGGTGTGGCACCTGGGAGGGTGGACCATACAGTCCCACTATGTTTGCACTGGAGGTTTATCTATCCCACAGCTATTACCCATCCCAAAGGTATCCCTGCCCATCCTATTGCTATCCTTACCCATCCCACAAGCATGCAAAGGCTTAAACTATTTCTAAAAGTTTCCACCAAGACTTTATTAAAAAAAAGAAATGAAGCAAGTGTGTGAATCATAAATAGACTTTATTAACAACAAGCTATAAAACAAAAATGAGTCTCTGGCACTCCTCTTGGTCGCTCAGTCCCAGGGGTGAAGGGTGCAGGTGCTGTGGAGGTGGCTGGGGCTGGAGTGCTTGTCATCAGCTCCTCCAGAAGCAGAAGCAGCAGAAGCCCCAGCCCCAGAAGAGCGAGCCTGTGCTGCAGAAGCCCCAGCAGAACCAGAGTGAGGGCCAGGGGGCGGGATGGTAGCCCTGTCCCTCTTGCCAGGGCTGGCAGCAGATGGCTGAGGCTTGCTGTGCTTCCGCATGGTTGTGGGGTTGCTGGCTGGCAGGGAGGCTGGCAGGAACCAAGGCTGGCAGGAAGGCTGGCAGGAAGGCAGGCACCAAGGCTGGCAGACATGAACCAAGGCTGGCACCAAGGCTGGCACCAAGGCTGGCAGGCAGACATGCAGGCAGGGCAGGCAAGGCAGTCGATGTGCCCGGCAGCAGGTTTTTGTTCTGAATGGCGACCTGCTTCCGAGCTGCTTCCGTTATATCCACGGGGCTGACGCAATGCATCCTCCCTGCATGCGCAATTAACGCCAGGCATCCGCTAGGCTTCCGCTCTGCATCCGCTCTGCATCCGCTCTTCATCCGCTGTGCATCCGCTTTATCCACTAGGCTTCCGCTCTGCATCTGCTCTTTCCGTTCCGCATCTGCTTTGCTGAGGCCCCCTGGAAGCCCAGCGGATGCACCATCCGCTCCCATCCGCTTCCATCCGCTAGGCTTCCATTCCGCATCCGCTTTGCATCCGCCCTGTGTCCTCCCCGCGTCCGTGTTATCCGCTCCGGTTATGCAAATTTTTTCCCCTTTTGAGAGCGGATAACAACGGATGGAACATTTTGCTCGTCCACTGTGTCCTTTTTGCATCCGTTGGCCAGTGTGACATGGGCTTAAGATACCAATCAGATCAATTTCTGAACAAGAAAAATAACTCAGTACATAAGGCTTAAGGGTGGACTGGAAAGTATTGAAATATTTATATTAAGAAATAAATCAAGCATACAAATGAAATATTTGTGTGGGGGGGAGGGAGGGAGGGAGGGGGAGAGAGAGAAGAAAGGAAAGGAAAAAGAGAGGGAGGGAAGACAGAGAGGCAAGGGAGTCAAAGGTCCTGATATGAAAAGAGAAACTTGTGTGCATGTGTATGTGAATTCAGTGGCAGGTTTTTTGTTTCCCTTATTGGCAATTTAGTTCTTATTTTGCTTTACCTCATTATCACACTAAACTGTGTGTTAGCTCAGAATTCATGTTGTGTCTCTGCAGATAACAGCATTTTACCAAGAAGGCAAAACAGGACCCCCAAAGAAATAAACACTCTGTAACAAATAAAACATGAATGAAAGGCCCAAAACTTCTAATTCTTTGAAATTGTTTGATTGATAAAATGTTATTTATATATTGATTAAATTATAATATTTAATATAGATTAAAGTATACCAAAGTGTATTAATTATATTTATTGAGGTTTTTAACTGTTATACCAAAAGTTAGAGTTATATGGTCAATTTAAAAAATATGGATATACTAGAAGAGCAAATAACCCTAATTTATTTCTTTATTTTACAATGTTTATAGGTTACTCTAATACAAATGAACTCTTCAAGTGCAATCAAGACCAAAAAATACATTTAAAATACATATATAAATAAACAACAATTTATGTAAAATTTATATTATATACATATATAAATAAACAACAAATAATTTTAGGAAAAAACCATGTATATCAATGGCATCAGTCAATCTAAGGATCAAACACGCCCTGAAATACAGTGCTGCTTTGGCCTGTATTTGAAATATTAATTTCAAATTAATAAGTAGAGCTGCATGTAATTGAATTTCATATGCCTCAACTATTTTACTGCTGCCAGCAGGCAGTTACAAAAATCATCTAGATCAGGAATGTTAAACTCCCTTCGTGAAACTGGGCATGGGCATGGCCAGTGTGTAACTCATCTGGACTGTGGGTCACAAGTTTGACACACCAATCTAGATTATGCCACATAGACCACCACAAATCTCTTTTTAAATCAATACTTGAAAAAAATAGTCATCACAACCCAAATTGCAGACGTCTTACTTTTCCAATCATCAACAAGAGATTTCCCTCCCAAGTTGCTTCTTCAAAGAAATGTTTTACTTGATCAAGGCAAGCATGGACCTAGACTTCCAAACATAATCATTAACTGGCTGAGAAAAAAAACTTTTGGGGAAAATTACATAGAAAATGGCCATTGGAGTGAAAATATTCTACTTGTAAAATATTTTTTTAAAAAATAGAGCATTTAACCAACTGTGTTAGTGAAAATGATTGTAGCTCCAAATCAAAACCTCTTTCTTCTAACTAGACTACAGGAATAATTAAATCAGCTTGCTTTATCATTAAAAATGATTTACTATACTCCCTTTTCTCCCAACTTTAGTTAGATGGGTGACCTATAAGTTTGATAAATAACTAAATATATCAGGTGACTTCTAATAACTTTGTGCAAAGTCAGAACAAGGAACTGTGCCAAAAGACAAAAAATATGCAGATTATTGGAATGGTGAAGAATTTGAGTTTGTGGAGCCACATCTATACTTGATTGTTTACTCATTCAAAAATTGTAACTGAATAGTTTCAGTTACAATTACTTATGTGACAGAAAATTATTTCTGTCCATATATTTCAGTAATTATGATAAATGTTAAAGGCATTTATGTTTCAGTAAAATAAAATAACTGTAGGCCCTACCTATTTCTTTGTCCTGGATCTTTCTACTTCTCGTGAACTGAATATCTTCATAGAGAGATAGTTATATTCACAATTTGGATTAATATTTTGCCTAAAATTATTACATTACATATTTAGTCAAATACTTATTTTTGCTAAGTCTTAAAACAGCAAATTCCTTGATGGAGAAAATACAAACTGCTGACAACTTCTATTTGGATTTTATATCAAAAAATCAATCACTTGTGTTGCTGGGTTGTTCATAACATGAACCAACACACAGAGCAAGAATCTGTAAGCTTGCACCTGGTCAGGAAACTGTGAAATGGGACATCTCTTTTTGGTAATAATTATGCTTCTGATGAAACATTAACAACCTGCTTCACAAAATGAAAGCTACAGCAATGTAAATTATGAAAACATAGATATTTAAATCAGAAGTTATTCCTTTCTCTCTCCACACCTCCACTTGGATTTGAATGGTTATGAATTTTTATTATTTCTTTGAAATTCCAGCTGAAGCTGTCACTAGTTTTGCAAGGTATAGACTTTACAGGTGACAAGATGTGTCATTTTTGCTATAGGCTGAATATAGATTGTCGATGTTTTGACTCATGACTCAAACTTTTCAAATGGAGATATGACTGAAATCCTGAATTGTTAGTTGTTCCAAGTAGTCCGTTTCTGCATTGGTTTCACAAAGTTAGCTTTTATATTGCTATTTTAGCAACACATCACACATAGTTGTCAATCTGATCACAAAAGAGCTATTTAGGTGAATGGAAAACTTGGAATCCTAGGCTGTAAAAACTGAGTTATTGGTTGAAATCAATGGGATTTATAGATAGTCCTTGACTTACACCATTCATTTAGCAATGATTCAAAGTTATAATGGCATTGAAAAAGGTGACTTCCTCACACTAGGAAGACTACATATGTTTATATATTGAATATTCATGGGTTATGACCATTTGTGACCTTCCTAAGCAGCTTCCAATGAGCAAAATCAATGTGGGAAGCTGGATTCATTCAATGACCATGTTGATTTGTTTAAGAATTCTGACAATACAATTGGGACCAACTCATATAATGCCTGCCTCACTTGATGACAGATGTTCTGTTCCCAATTGTGATAATAAATCAAGGACTACATATCCAGGTAAGGGGGAAGATCTATGCCAAGCACGATTAGAAATATATATATATATATGCACACACTTACATATACATACATACGTATGTATGTATGTATCCCCCTATATTTTTAATGATAAACTCTACCCACAAGTGGTAGAGAGAAGATGCTTATATCAGAAAAATCCAGGTCAACTTCAAACTCTGCCACTTTTTTCAGCCAGTTCCTATTCCTTATCTGGTTCATTTTAAAGGGTTGCTGTAATGATAAAAACTAGACAGTGAACTGTACTTACATATGTCATCTTGAAGTAAGTTGGATAGAAATCTTATCAATAAATATATAAATCTATGTATTGCAGCCTTACTTGGGAGAGGGAAAGGATAACCATCTAAATAAGATTTCTGCAACCTGCTGCCTTCTAAATGTGGTGTGAGAATAACTGGTCAGGAATTTTAAGAATTACTGTCTTAATACATGTGGAGTCACATGCTGAGAAATCTAAATAATAGTGTAATTTATGGAAGCAACTACACTTTTATAAAACTTTTGGAAGTAAGAAAACACCATGTCAAAAATTGATACTTATTGCTAAAACAATATCATTTAATTTTTTCCCATACTGAATATCTTTTCAAATGATTTTCAGTACTTATTTTTATCAGACTGGATGGTAGTTCATTCCAGACAAGGTCATAAAGTATGCTCAGATTAACCCTGTCTTTTGCAAAGTAAACCCAGTTAATTTAAACAATTGGTACCCAGTGAAATGTGGTTAAAAATAGCAGAGATTATATATATGTGTCTATGCATGTGCTTCCGTGTTGTCTGCTCCTTATCTGCTCAGACAGCTAAACATTCATTTATTCATGAGAGATATGTAATATGGACCTAGTGAAAAGAAATAGCTCAATGGATTCTTCAAATATTATTGAGTGTCATAAAAATATTTCAGAAACAAAAGACAAAGATTATAGAAATAAATACAGATGCCTGAAAAGAAAATTGCTGCATGTCTGAAGCAGCTTCAAAACCAATTTTATATAAATTTCAGAATTTTATAGGGCTGATATGATATTGCAATTCTTATCCTAAAATCTAGGAAACAAGCAGAGGAACAGGAATGCAGAATGACCATCAAGGCGCCCTATTTATTTGAAGATTCCATTTAATTTCGCAACATGAAACCTTCCAAATTATTTGAAATGAGAATTCCAATAGTGCCTTGTTGCTTAGCTTGAGAGAAGATGAAATTGAAATATTGAAAATATAGGAAAAGAGGCACATTTTCAGTTCTCATTCTGTTTTACTTTAAATATAAAGAATCATAAGATACAAAATAGAATCCTTATCTTTATGCATCAAAGCAATCAGCATATGAATAGGGACATAGCTTATAACTTTCCCCATTGTGATAAGTTTAATTGTTTTTAAGTATATAATGCACACAGTATATGTATATTTGAATAATTTCTGTTCACTTCTTATACATTTCCTCTTTGATTTCAATATCCAATCAGTCAACCTGCTATTTATATACAAATAGCAAAGCCTCTAATGTCTATGCAACTTTCATTTTTGATGCTGTGTCTGTTTGGTCCATGCTAGCTCTCTATTTTACTGCAGTCTTGGCTTGTTATATGTCAGACAGGAATAAGCATATGCATCTTAACTCGTGCCCAGAAAGACAGAGCATACCAGTTTCAATTATTGATGCATTAGTGATCCTAAAACCTACTGCACTACGTTGAAGATGATGACTACATCATCAGCTAAATTTGAAGTGGGTGTCATAGTTTAGGGATAGTCAAAATACAGAATAGAATACAGAGTAAAAGGCCCGGTCACACTGAACTTACGGATGCAAACAGGATGTAAAACGTTAAAAAAAAGCTTGCCATCCATTGGAAAACTCTAACCATCCGTTGTGTACTCACTGCATACGTGTTTCGTACGCTTTATCCGTCGAGCATCCGTCCACTGAGATTTCATTCATGAAAGAAGTTTTGAACTGCACAAAACTTTGTGAACGGATGAACTTTCCGCCACATATCATTTACATCCACGACATATACGGGCAACAAACGTTCTATGTCCGTTATCATCCATTAAATGTCCGCTGTATCCTCTCTGCATCCTCTGGTCATCCCCTCAACTCACATCCGCTGCAGCTGAAAATGGAAAGAGGGAGGAAACAAGGTACACAGAACATCTATACAGCGTTAGTAGCACAGAAATAGAAAGGATGTAAGCGTATGCATCTCATATATAAAGTATTCAAAATGGACAAAACATTTGTATCTGGGATGTATCTCATATATTTAGGATGTCTGGAGTATGTCTAGAGTATGTAGAAGGACACCTAGCGGACAACCGATATTTTCTATAAAAAAGGGGAGAAAATCATCTGGATCTCAGTATGAGTCCAGTAGTCGTGGTGTACAGGCCTCTTCACCCTTGGTCTTGGTCTTCAACATCATCAATTGTTCTCCACCATGGATGATGACATAGTCCGTATGATGGCTCTGCTCATTCATCACCAGAACCAAAACCTGTTCAGACTGTTTCAAGTTTTACACAGAAGGAGAAGAAAGAGACGTCCAAGAGCTGTGTGGGTCCAAAGATGGATCGTGAGAAGAATGGAGTTTGGACTGTATAACCAGTTGATGGTGGAGCTGAGGAATGAAGACCCTCATGCATTCCATCACTTCATGAGGATGCCACCAGTTATGTTTGACGAACTTGTAGAGCGTCTGAGACCCAGGTTGACCAAGCCTAGCACCAACTTCCGTCCCAACCTGGACCCTGGACTGAAGGTGGCACTGACTCTGCGGCACCTGGCCTCTGGAACCACAAACAGAAACATGCAGTATGAATGGAGGGTGCCACACAACAGCATCAGCAAAGTGGTCAGAGAAGTGGTACAGGCCATCATTGAAGAATACATGGACAAGCTCCTCAGGTGCCCCACCACTGAAGAAGGCTGGAGAAAACTTGTAGAAGAGTGGTATCAGAGGTGGAACTTTCCCCACACTGTTGGAGCCATAGATGGGAAGCACGTGGCCTGCAAAGCACCACCCAACTCAGAGTCCACTTATTACAACTACAAGGGCTTCTTCAGTATCAACCTCTTTGCCATGGTTGACGCTGACTACAAGTTCATGTACATCAATGCTTCAGGCAATGGATCAGCTTCAGATGGCCAGATATACAATGCAAATGACCTCAAGGATGGGCTGGAATGCAACCTCATCATGGGTTTTCAAGGTCCAGACACCCTACCCAATGACACACAAGATGTGCCCTACTTCATTGCTGGTGATGATGCCTTCTCCCTCAGAACCTACCTCATGAAGCCATACAGTTCAAGATACCTCACCCATGAAGAGAGGATCTTCAACTACAGGCTGTCCAGGGCAAGACGGGTGGTGGAGAATACCTTTGGCATCCTGGCCAACAGGTTCCAGATACTTCTCACCACCATGCAGCATGACCCAGAGACTGTGAGGAGCATTGTGGAAGCTTGCTGCATCCTGCACAATCTCATGTGCACCCGCTACCCAGTGTTGCAGAACAGACTTGTTGACCGTCAACAAGGGAATGGGGACATGGAGCCTGGTGAATGGAGACAAGGGCGAAACCTGATAGACACTGTGGAAACCTGATAGACACCAGGCCCCAACAGACTTCACATGAAGGGAAGAAGTAGCGCAACCTCCTGAAACACTGGTGCAACTCCCCAGCTGGAGCAGTGGAGTGGCAAGACAGGATGACAGATGATTAATGGATGCTTCCTTGGGACTGTTGCATAACACTGATGAGATTGTGCCATGTATGTTGAATGGTCCTACAATGAATAGGTCATTTTGTTTATTTTAAAATGTGTTGATCAATGAATAAATTGTTATTTATAAAAAAGTTCCATATATGTGGCAGCTGTAATGGTGGACCATACAGTCCCACTATGCTTGCACTGGAGGTTTATCTATCCCACAACTATCCTTATCTATCCCACAAGAATGCAAAGGCTTAACCATTTTTTCAAAGTTTTCACCAACAGTTTATTAAGTGTCTTAAGCAAAGATAACCTTTATTAACTTTCTTAAGTAAACTTTATGACTTTATTAAATAAGCAAAATGAACCAAATAAACTGTATTAAGTGTCTTAAGCAAAGATAACCTTTATTAACTTTCTTACGTAAACTTTATGACTTTATTAAAGGCCCTGTCACACTGGCCAATGGATGCAAAATGGACACAATGGACGAGAAAAATGTTCCATCCGTTGTTATCCGCTCTCAGAAGGGGCAAAAATATGCAACACCGGAGCGGATAACACGGACGCGGGGAGGACGCAGGACGGATGGAAAGCGGATGGGGAATGGAAGCCCAGCGGATGGGAGCGGATGAGAGCGGATGGCACATCCGCAAGGCTTCCGGGGGACCTAAGCAAAGCGGATGCAGAACTGATACAGCGGAAGCCTAGCGGATGCCTAGCATTAATTGCGCATGAGGGGAGGATGCATTGCGTCAGCCCCGCGGATATAACGGAAGCAGCTCAGAAGCAGGTCGCCATTCAGAGGAAAGACCTGCTTACAGACACATCGACTGCCTTGCCTGTCCTGCCTGCATGTCCGCCTGAAAGTTTTGCTGCCAGCCTTGCTGCCAGCCTTACTGCCAGCCTCCCTGCCAGCCTTGCTGCCAGCCAGTCTGCCTGCCAGCCTTGGTGCCTGCCTGCCAGTCTTGGTTCATGCCTGCCTGCCAGCCTTCCTACCAGCCTTGGTGCCTGCCTCCCTGCCAGCCTTCCTGCCAGCCTTGGTGCCTGCCTGCCTGCCTGCCAGGCTTCCTGCCAGCCTTGGTACCTGCCTCCCTGCCAGCCTTCCTGCCAGCCTTGGTTCCTGCCAGCCTCCCTTCCAGCCAGCAATCCCACAACCATGCTGAAGCACAGCAAGCCTCAGCCATCTGCTGCCAGCCCGCCCCCTGGCCCTCACTCTGGTTCTCCTGGGGCTTCTGCAGCACGGGCTCGCTCTTCTGGGGCTGGCGCTTCTGCTGCTTCTGCTTCTGGAGGAGCTGATGACAAGCACTCCAGTACCAGCCACCTCCACAGCACCTCCACCCTTCACCCCTGGGACTGAGCGACCAAGAGGAGTGCCAGAGACTCATTTTTGTCTTATAGCTTGTTGTTAATAAAGTCTATTTATGATTCACACACTTGCTTCATTTCTTTTTTTTAATAAAGTCTTGGTGGAAACTTTTAGAAATGGTTTAAGCCTTTGCATGCAGTGGGATGGGTTGAGATAGCTGTGGAATGAGCAGGGATACCTTTGGGATGGGTAATAGCTGTGGGATAGATAAACCTCCAGTGCAAGCATAGTGGGACTGTATGGTCCACCCTCCCAGGTGCCACACCTATGGCCCTTTATTATCAATAACAATATAATCATTGATCCACACAATTCACCATAAACACAACTCTTTATTAAATGCCCTGTTCATTGTCGGGCCACTCAACATACATGGCACAATCTCATCAGTGTGATGAGACAGGCTCAAGAAAGCATCCATTAAGCATCTATCATCCTGTCTTGCCACTCCACTGCTCCAGCTGGGGAGTTGCACCAGTGTTTCAGGAGGTTGCGCTGCTTCTTCCCTTCATGTGAGGCTCTGTTGGGGCCTTGCACATCCTCAGTGTCGATCAGGTTTTGCCCTTGCCTCCATTCCCCAGGCTCCATGTCCCCATTGCCTTGTTGGAGGTCCATGAGCCTGTTCTGCAAGACTGGGTAGCGGATGCGCATGAGATTGTGTAGGATGCAGCAAGCTTCCATGATCCTCCTCACGGTCTCTGGGTGATGCTGCATGGTGGTGAGAAGTACCTGGAACCTGTTGGCCAGGATGCCAAAGGCGTTCTCCACCACCCACCTTGCCCTGGAGTTCTGGATCTGGGAAGCCCACAATGAGGTTGCATTCCAGCTCCTCCTTGAGGTGACTGGCGTTGTATACCTGGGCATCTGAACATGAGCCGTTACCTAAAGCATCGATGTAAATGAACTTGTAGTCAACATCGACCATGGCGAAGAGGAAGATGCTGAAGAAGCCCTTGTAATTGAAATAAGTGGACCCCGACTTGGCTGGAGCTATGCAGGCCACGTGCTTGCCATCTATGGCTCCAATGGTGTGGGGGAAGTTCCACTTCTGATATCCTTCTTCAGTGGAGGGGTACTGGAGGAGCTCCTCCTTGTATTCTTCGATGATGGCCTGCACCACTTCTCTGACCACAATGCTGATGGTGTTGGGTGGCACCCTCCAGCCGTACTGCATGCTCCTGTAGGTGGTCCCTGAGGCCAGATGGCACAGAGTCAGTGCCACCTTGAGCCCAGGTTCCAGGCTGGGCCGGAAGTTTGTGTTTGCCTTGGTCAACCTGGGTGTCAGCCACTGCACAACTTCGTCAAACATGGCTGGAGGCATCCTCATGAAGTTTTGGAATGCACGAGTGTCTTCATTCCTGAGCTCCACCATCAGCTTGTTGTACAGTCCGTCCTCTGCTCTTCTGGCAAACCATCTTCATACCCAGACGCTTCTTGGCCACCCCTTATTCTTCCTGTAGTAGAGTTCACAGAGCCTGTAGATGGCTTCGCACTGTTGCAGAAGGATGGTGTCTGCCAAAAGGACTTTATTATGATCCACGATGGACATGACTGGATGCTGTGGAAGAGGAACAGGCAGATGAAGGCTGCAGAGGTCTGCAGCAGGGCTGCTGGTCTGAAAGTGAGATCCAGATGTGTTGCTCCTCCTTTTTATAGGCAGTATAGGTGTCCCTTTGCATCCTCTAGGCATCCTCTAGGCATCCTCTAGGCATCCTCTAGACATCCTTAATATCTAAGATAGGTAATATCTGAGGTGTAGCTTGCCATACCAGGTGTGCATGTGCTTCCACCATCCTAGCAGTACTTCTGCAGTGTACCCCAGGCTCTTTACCTTGCTCTTCAAGCTGCCTGCTTCTTCTTGGTGTCCTGATACAGTCTGTGGCCCTTTCTCCAGAGATACTTGTTCTCCCTCAGCCATTCCAGCACCTCATCCTCATGCTCCTCGGAAATGGTGTACTGTTTCCTCTCTCCCTTCTCCTTCCCTTGCATCTTCCTCCCTCTGGCAGGGGCTTCAGCAGGGCCTTCAGGGACTTGAGCAGCAGGGCCTTCAGGGGCTTGAGCAGCAGGGCCTTTATCAGCAGGGCTTTGAGGGCCTTGGGGCTGGTCCACCACAGCAGCAGCAGCAGCTTCAGAGTCAGTGCCAGGGAGTGGGATGCTGGTTCTGGCCTTTTTCACCTTGCCAAGGCGTGAACAAGTAGGCACGGGCTTCCTCTTCTTGCCTGACTGACGAACCATGGTGTTCCTGCAAGATGTATGTGGCAGCACGTCTTTCCCCTGTATGCTGACTGCGTGCGTGCTGCATTCTTTTATATCCGCGGAGATGACACAATTCATACTCCCCGCGTGTGCAGTGAACATTTTACATCTGATATAGATCCGCACGGCATCCCCTTTGTTTCCTATAGGCGTCCATGATGCATCCGCTTCATCCGCTATGCATCTGCCCTTCCACTATGCATCCACTTTGAAATTCTCCCCCGGAACCCCTTCGGAGGTATCATCCGCTTCCATCCGCTTTCATCCGCTAGGCTTCTTATGAACATCTGTTTAACATCCCCGCTACATACTACCCATGTCTGTTCTTTTCCGTTCTTTTCCATTCTGTTTATGCAAATTTTTGCCACTTTTTGGAGCGGATGACAACAGATGGAACCACCCCCAAAATTTTGTTCGTCTGCTGCATCCTTTATGCATACATTTTGCGTCCGTCCGCCAGTGGGACTGGGCCTTAACAGATGGGAAGGGATCATCTAGTCCAATATATGCCCCAGCATATAACTTTTATATACTGTTGTCTCTTACTAGCCCCATCTAATGGCCAGAGGGACAAATACCAATTATATTGTTTGAAGCTGATCCAACCCATTTTACTCATAATCCATACTCTCAAACAAGGGCACACTGGTTAAGCCAGACTCTATTTCCTTTAGCATTTGGAAAAGGTAGAAGCACAAAGAAGAATCCATCTTAATTTGTGGAACATCCAAGGACAAACCCACATCCCACACAGAGACCATTGATGATGAGATTTAAATTACTTGTATTTATTAATTGTTATATTCAGCAGTAACTGAATACAGCCTATCTTGTATTTGGTTCTCATAGTATGTATCCCTATTTTCCCCAGTTTCACCATATCCTGTTCTTTCAATAAAAAATTCAGATCTGTGCACAAGGTCTGTTTTATTGGAGGATAGGTGGGTTTAACTGCATGTCAAGCTGCACAGGACTAATGTGTAGTGATACAGACCCTTTCTAACAAGTGGCTGTCCAGTCTCTTCTTGAAAACCTCCAGTGATGAAAAACCCACAACTTCTGAAGGCTAGCTATTCTGAACTTCTAAAGGCTAGCTGTTCCACTGGTTGATTGTTCCCACTGTCAGAAAATTATCTCCATTTTCTTGAATCTCTCTTTGATCAGCTTCCATCCATATTCTTTAAAGGCAATTTCATGTATGATATACTGCTATGGTTTTATGATTACTAAAGCATGGATTGCTATAGCTAGATTGTTTTGGTTTGAAGGAGACATATCGTCCTTTTAGAAACAGTTCATGTCATAAAAATGTGACAAAAGCAGCACATGACTTTTGGTAAAAACACACTGTATATTTCTGTACCATAATACTAATATGATTAGGTGATAAGCAATGGAAATAAAGAACTAACATTTGTAATGCACTAACATCATGTTCAAGCAATTTATCACTAAGCTGGTAATTACTTTTGTTGCTTAAAAGTTAGGACGAGAATTAGCTGCCAAGCTATCACTCATGTTTAAAGTACATCTTGCCTTAACACTAGAATTTGGTTCTAGATTCTTTCAGGCTAAAGAAGAAAAGGAAGCACAGAAATTTTTAACTGGTTGTATTTGTCTCCTTTGGTGATCCTGCCTTATAGAAGCCTAATGCCACATAAGACAACAAAATCGTTAAGGTTCTAAAGTGAAGGAAAGTTTTAGCAGCGGTGTCCCACCTGTACAGAGAGAGCCACTTCAAGCATTCCAAGCTATATTATAAGACTAATTTGTTGTATCAATATACCCTATAAATTAAGAATTGAATTTGGTGTTTTGTTTGAGACTCAAGTGCCTTAACTGCCAGGATCCATAAATCAAGAAAGACATATAGTAATTCTTTCAAACAAATTCTTTATTATTCCACACCTATAGACAAAAGTTGCCAAATTGAAGTAATCTGTATGAAATTTGTACTCTGGGAACTATTAAGAAGGGGCTGTATTCACCCTCTTTTTCTCACACAAAGTCTCTGAACTGAGTTGCCTTTTACTTCTCTGAAATGTGTTCCCCTTTTCCTAGAAATCTTATGCCTGTATTCCTTCACATCAGTAAAATTTAATTCTTTGTTATCCACAGTCCTTTTAGCCAGAACTAAAAGTCCATGAAGTGATATCTGCATATGACAGCAACCCTTGCTAAGATGAATTGATACTTCCAGTCTGAGCCCAAATTCCTTCTTTTTTGCCTCTACTGTAGACATGATCTTAAAATAATTAGCAGATGTGGAAATCTACATAATCATAATGTAGGCAGCCACCAGAAATTTTGGATTCCAATCATCATAAAGCACGGTTTAGCACAGTCAATGACCAAAGTTTGTACAAGTTGTGATCCAAAATATGTGAAAGTGCCTATCTCTAATACAGACTATGAAATTTTCAGATTTTCAGCATCTAAAATGAATATGAGCACAAACCAAAACAAACTCAAAAGCAATCATTCAGAATCATAGAGGAAGGACTTATTTTCTGATAAGCATTTTCTCAAAACTACATTGACTGCACTTTCATTTACTGGGAAAGAAATTGCAGAAAATGCAAAATCTGGACAACTTAGGAGGATGTAAAATTATGAAAAGACCCAGCCTCAATTTCATGTGGGTCCACTCTGAATAGCACCCCCATTAAACCAAGAAAATCATCAGTTCTCTTTGTTTTTTATTGTTGGCACTGAATTAATATGAAGTGTTTCCCATTTTAACATTTCATTTTACATTAAGTCCCTTGACAATAGTATCTACATAATCAGTGACTAATCAGATGTGACTCTAAAGAAGAATTGCCTCCAAGTTGTCCCAGTGACATATGGGAAATATGTGAGGGGGAGGACCTCAATTTTGACAGGTTGACATTTCAAACTCAAACTGAACATTAAAAGCACTTACTTCAAGTTTATGAAGCCACAATGTGACAGCAGGAGAACAGTGAGTTTCCTAGGGCACTACAATTCAGGCCCCACAAAAATTAATAAAGGGTCATTAGAATCAAACCTTTATTAGAAAGGAGACAGGATAGATATAGCATCCCCTGTGATGATGACACTCAGTTTAACCTTTTATTGGAACAAATTGGCTTAGAGGGAAAATATCTGGAACAGACCAATTGTCTTGATTTTTAAAAGCCTGGCTTTTGTCAGGCTATCAGAGCTTTCCAGATATACATTGGCTTTCTAAAAATGTGATTTTTTTTAACCAAAGGCTTTGTTCAATTTTTTAAGTTCTCACTATATTAATTGTTCTAGCTTTCTGAGTTATGGATAATAATTTATTTTCCTATTATTATAAATGTTTGATATGTAACACTTTGATATTTATAAACATATTGACTTCAATCCTCTCCTATAAGATTCTCTGGTACTAGTAGTTTAATCAATGTTACTGTTTATTCTAAGCTAACCAACATTTCAGGTAATCAACATAAAACATGCTACAATTTTTATTAATTTTGAAGTAAAAGAGAACTAGTGAATTCATGGATTGGAACTCATAAGCAACATAGACCTTGTTTTCAATAGCTGAGAAGAATTCAACACAAAGTTTAATCCACAAAACTATGATAGAGATGAGATACATAGATGATAGAAGATGATTGATAGATAGATGAATGGATGGATGGATTATATGTCAACAGAATCACAAAATATGTGTTTATCAGTAATGAATTAATCAACTTAATTCATAAAGACTAGAAAAATTAGAAGTTGTAACTCAGTAATAGAGCATATGCTCACATGAATAAATTACTCTGAATCCAAAATCCCTGCTTTGTCCAGTTAGAAAAATCAAATAGCAAATGTTTCAAAAGAACTACTTTTCCAAGGTAGTTACTCAGTGTCTTATCACATTGTGTCTTATCACAAAGTGTCTTATCACACTTATCACAAAGTGTCTTATCTTGTGCCAATATCAGTGGAAAAGAAAAACATATGATGCCAACATGTTGTAGTATATGACAGTTTTAAATTGATCCATATTCTTCCATCTTTAGCTAAATCTTTGTTGTTGTTACCTTTAGCCCATGTCATACTGAACCAACGGATGGAAAGAGGATGTAAAATGGACAAAAAACCTTGCCATCCGTTCGAAAATGTGATGTACTCACTGCCTCCGTTTTGCTTCCTCTCTATCCGTCCAGCATCCGTTTATTGACGTTTCATCCGCTCCGAAAGTTTTGGGCTGCTCAAAACTTTTGCGCGGAAAATATATCCAGTTCATCCGTTCTGCATCCTCTACGAATCTGCTATGCATCTGTTCTGCATCCGTTACGCATCTGCTATATCCGCTAGGTATCCGCTGCACATCCGCGCAACTCGCATCCGCTCGGACGCAGGGAGAAAGCGGAACGGACGCAGTACGGATGCAGAGCAGATGCAGAACAGATGCAGCATGGAAACAAAGCGTTTAAAGTGGAAAAAACGTCCGCAGAGGGGACCGATCTCGGATATTAAGGATGTCTAGAGGATGCCTAGAGGATGCCTAGAGGATGCAAAGGGACACCTATACTGCCTATAAAAAGGGGGAGCAACTCGCTTGCATCTCACTTTCAGAACAGCAGCCAAGCTGTGCAGACCTCTGCAGCTTTCATCTGACTCTTCCTCTTCCACAGCATCCAGTCATGTCCACCGTGGATTGTGACAAAGTCCTTTCGGCAGCCACCATCCTTCTGCAACAGTGCGAAACCATCTACAGGCTCTGTGAACTCTACAACGGGAAGAAAAGGAGGCACCCAAAAAAAGTCTGGGTCCAAAGATGGTTCACCAGAAGAGCAGAGGACGGGCTGTACAACAAGCTGATGGTGGAGCTCAGGAACGAAGACACTCGGGCATTCCAGAACTTCATGAGGATGCCTCCAGCCATGTTTGATGAACTTGTGCATCAGCTGACACCCAGGTTGAGCAAGACAAACACAAACTTCCCGCCCAGCCTGGAACTTGGGCTCAAGGTGGCACTCACTCTGTGCCATCTGGCCTCAGGGACCACCTACAGGAGCATGCAGTACGGCTGGAGGGTGCCACCCAACACCATCAGCATTGTGGTCAGAGAACTGGTGCAGGCCATCATTGAAGAATACAAGGAGGAGCTCCTCCAGTACCCCTCCACTGAAGAAGGATGGAAGAAAGTTGCAGAGCAGTGGTATCAGAAGTGGAACTTCCCCCACACCGTTGGAGCCATAGATGGCAAGCACGTGGCCTGCAAAGCAACAGCCAAGTCGAGGTCCACTTATCACAACTACGAGGGCTTCTTCAGCATCATCCTCTTCGCCATGGTCGATGCTGACTACAAGTTCATGTACATCGATGCTTCAGACAACGGCTCATCTTCAGATGCCCAGGTATACAATGCCAATCACCTCAAGGAGGGGCTGGAAGGAAACCTCATCGTGGGCTTCCCAGATCCAGACCCGCTGCCCAACGACAAGCAAGATGTGCCCTACTTTATCATGGGGGATGACACCTTCTCCCTCACAACCTACCTCATGAAGCCCTACACCTCCAAATACCTCACCCGTGAAGAGAGGATCTTCAACTACAGGCTGTTCAGGGCAAGGCGGGTGGTGGAGAACGCCTTTGGCATCCTGGCCAACAGGTTCCAGGTACTTCTCACCAACATGCAGCATAGCCCAGAGACCATGAGGAGGATTGTGGAAGCTTGCTGCATCCTGCACAATCTCATGCGCACCCGCTACCCAGTCTTGCAGAACAGGCTTGTGGACCATCAACAAGGCAATGGGGACATGGAGTCTGGGGAATGGAGGCAAGGGCAAAACCTGATAGACACTGAGGATGTGCAAGGCCCCAAGAGAGCCTCATGTGAGGCGAAGAAGCAGCGCAAACTCCTGAAACACTGGTGCAACTCCCCAGCTGGAGCAGTGGAGTGGCAAGACAGGATGGTAAATGCTTAATGGATGCTTCCTTCAGCCTGTCTCATCACACGGATGAGATTGGGCCATGTATGTTTGGTTGCCGACAATGAACAGGGCATTTAATAAAGAGTTGTGTTTATGTTGACATGTGTGGATGATTGATTATATCGTTATTGATAATAAAGGGCCATAGGTATGGCACCTGGGAGGGTGGACCATACAGTCCCACTATGCTTGCACTGGGGGTTTATCTATCCCACTGCTATCCTAACCCATCCCACAGCTATTACCCATCCCACAGGTATCCTAACCCATCCCAAATCTATCCTTACCCATCCCACAAGCAAGCAAAGGCTTAAACCTTTTCTAAAAGTTTCCACCAAGACTTTATTAAAAAAAAGAAATGAAACAAGTGTGTGAATCATAAATAGACTTTATTAACAACAAGCTATAAAACAAAAATGAGTCTCTGGCACTCCTCTTGGTCGCTCAGTCTCAGCCGTGAAGGGTGCAGGTGCTGTGGAGGTGGCTGGTGCTGGAGTGCTTGTCATCAGCTCCTCCAGAAGCAGAAGCAGCAGAAGCGCCAGCCCCAGAAGGGCAAGCCTGTGCTGCAGAAGCCCCAGGAGAACCAGAGTGAGGGCCAGGGGGCGGGATGGTAGCCCTGTCCCTCTTGCAAGGGCTGGCAGCAGATGGCTGAGGCTTGCTGTGCTTCCGCATGGTTGTGGGGTTGCTGGCTGGCAAGGAGGCTGGCAGGAACCAAGGCTGGCAGGAAGGCTGGCAGGGAGGCAGGCACCAAGGCTGGCACCAAGGCTGGCAGCAGGGCTGGCAGCAGGGCTGGCACCAAGGCTGGCACCAAGGCTTGCAGGCAGACATGCAGGCAGGGCTGGCAAGGCAGCCAATCCGTCCGGCAGCAGGTCTTTCCTCTGAATGGTGACCTGCTTCTGAGTTGCTTCTGTTATATCCGTGGGGCTGATGCAATGCATCCTCCCCGCATGCGCAATTAACGCCAGGCATCCATTAGGCTTTCGCTGTGCATCTGCTGTGCATCCGCTGTGCATCCGCTTCATCCGCTAGGCTTCCGCTCTGCATCCGCTCTTTCCGTTCCGCATCCACTTTGCTGACACCCCCTGGAAGCCCTACAGATGTGCCATCCACTCCCATCCGCTTCCATCCGCTAGGCTTCCATTCCGCATCCGCTTTGCATCCGCCCTGCGTCCTCCATGCGTCCGTGTTATCCGCTCCAGTTATGCATATTTTTTCCCCTTTTGAGAGCGGATAACAACAGATGGAACATTTTGCTCGTCCTCTGTATCCTTTTTGCATCCGTTGGGCAGTGTGACATGGGCTTTAGTTTCATCTCTTTCTATTTTTTGTATTCTTTGTCTTCTTATCAGTTTTCACAAAGAGAAATTGATGCCCTTAATCACTAGAAGATACTACATGAGATCTCACTTGCAACTCTAAAAAGTTCTTCCCGTCTCCAAATGTTTAAAAAGACAAAGAGACACTTTTATGTCAAGAAAGGGCTACCATTTTTGCTATATTAGTGATGAGACTTTGAAGTTATACATCTATTTTGAGGAAAGAGGGCTGAAAACCAGTATTTTTTCATTTTCTCTCTGTATGTCTCTGATGGGGCTGTCCCTTTTATGTTTATAGAATCACTGTAAATCTCAACTATGGGACAACACAATTGTGAAATGCATTCATCTGATGGTTAATAAACACACTAGGCTTTGCACACAATAAAGAAAAGGTTTTTTGAGAATGTCAAACAAAAGAATGATCTACGTATTATCTAATATTTCCTTCAAATGAATTGCACAGAATTAAAATTTCTGAGAATCTTTCAGAAACTCATGAATTGTTTACTAGTTTATCATAACAGATGCTTCAGACAAAAGAAGCAGGAAATTGTTGCAGCCTGTGGCTGATCTACAGCTTGACACAGATGAATGCAGTTGCGTAAATTGGTTGGGAGACTTTGTTGAAGAAAGCCAGGCAATAAGAAGGAATCAAAATTACAGCACTGCTGAAGGACTCGTTTGCCTGCAATCAACTAAAATTGTGCCATTTTCTGTCTTCTCTGCTGATAATGCAAATTTATTTTTTGGAAGAAAACTGCTGGATGTGTAATGCATCTAAAAGTAAAAACAAATCTTGTTTAAAAGATATGCTCTACACCTGTCAGACATGTCCTTGGCAAGATAACAATTTTTTCAGAACAAATATGGCCTTAACATCAATAGATGTACAGTAGGATTGGATCAAGATTTTAATACTAAATCAAATTTCTCTAGAAAAAAATACACTAAAATGCCAATATATTTTCCCTCAGAAGTTAAAACATAATTTCCAATCTTATTGAATAGAGCTAATAAGATTTATCAAATCATGAAAAAATTGTCACCATACTTCCATCCATGAGTTGTGGTGGCACAGTGGTTAGAATGTAGTACTGCAGGATAATTCTGCTGGCTCCCTGCAGTTTGGTAGTTTGAGTCTCACTGGATTAAGGTTGACTATCTTTTCATCCTTCCGAGGTTGGCTAAAATGAGGACCCAGATTGTTGGGGGCAATAGGCTGACTATGTAAACCTAGTATCTAGACATTCTCCCCCCCACGCACACACACACGAAACAGTAATGTTAGCAAACCCTGACTTTAGGGTTATATTTAATATTTCTAAATCAACAATAGCCTGCGACAACAAATACCTCTATATTATTTTTTTAATGATGTGATCATTTTTTTAAAAAGCAAACAAAATTAAAACTCAAGCAAACTTTTAAAAGATTGCAGTGAAACAATTGACAAAAGTCTATGAATAAGCACTTTATAATAAATAAACCTAATATTTATTGTAACTATACACTGATAATGGTTATGGATAATGGTTCTCTAAATCATGTTTTTTGTAGATACTACTCAAAATACTTAACCCACAAAAAAGTTTACATTTGATTGTTTTTATTATTACAACTGCACATGTGAGAATGTGTTACAATCTTTTCAAAGCTGTTGAAAATCCTGTGACTTAAATCCTGTGACTTAAAAGATCTTCTAAAAAAACTGAAACAGGTATCTACACTGGCTCATTATCAAAGAAAGTCATGTGAATGCATTCACCACTTTTTGAATCTGTGTACAGTTTTGTGAAAGCAATCATCAGGTTTACTCTGAACAAATGTCAAAAAATAATTGATTTGAAATGATCCAACATACAATGCAGTATAATGGAAAATCTTGCTGCTCTTTTGCAAACATTGCTGAATTGCACATTCCAATAATAAGATCTGGCTTTCTTCTGGAGAAAGTGGGGAATAAAAGTCATCAAAAAAAGTCATAGATCAAGGTAGAAATTAAAATTTCATTTATTCTTACATAAAGATTTAAGGCCCTGTCACACTGCCCAACGGATGCAAAACGTTAGTAAAAAGGACACAATGGACGAGCAAAATGTTCCATCCATTGTTATCCGCTCTCAAAAGGGGGAAAAATTTGCACAACCGGAGCGAATGACACAGAAAGGAACGGACGCGGGGAGGACGCAGAGCGGATGGAAAGCGGATGCGGAACGGAAGCCCAGCGGATGGGAGCGGATGGCACATCCACTAGGCTTCCGGGGGACCTCAGCAAAGCGGACACGGAACGGATACAGCAGATGCACAGCGGATGAAGCGGATGCAGAGCGGAAGCCCAGTGGATGCACAGCAGATGAAGCGGATGCAGAGCGGAAGCCGAACGGATGCTGAGTGTTAATTGCGCATGCGGGGGGGATGCATTGCGTAAGCCCCGCGGATATAAAGGGAAGCAGCTCGCACGTGGCCAGCATTTGGAGGAAAGACCTGCTGCCGGATACATCGAGTCCTTGCCTGCCCTGCCTGCATGCCTGCCTGCAAGCCTTGCTGCAAGCCTTGCTGCCAGCATTCCTGCCAGCCTACCTCCAAGCCTGCCTCCCAGCCTCCTGGCCAGCCTCCCTGCCAGCCTTGCTCTCTGCCTCCCTGCCAGCCTTGCTGCCAGCCTTCCTGCCAGTCTTCCTGCCAGCCTTGGTGCCTGCCTGCCTGCCAGGCTTCCTGCCAGCCTTAGTGCCTGCCAGCCTCCCTGCCAGCCAGCAACCCCACAACCATGGGGAAGAAGTGAAAGCCTCAGCAACCTGCCGCCATCCCTGACAAGAGGGACAGAGCAACCCTCCCGCCCCTGTCCCTGACTCTGCTTCTGCTGGGGCTTCTGCTGCTCGGGCTCCCTCTTCTGGTGCTGGAGGTTCTGCTGATGCTGCTCCTGGCAGTGGTGCTTCTGCTGGTGCTTACTCTGATGAAGCTGCTCCTGGTCCTGCTGGTCCTGCTCGTCCTGCTCATGCTCCTGGACTTGCTCGTACTGCTCGTACTGCTCGTGCTCCTGGTCTTGCTCGTCCTGCTCGTGCTCCTGGTCCTGCTCGTGCTCCTGGTCTTGCTGGCGCTGCTGGTGCTTACTCTGCTGCTGCTGATCCTGTTCCTGCTGGTGCTGCTGGTGCTGGTGCTGGTGCTGCTGCTGCTGCTGATGATGATTATGATCCTGCTGGTGATGATGATGATGATGATGATGATGATGATGATGATGATGATCCTGGTGGTGGTGGTGGTGGTGGTGGTGGTGTGGAGGAGCAGCCCCTACTACCTGGGAGTCCCATCCAGTCCTGCCAAAGGGAGGAAGAGGCGTATGCGACAACGGGAGAGGAGGCAATACTCCATTAAGGACGAACATGAGGATGAGGTGCTGGAGTGGCTGAGAGAGAATGACTATCTGTGGCAGAAGGGACACCGGCTGTACAGGGACACCAAGCGGAAGGATGATGCTTGGAGAAAGAAGGCGGAGAGTATGGGCTATACTTCGGAGGTGCTCCTTGGCTGGTGGAAGCACATGCACACCTGGTACGGGAAGCTGCACCTGAAGAAATCTGGCCAGGCCGCGGTTAAGCTGACGGACAGAGAGACCTACGTCATAGCCAGGTGCAGCTTCCTGGAGGGTGAGATCCGCCACCGAGGAGCACCAGGAGCCCCTCTCACGACCCTCTCTCTCCGGCAGCCTGCTGAGAGCCACTCCTCTTCTGGCCGAGAGTCAGTCCCTGTCTCCAGGCAGGTTTCTGTGGAGCGTGCCATGGCGGAGAACCCGCGGACAGGTGTTGTAACCGTGGTGGAATGCGTGGAGGACTCCCTGGTGCGGTGGGAGAAAGGAGATGGTGCGTCCACCACAGCCGTATCCGCATCCACCCCCCCAGCTCCACCTCCACAGAAAGGCAGAGAGCCAGACAGCAGGAGGGGCAGAGCCACACTGTCCTGCTGGAGATCAGGGACACCATTCGGACCAGCATAGATCTCCTCTCTCAGCTGGTCCACACCGACTCCTCATCCTCCAACCGCAAGCCCTTCCTCACCTATGTCAACCAGACCCTCAGGGACATGGCAGAACCCCAGTACCAGCTGGTGAAGGACCGGATCACCGAGCTGCTTCACAACCCTCCAGACCCAGAGGAAACTTCTCCCACCGAGTCCAGGTCTGCTCCTCCACCCCAGGTGTTGTCCCTCCCATTCCAAGGCTTCCCAGAGCCCCTCACCTACCAGGGCTACGGCTACCAGGAGGTCCAGCAGCACAGGCAGCAGCCCTTCCCAGTCCAGGCACAGAGTCATCAGGCGACAGTGTTGCCACCGGTTCCACCAATGCCACCGATGCCACCCACGCCAATGATGCCACCGATGACAGCGATGCCACCCACGCCACCAATGCCAGTCCTCACCCAGCTGCAGACCAGACAGCCCCACTACACTGCTTCTTCCTCCACCCCATAGCCAAGCCCGGCCTCAGTACATCTGTCCTCGGTACTGGGGCTGACACCACATGGCATGGAGGAAGGAGCTCTCAACATCAGGGGGCTGAGCCAGCTGTCCGAGAGCTTCCTCAACACACCGTCACCTGTTGTCCTCTCGGGGCCAGGCACCCCAGTAGTTCTTCAGACCAGCACTCCAGCACCAGCCACCTCCACATCACCTGGACCCTTCACCCCTGAGACTGGGCACACCTCTGAGTGACCAAGAGGAGTGCCAGAGACTGGCTGGCTGGCTACCTGTGGACTTTATTTGGACACTTGACTTGGGTCATTTTTCTTTTACAGCTTGTTGTTCAATAAAGTCTATCTTTCATTCACACATTTGCTTCATTTCTTTTTTTTAATAAAGTCTTGGTGGAAACTTTTAGAAATGGTTTAAGCCTTTGCATGCTTGAGGGATGGGTTAAGATAGCAGCGGGATGGGCAGGGATACCTTTGGGATGGGTAATACCTGTGGGATGGGTAAGGATAGCAGTGGGATGGGCAGGGATACCTTTGGGATGGGTTAAGATAGCTGTGGGATAGATAAACCTCCAGTGCAAGCATAGTGGGACAGGATGGTCCACCCTCCCAGGTGCCACACCTATGGCCCTTCATTATTAATAACAATGTAAGCATTTATTCCACACATATCAACATAAACACAACTCTTTATTAAATGCCCTGATCATTGTAGGCCCACCCAACATACATGGCCCAATCTCATCCGTGTGATGAGACAGGCTGAAGGAAGCATCCATTAAACATCTGTCATCCTGTCTTGCCACTCCACCGCTCCAGCTGGGGAGTTGCACCAGTGTTTCAGGAGGTTGCGCTGCTTCTTCCCTTCATGTGAGGCTCTGTTGGGGCCTTGCACATCCTCAGTGTCTATCAGGTTTTGCCCTTGCCTCCATTCCCCAGGCTCCATGTCCCCATTGCCTTGTTGGCGGTCCATGAGCCTGTTCTGCAACACTGGGTAGCGGGTGCGCATGAGATTGTGCAGGATGCAGCAAGCTTCCACGATCCTCCTCACGGTCTCTGGGCGATGCTGCATGGTGGTGAGAAGTACCGGGAACCTGTTGGCCAGGATGCCAAAGGCATTCTCCACCACCCGCCTTGCCCTGGACAGCCTGTAGTTGAAGATCCTCTCTTCACGGGTGAGAAGTCTGGAGGTGTAGGGCTTCATGAGGTAGGTTCTGAGGAAGAAGGCGTCATCCCCCACGATGAAGTAGGGCACATCTTGCATGTCGTTGGGCAGGGGGTCTAGATCTGGGAAACCCATGATGAGGTTGCTTTCCAGCCCCTCCTTGAGGTCACTGGCATTGTATACCTGGGCATCTGAACATGACCCGTTGCCTGAAGCTTCGATGTACATGAACTTGTAGTCAGCATCGACCATGGTGAAGAGGACAATACTGAAGAAGCCCTTGTAGTTGAAATAAGTGGACCCCGACATGGCTGGCGCTTTGCAGGCCACGTGCTTGCCATCTATGGCTCCAATGGTGTGTGGGAAGTTCCACCTCTGATACCACTGCTCTGCAACTTTCTTCCATCCTTCTTCAATGGAGGGGCACTGGAGGAGCTCCTCCATGTATTCTTCGATGATGGCGTGCACCACTTCTCTGACCACAATGCTGATGGTGTTGTGTGGCACCCTCCAGCCGTACTGCATGCTCCTGTAGGTGGTCCCTGAGGTCAGGTGGCGCAGAGTGAGTGCCACCTTGAGCCCAGGTTCCAGGCTGGGCCGGAAGTTGGTGTTTGCCTTGGTCAACCTGGGTCTCAGCCGCTCCACAACTTTGTCAAACATGGCTGGAGGCATCCTCATGAAGTTCTGGAATGCACGAGTGTCTTCGTTCCTGAGCTCCACCATCAGCTTGTTGTACAGTCCGTCCTCTGCTCTTCTGGTGATCCATCTTCGGACCCAGACGCTTCTTGGCCGCCTCCTTTTCTTCCCGTAGTAGAGTTCACAGAGCCTGTAGATGCCTTCACACTGTTGCAGAAGGATGGTGGCTGCCAAAAGGACTGTGTTACAATCCACGGTGGACATGACTGGATGCTGTGGAAGAGCAAGAGTCAGATGAAGGCTGCAGAGGTCTGCACAGCTGGGCTGCTGGTCTGAAAGTGAGATCCAGGTGAGTTGCTCCCCCTTTTTATAGGCAGTATAGGTTTTCCCCTTTGTGTCCTTTTGCATCCTCTAGGCATCCTCTAGACATCCTTAATATCCGAGATAGGTCCCCTCTGCGGACGTTTTTTCTATTTTAAATGCTTTCTTTGCAAGCTGCATCCGCTTTCATCCATTCTGCATCCGTTCTGCATCCGTTCCGCGTACGTTCCGCTTCCTCCCTGCATCCGTTTACCGCTGGAACGGATCGAGTTGCACGGATGCGTAGCGGATGTCTAGCGGATATAGCGGATGCCTAGCGGATGCAGAACAGATGAATTGGATACATTTTCTGCTCAAAAGTTTTGAGCAGTTATCTATCATGGCTAAGGATGCAGACTCTGATTATGACAAGCTGCTCCATCTGAACCTGTGGAATATCAGCTTCATGAGAGCCAAAGCCAAGAATTACCTGTGTATGATCAAACATGGGCACCACTTGAACAACTGAAGCAGTCCGAATATGATGTAAGATTTTCCAAGTTCTCACACCCAACGAGTAGAGCAGAACAAAATGAGACTGCTCCTCAGTTATTCTGGACCCATGCTATATGAGATTTTAAAGATAACAGTCAATATGTTGAATTGGATGGAAGCAAATCGGTAATCAATGCAGTTTATGCACTAGCAGTGTTATATGTGGCTCCTAGAACTGTGCACACTGTTGCATTCTGCACCAGCTATAGCTTCCAAATACTTTTCAAGGATAGCTACATGTAGAGTGTATTGCAGTAATCCAGCTCAGAAGCATGACTGATTGTGTGCAAGGCCTCAGGACTCAGGTAAAAGTGCAACTGGTGTATAATACAAAGTTGCACAAAGATCCTCCAAGTCTCAACTGCTACCTGTTTTTTTAGCAGGAGTTGTGGGTTCAGGAGAACTCCCAAGTTGCACCCCAAGTTTGTCTGGGGTAGTGCAATGCCAATAAATAACCAGATCCTAAGGTCCCTTGTATCCATAATCACTCTATCTTGCCTGGCTTCAGCTAAAGCCTATTGTCCTTCCATCAATCTCGCTACAATCTCCAGGCATTGAGAAAGAGCAGCCATAGCATCACTTGGCTCACCAGATGTTTCTGGAACAAAACACATCACACCTCTGTTGTACTAGCTGTATTGTTTACAAGGCTGTTTACATGTCCATTTCAAGGTGCTGCGTTTGAGCTTTAAAACCCCATCTGGCATAAGGCTGGATTATTTGAGGTACATCCTCTCCATGATTATACCTGCTATAATCAGATCAGATCCAGTAGAAAATGGATACCATTGCCTAAGGAACTACATTTAGCAGATTTAGGCCTTGTCTACTGTGGCACCATTTTGTGGATCACCCTCCCCACTAAAGTGAGGCTGACTTCATCCCTGTTGATTTTCTTGAAGTCCCTCAAAACCTAATTTTGCTAATAGACTCTGGGAGCCCAAGGGACTGCTGAGATCCTGAGATGCCACTACTATTATAAACCTCTGCTTCTATCTCTTAGCCTTGTGTTTTTTCTTAATTTTTATAATAACTGTTTGTATCTTGATTCTTTTATAGTGTTTATATACATCATCAAGAATCATTTTTGTGAGGGGTAGCTATATAAATTTGATGAATAAGTAAAACAATAAAGTCATTCAATTTATCGCCCACTGTAAGAATCACAATAAAGCATATGAATATCAAAAGCAAAATGGAAGATGGATTGCCTTTGGGCTTTTTTGATTGGTATGAATTCTATATTCTATGTGGGTAGACTGAAATCAGTCTGCAATTTGTTTGTGACTCTGTAAACATCATATCAATAGACAATTACAAATGGCCAGTATATGAAGATAAGATAGACCTTGGCAACAAAAAGTTAAAAGCTTACCTTTCATTAATCATCAGCACTGATGTTCATTATCGTCTGCTGCCCAGATGGCTTGCTCACAAAGAAGAGGAATTAAAGTTAGTAAGAGCTTGGGTTTCTGTTTTGATGGCTGGGTTCAGTAAAGGAGATAATATGTTGAAGTGAACTTTCCAACAACTTTTATTTCAGAGGAAACCCTGATCAAGTGAAATTGTTCTGTCTTTGGCTTGAGAGGGGAAGAAATTATATTCTGTTAAAATAAAAGCTGATTACTATAGCATCCAAGTAGCTTGAGTAATTTAATATGAAAATAAAGAGACGAAAATTTTGCAGATGAGATTTGGTAGAGATTGCTATACAAAATGTAGTTGACTACAAAGAAATGTAGGTTCACAGAAAGCTTTCTCCAAACTCATATTCATACTTATCTAAGGCCAAAGTAGACATGCCTTTTCCTGGAGTTTTATATTAAAATGTATGTTTTTAAAAATATGTATAGCTTGGGTAAGACATATTTGAAAAGAAAACCACACAGTTAAGGGAAGAAATCATTGATGGGCCAATAGCAACTTCTAAGAAATGATTTCCTTGTGATCAAAGCACCAGGAAGAAAGAATTTTCAAACTTGTCAACTTTAAGATGTATGCACTTCAACTCCCAGAATTCCCCAGACAATGAAGGAGAAAGTCTGTAGGAGTTGGTCCACACATTTTAAAAATTCTGAGATTGAGAAACATTGTTCTAGAATGTAGATGGTCCATTGGAGGAATTTTTCCCATTCAGTTATCATTTGATTCCAATCAAATCACTGGATACCAACAATGTTTCTCCTTCCTACAGGTAATCGTTAGCTTATGACCTCCTTTTAAAAAAAATTTGATTTACGTTCCAAAATAATTGTCCCTAAAACTCTGCTCTTTTGTTGATAAGTGAACAAAATATTTTTGCTACTCTTTATAGTATTTTGCTTGGGAAATTATCTGAGAATGTGAAGTTGGATGACATTGAACAACAGATCATATATCCTGAATTTCAATAGTAATGTAGTATGGAAAGAGAACTTCACGAGGACAGTGGTGTCACCCAGGCAGGAAAAGCCCAAAGGGAACATCAGGCCAGCCATAAAACAAACTTGCATAGGAAAAGAAATCAAACAAAAGGTATTGAAAGAAGCCCCCTAGACAAAAGCCAAGTAATTAAGAAAGCTAGGGAAACAAGAAAAAGAAAACCCTTACAAACACAGGACATGCCAAATCAGCAAAACAAACAGACAAAAGGTACAAAATAAATCACAAAGGAAACGAACAGAAGATTACTACAAAACAAATAAGAAAAACCATTATAAAGCTAAAAAAGATTTGGAAAAAAACGATGATACAATCAAGCCACCCTGCAGAGTTTATTTTCTGCACCTCGCTAAGTTTGCCTTCTGGCAAAAAATAAACTCTGACAGGATTTTAATATCTAAACATTAAACACTAAATGAACATTCATATACAAAGGGAGGAAAAAGGTACAAAAACCAGGAACTTACCATAGCCCCAGGAACACAGCCGCACTGTCTCTCACCTTCCTGAAAATAAAAAGATCCAGCTTTCAAGCAGTTGTCTGTATCCTTGCGCCGCAATTCTCCCAAGGGGAAAATTCAAATCCTCAAAGAAAGGCTTTTGAACAATTGGCGACCACGAAGATTTTTCAGCCAATCCTGCCACCGGACCGGGCCCACAGATCCATTCCCAGCTGGTGTGGACCTTCTTTGTCCAGGGACAACATCCACAGACCCAGCCCGGAAGGCATAAGGGTAGTAAAGGGAGTCTGTGAGCCTTTCTGCTCAACATCTGCTTGAAAGCAGGTGAGTACAGCTTTAAATTTCTAACCTTACTAGGTAAGAGAGTGGAAGCATGAGTGGACCAGGTGTGTGAGTGTGGGTTTTCTCTGCGGAAACAGCAGGACCTCACCTCCTCTGTGATTGCCAGCCACATCCCAGCCAGCTGCTAGCTTCAACAAGTCGTGACCGGCTGTATTTGGGAATGCAACGGGTGATCACGGAGTGTGAGTCCTTCTGAAGGATGTAAGAAAAACCGAGCGGGCTGAGAAAGGAACTGGTGTTGGAAAATAAATAGAAAGCAAGAAAATAGTCCTGGTGCATTCCACAAGCAAAGCCCTGTGCAGTTAGAAGGGGCCCGTACCAGCTGCTGGCAAACAAAATTGGAAATAGTTTGCCGTACAAAGCAGAGCAGGTCCTTGCAGATCCCCACCTTTAAGGGAGATCTGAAAACTGATGGCAGAGTGTGGGGAGGGGCCCATACCAGTGCTCCTAGGGGGCAGACGGTTCTCCAAGATCCCCATTTTTAGGGGGGTCTTCAAACTGACGGCAGAGTTTCCCTAAGAGAAAGGGGCCTGTACTCCGTGTGTAGGGAAACCGGAGTCCTTTCCAGATCTTTTTTGTCTGAAAACTGACAGTGGTAGCCTGGCTAAACCAAAATAATCCCCACATCAGGTAGGGAATATGGGAAGTTGTAGCTCGAGGGCAATGGAAGAGACCCCCTTGAATAAATTACTTGAGGCTTGGGACGAAAGGCAAGTGCCTGTCCTGCCTGGAATGAATAAAAGAGACACAAAAAGAATTTGCAAAAAGTGGGCTTTATTGCGAGATGACACAGGAAGACAAATTTGGCCTGATAGCGGTACTTTAGATTATAAAACCCTGAAAGCACTTAGAACACGCATTAAACCCAGCCAAATACCCTATTGGTACTACTGGGCTGAAATGGCTAGGACAAAAAACCTGACCAAGGGAAAAGATCAGGAAAAACCTGAAACCCATTCCCTGGATGGACAAACTGAGGCACGGTTCATGGCTCCCCTTTTAAGCAAACCATTGCCAAATAGGGGACAATTAAAATACATTTATACCTACACTCCCTTCTCTGCCTCTGACCTAGTCATCTGGAAAAAAGATACCCCAGCCTTCAGGGCTGATCCTCAAACAGTAATTCAAACCCTGAAGTCAATCATAGACAGCCATAATCCATCTTGGGGTGACATGACCCAGCTGCTACAAATCTTTCTAACAAAAGATGAGCTATTAAAACTATTTGAAAAAACATACCAAAATAACTAAACTATCAACTATCCCTGGATAGGCAGCCCCAGGTAGAAACTATTTTAGTCATGAAACCACTCCAGACAAAACGTCAAGTAAGAGAAGTTTTGGGAGTCTCTTGGGTTAGTAAGAGACGTACTGGCTGGAAACAAAAGCCACAAAACAGACAGAAGAAACCAGAAACACCAATCAATCAAACTCCAAGTTCAGTGAACACAGACCAAAACTTCCAGCCAATCAGAATAGGCCAGCCTCGAATTTGAAACCAAAAGCTGTGAGACCCACATCCATACAGAAGCCTGATGATGGCAGATGAGATTCTGCTGAAACGTTGCTACAACTTTGAAAGCACTACAATGACGTGGGATAATACCCGAAGGAAGCTGAACAGCACACATGTAAGTTTCGCGGGTATTTGTATGTGGATCTTTGGTTATTCGGGTTTTCTCCCACGTAGAATTGGAAGTATCTAGGCAACGTTTCGATGAAGTCTCATTGCCCTAAGCTATATGGTCTCCCCAAGATACACAAAGAAGGAACCCCACTACGACCAATAGTCAGCTCCATAGGCTCACCTCTACAAAACTTAGCCAAATTTCTCGCCAAACAATTACAGACCTATGCAGAATCCATCAACTCACAGGTAAGGAACTCATT
>BLBF01000019.1:38283941-38317154 GCA_015471245.1 Laticauda colubrina
CCAATCAGAATGGTAGATTTGGAGTCATCCACTTTACATACAGAACAGAAGCAGTTTTAATCTCTGAGGAGATGCTGTGCCAGAAGGCAAGGATCCTGACAGATGACACTGTTTAATTAATGGGACACCCAAGCATACCAATTCTTTCTTCATACAAGTTAAGGAAGAAGGAAACAGAAGGTTCCTCAGATAATTAGATTCTATGCCATATAGACCATTTGAAATGATTATCACCATCTTGAAATGCACCCAGAAACCCATTGGTAACCAATATAGCTCAGAGGGTTGACTTTGTCTCCAGTCACGCAGACTGCATTTCAACTGTCTACACTAGGGGTCACCAACCTTTTGGACCTCAGGGACGACCAAACTCATAATTTTAAATTCTGCAGACCACTAGTACGAATCCAGTGCGCCACTCGCTGAAACGCCTGGACTCCCACTGATGAGATGGGGTCCTTCAGGCATTTAGCTTGGCTGCCTGTTTCTGCAACCTAAAATACTCAATGTCATTTGGATCAGTTTTGCACAGAAAATAAAACATGGGATCTCTCATCTCTTTTGTTCTCTCTATATCACTCTCTCTCACACACACTCACCCACTCTCTCCTCTCTCTCTCCCTCTCTCTCTCCCTCCCTGTCTCTCTCTTTCTCCCTCTCCCTCTCTCTCTCTCATCTCTCTCTCTTTCCTCCCTCTCTCTTTCTCTTTTCTCCCTCTCCCTCTATCTATCTCTTTCTCCCCTTTCTCCTCTTTCTCTTTCTTTCCCTCAATCTCTCCCTTTGTCCCTCTATCTTTCTCTCTCTTTCCCTCTCTCTCTATATATATTCCTTTCTCCTTCTTTCTCTCTCTCTTCCCCTCCCTTCTTTCTGTCCCCTCTCTGGTGTGGGGGAGAAGGAACCTCTGAACTGGTGCTGGGTGGTGGGAATCTAATGTCTGGAGACTGACGAGCTACATGCTGAAGACCATATGGCTGGCGGGAGGTGGAGGCGGGAGGTGATACTGGCAGTGGATGGACTGATACATGCAGAAGATTGCAGCATCGGAGCCCTTCCCAGGTGTTCCTTGGCCTGAGAGGGGTCCTCTGAACTGGTGTTACCTCCTGTCTCCATGCATCAGGAAGGTTGAGTGGCTGCCAACGATGCCCTCAGGTGAAGATGTTGCAAGGGGGAGGCTTGATCCCTCCTCTCAGGAGCCGCAAAGTGCTCATCACCCCTCTGGCATGCTTCTCTTCCTCCTTGCTAGAAGTGCTCACATGGCCAGCATGAAGGAGGAGTCTTGGCAGGTGCCAGACAGACAGCAAGTGCTTTGCAGCTCCTGAGGGGAGGGGCTGAGCCTCCCCCTTGTAACGCCTTCACCTGACAGCATCGCTGGCAGCTGTTTCCTGCAGCTCAGGAAGTCTGTGCTCTTCCCGCTGCTGCTTGGCCTCCTGGATACACGGAGATAGGAGGAGGCAGCAGCCATGACACAATTTTGCTAGGGAGACTGCAGGATTGTCCCACCTCCCTGCCAGTCATCTAGTTTTTAGCATGTGGTTCATCGGCCTCTGGACATCAGATTCCCACCACCCAGCACCAGGCCAGAGGTTCATTCCTCCCCAGCCCTACCCCCTCACAAGCCAGGGAACACCTGAGAAGGGCTCCAATGCCACAATTTCCCATGCACGACCCTCCCTCCCCACAAGCATCAGTCCATCCGCTACTGGTATCACCCCTGTTCCAGATATGGGTACGCTGCAGCCCACCAAAATTTTCTCATGGACCACCAGTGGGTCACAGGCCACCAGTTGGCAACCATTGATCTACATCCAAGGTGAGACCAATCCATGAGTAAGGAAGTCTTCTTAGACTAGGAGTTGATGCAACTGACACAGAAGATGGATCTGTACAAAGGCCTTTTATCTGGTCTTTCAGCATACACCAACCTAAATGAGAAAGTACAATTCCATTTAAGATCAAAGGTGGAAAGCTGCAACTCAACCATCCTCTCAGCAATATTTCATTAAAAAAAAAAAACAGTTGGAGAGTTGGATAAAAAAAATGTGCAGAATGATAACTTCTTGAGGAGGGTCACATCAGCACTTCCTTTAAGATCAGCAGAACCATCCCTTCCTTCGTGTTAATTTTGAAGAGATTTCTAATAATTCAGACAGGATAAATGTGGTTATTCATCAAAAGGGACAGCAACTTAAAAGAAAAAGAAGAAGCTCATGCTGGTCTCATTTCCTGCAATTGTAACTTCTATTTTTCTGATACCTTAATAATATTAATCCTGCATTTCAGTTACTTTTCTATTATACTATGTCAAAACATAATAGTTAATGCAATGACCTTGTTTGCACCTGGGAAAAAAACTGGATATGAGAAGTACATGGAAGAATGTTTCACATATGCATTTTCACTAGATAATCACCATATTTATTATTCAGCCATTCCACTCAGTTTTGTCGGGCTGACTTATTTGCTCTTTGATATGACATTTGTCTTACTAAAACCTCAAACTATAGTTCATCAAACAGTTTTACACTGACTGCTAGTAATCTTCCAGATATTTCATATATAAAACTAGAAAAAGCTTTTGGTATTTTTAATGAAATGTTGAAAAAATATTAATTTATTCATTTATTAGAATTTTCTGAAGAAAATATAATCACTGTAATCAACTCTGATCTAATGCTATGTTTAAGAGTAAAATAATATTAAAAATGGAAACTGGATTATTGATTTGTACAATTTTTCCACTAAAATAGATATCCATAAGATGTATCTTAATTTATTTTACATGGAAAGATTGATATTGTATATACAAGCACCAATCTATTTAATAAGATTTATAGAATCTAGCAAAACAATCCATACTTCTAACTATTATACTTAGCAGGTAGCAGGTATAATTTATATATTTCCAAAAATCCTTCCCACACAACACCAAATTGTATTTATTTGAATGGGTAAACTCTAGCATTGTGTCCAGAATTTGCATGTGATACATACAATGCACTATTGCTGCTGTCGTGTGTTTAGCTATAATCCAGCAGAGTATTTAATCAAAATTCAGTCAAGATTCAAGACCACTAAATAAATATTGTGATATTATTGCATAAATATAATTACATTACAACATAGCAAACAAGTAACTGTTATTTACCAACTTTTTGTACAGCAACCATTTGAAGTCATAGTGCTGCTGAAATAGGATATTTACAATGGAACCTCAAAATTGACCCATGGTCACATGATCACAATTAGGGAACTTGGCAATCAGAGTGCATTCACAAAGGTTGAAGCATTTTGCAATCAGATGACTACCATTTATGATATTCCCAGCCAATTTCCACAAAGCAGTCATGGAGAAGTTGGCAGGAACTTACAAGTTGAAGTCAGATGATGTCACACTTAATGACTGCAGGTGATTTGCTTAACAACTGCAACTAGAACTAATATCATAAGCTAGGTGCAGTCAGATTATGTTTCCTTTATTTTTTTAAACACATTGCTTAAAGGTTACCATTCCTTATTGTGATCATTAAGGGAGAAATATCTATAGATGTATGGTATAATGTATTTTTTTGTAACTACAATGCACCAATTCTTTTTTTGACAAAATTTTGGCTGCATGCAGATGACTTTGGAACCAGGGAAGCTGTCAGCATTCCAAAGAATATAATAATATAATATAAACAGTTTTCTTTTTAATGCCAGAATTTTTGTGGTTGCTAAATCTTTCAAAATTTAGCATTCTTGGGCAAAAACTTATGAATCTTCAGGTTGACAGTGCCAAATTTTCAAGATAGTTGACACTTTTGTGAGATTTTGATAGGACTGCCAAGCTATTTCATGAAATACAACAATGCCAATGAAAATGTTGCCAACTCTATTTTATTAATGCTACATCAAAGGGATACATCAACATTTGGATCTGTTCAGAATCAGTGACCTGAACTATTTATAAACTGAGGTTCCTAGTTGTTCATATATTTCTCCCATACATTTATTCTCCACACTAATTTTTCCAATAGAAGACATTTCAGAGAGATATGAAGGAAAGCCCTATTACAGGAATTTGGCTTAACTTATAAAAAAATATTGATATTAATTTCCATTCCACTTTTTTTTTGGCAAAACTTACTAGTTCTTCTCTTACTAGTTCGAAAATTGTATATGGAATTTCTCAGTAATTACAATAAATCTGATATGGCTATATTTTTATATTATCTGACCAATAGAATATTCTGATAAAGTAAAACTGGCTCTGAAATTTTGTTGCACAGGGTAAAGCAAGTTTAATTTCTCTTTCCTAAGTAAACCACATAAGAATTTTCTTATTGTTGCCTTACAGTAACATGCACAAACTAGCCATTGGGCTATTTAATTTCTATCAAGATCATTTGATTTTCCAAACCACATGTCTGCTTTGCTTAGTTACTAGAGGGACACAGGGGAAATATTATAACAGTCATTAATGTGTACTGTGCATCAATCATCTATTATATAATGCTAAAATTATGAAAACTAAAATTGGGAGTGGGACAAAAAAGTCCACAGATTCCAAGGAAAAGTAAATTAGGATCATTCATCCAAGAACAACAAATTATCCTTTTTGAGAACCAATGCAAGGGAGTTGAATGTTTTGTTTGTAAGCTTTGTGCAGACATCGAGTTGGCCACCACTGATAATGGTAAACTATCAATGTCACTATGTACTATATTTCCATGCATTCAGCATAAACATTTGTAGGAGAGAACCCATGTCGCTTCTTAATGCATGCTTGTGTGCACTGACTTGTATGTGAAAGCTAGGTTCACATAGTAAAGTAAGTGAGGCTTTGTTTCTTCAGTTGTACTTAATGCCTTCAAGAAACTGGTATCATTTGAGTAATATTAGAGGGGGAATTATTTGGAGTGCTCCCATAATGAGCATTTTTGATTCATAATATTAATACATAATATTAAGCATTGAGCTCCTAGGATTAAAGGGAACAAATACTTGAATGTGACTATAGCTGTCCAAATTGAGAGATTTCTAAGGTTTCCAATATCCAAGAGATTTCTACTTGTGTTCAATTAATACAAGTAATAATTCCCATTGGGTCCTTAATGCTAACAGAGATATCAGAATTTGAAGTGTCTCATCCAAGCACTTCAAAAGTGAAATCTTCCACAAGATGAATTTGATTCTTGACCAGGCATGAACTGTTCCATTGAACAAGGCATGAAAACTTCCATTTCAATGCCTTCTTCTGTACTTTAAATTTTTGATTGAAAGGTTACAAGGGTGCCCACAAGCAAAATGTGGGAAGTGCAGTGGTTTTGTTAGACTAGAGGTGCACATACCAGATTTTTGCTCCTTTGTTTGTTTATTTTAATACAGAATTATGTACAGATAATTGTCAACTTACAACAGTTCATTTAATGACTGTTCAAAGTTACAATGGCATTGAAAAAATGACTTATGAACATTTTTCAAACTTGAAAAACTTTTTCAAATGGTCATATGGTGAAAATTCAGACATTTGGCAACCAAGTCATATTTATGATGGTTGCAGTATCTGTATCACGTGATCCCCTTTTGCAACCTTCTGATAAACAAAAGTAATTGAGAAGCCAGATTCACTTAGCATGCTTGCTAAGCGATGCTATGCATGAGCTGTGGTGGTGTAGTGATTAAAATGCAATATTGCAGGCTACTTCTGCTGTTTGCCTGCAATTTGGCAGTTTGAATGACTCAGCCTTCCATCCTTCCAAGGTGGGTAAAATGAGGACCCAGATTGTTGGGAGCAATATGTAATTCTGTAAAGCACTTAGAGAGGCTGTAAGGTACTGAGAATAGAGAATACCTTTATTGTCATTGCATTCCACAAATACAATGAAATTTGAAAGCTACTCCAGCACAGTGCCCCAAACACCACCTCACAATCACACTACAGAGTATTTAAAAATTAAAATAATAACAAGAATAATAATAAACAACCTAGACTAAAACCTATCTAAACATTTAGTAAGTTAAATAGTTTAAAAATGCCACTTTATATGTAGAACAAAATCACAAATGTACTGTTTGATTCAAGACAATTATTTCCTTGGAAAGTTTCTCAATCTATTAGTTCTCATTTTAAAACACTTATAGCATCTCCCTGATGGTAACAGTTTGAAATATGAATGACCAGGATGAGAACGGCCTGTAGAGATTTTTAGTGCTCTAGAGAGGAGTCTGGTCTTCGCAATCTCTTCCAAAGAAGAAAGAGAGCAAGCGATGTTTTTTTTTGGTGCTGTGTTTATAACTCTCTGGAGCATCTTCTTATCCACTACAGAGCATCCAGCATACCACACCGTTACACAGTATGCCAAAATGTTCTTGATGGTAAAATGGTAAAATATATACAATAAGTGTAAGGGCCATTGCTATTGTTACTAACCTAACAACAGGAGTGATTCACTTAACTACTGTGGCAAGAAAGATTATAAAATGGGGCAAAACTCACTTAACAAATGTCTTAATTAGCAACAAAAATTTTGGGCTTAGCTGTGGGTCGTAGGTCGAGAACTAACTGTACTTATGTCAGAGAGTCTAGTTAGTAAAAATCTTGTTGGAGATCATGAATGTAGGCACATATACATGTCCCAGGATAACATTGCAGGATCTAGTTTGGGTTGGTCACCAGGACCAGAGGTTTAATTTTCCAAGGTTTTGGACTCATACTGGAGCCCACTCTCAGAGAACTTCTCTCTCACCAAAATATAAGATTGTATAATGCAAAAAGTAACATGGAGATAAACAGATATCACAGATCAATATAGATGACTTTTCCTTTTGGCAGGAAAAAATAAGTAACCAATTGTAAATGATACATAAATGGTAAAATCTTAGAGGAAGTAGATAAACCTGTGTACTTGGGTAGTATATTTAACATTTATTAACTATGAAAAAAATAGAAGCAAGAGTGAGTGGGTTGACACTGCTTAGAGAAACAGCTTTGAAGAAGTGCTTCATATGACGTTTTATACAACCCTATTATTTCACTTCGGTTCATTGTGATTGTTGAATTGTGGGAAAGAGACGCGAGACCCAGTTGATCATTTATTCATTTATTTTTTTCTTCAGGAACTGAACACCGATGAAACCGCAGCAGCCTCTTTATAGCAGGCTGTTCGCGGCTCGTGGCCAATGACAGCTCTTCAAATTTCCCGCCGTCTGGACCAACCGATCTGAGGTGAGTATGCAAATATATAACACCCCTCCCCATGTGGTCCAGTCCAACCAATCAGACCTCCCCTATGTTACGTAGTCACGTAAATAGGTAGGGCTCTTATGGTTTCGACTGGACCTGCACAATTCAGTCATGGGTTTGTCTCCGGACTGTTCGGACAGGGTTGCTGTTTCTCCCATCCTCTTCCGTGGTGCCTCCTGGAAGGTAGAGTCAGCCATGCTGCTCCCTCCAGGCCTTTCCTGGCTGGTTGAGTCAGCTAGGCTGCTCCCGCCAGGAGTGGCTTCTTGATGGTTTTCTGAAGCCTGCTCCAGTCTCCCCATGTTGTTTTCTTCTACTATGGCTTCAGGTACGTGTTTGCGATTTCTGATCGGGGCTAATGATAGTATTGGTTGTTGTATTATTGTTAGGGTTTGTTTTGTTACTTCTCTTACTTGTGGAGGGTCTCCCCCTCCCCTCTCGTTTGTGTTTGAGGGGTCTCCCCCCTCTCTGGCTTGGCTATTTTTGTTTAATATTGGAGGCAATTCTTTTGTTTGTGTAAGTTCTTCCCCTTCCTCCCCTTGATAGTTAGTGTTTTTTTCAGTGTGGCCCTCAATCTGATTTGATCTATGTGTCTCCTCCAGCTTTTTCCAGCCTCTGTCTCTACCCTACATGACCGGGGTCCCGTTATTTGGGTTATTGTTGCCGGTATCCACAATGGTTCCCTCGTAAGGTTTTTTGCATAGACTAGGTCCCCTGTTTTGAATGTGCGGCACTTACTGGAGGAGTCTGTTCATTTTTCAGAACTATATGTGGGATGTAGTCTGTCTAGGTTTGATCTTAGTTTTCTGCCCATTAATAATTCTGCTGGGCTTTTATTTGTTGTGGTGTTTGGTGTAATGTGTTGTATACTTAGTAGCTTAGATATCTTTTCCTGTATATCTCCTGTTCCCAATTTGTGTAGTGTTTCTTTAGTATAACGGACCATGCATTCCGCCTGTCTGTTCATAGCTGGCCAACCTGGTGTTGTTAGTGCGTGCCTTATCCCTAGTTGGCTAGGAACTTCTCAAATGTTATTGCCATGAATTGCGGTCCGTCGTCAGATACAACTAAATCCGGTAATCCATGTGTCGTAAAAAGCTTCCTTAGTTGTCTAATAACAGCTTCTGTTGTGGTTGAGTACATAATGCTTACCTTTAGCCAATCTGAGTAAGCATCTACCACTATTAAGAAAGTGTGTCCTTTAGTTGGTCCTGCAAAATCAATGTGTATTCTAGACCATGAACCCCTAGGTGTTTCCTACTCGAGTGCAGGTACAGAAGGGGGTGTAGGTCTAGATTCATCGTTTGAATGTTGCTACCCATTCCCCAATATCCTTATCCATCCCTGGCCACCATACATAACTCATACATAATAATAGCTTCTTCTATTGCCTCTGTTAATGTTATTTTAGGTTTTGTTAGTAGTAGACCCTGTAGTGTAAGGTATTTTAATCCGAGGATCACGTGGTCCCTTATGGCCTCATCCAGGTTTAGGAATTCGCATGCTCCGCCAATGTCTCTTAGTGCTGCGAAAAAATCTTTGATGCTCTCGTCTTTCTTCTGGTCGTGCTGATAAAATTTGTGTCTTTTGATGAGGCATAAAACAGTTGGTGCATAATGGGCTCGCAGTAATTTCTCTAAGTCCGTCCACGCCATTTTGTTCACATTGTGGGGTGATGCCAATGCTTTTGCCATTTTGAATACTGAGGGACTGCAGTGGGTGAGGAAAACAGCTCTCTTCCTATTTTCGGATATTCCTTGGAGATCGCTCCCTTCTAGAAACATGAGGAATCGTGTTCTAGAAACATGAGGAAGACTAGGATTCCCAGTCTTCAGTTGCTTGGTTGAATGGTGCGGGTGGCAAGTTGTTCCCAGCCATTTCCTCTTGTTCAGTCCTCGTTGCCACATGCACAACTGGGCTCCTTTGTCTCAGTATTCCACCTTCTTTACCAGTGTTGCGTTGTGGGAAAGAGACATGAGATCCAGTTGATCTTTTATTCTTTTATTTTTTTCTTCAAGAACTGGATGCCAGCGAAACCGCGGCAGCCTCTTTATAGCGGGCTGCTCGCGGCTCGTGGCCAATGTCGGCTCTTCAAATTTCCCACCGTCTGGACCAACCTATCTGAGGTGAGTATGCAAATATATAACAGTAATGCTATGACCTAGGTGAACTAAGTAAAATGCAAAACACACCTAAAGCTGTGGCATTAAAAAAAAACAGAGCTGATATATCAGGGACATAAAAACAGTTATGAAATTGCAAATGATTGGGAGATCGAACAGAAAAGTTATCTGAGTGTTTGCACTTAGTCCAGTCTTTCTTCAAATCATTACTTTCCTTATCATAAGATAGACTGCAAAGGGCAAAACTATTGCTGGGTAGTGGGTGGGCACTGATTAATGGTTTCTGATGCTCTCGTACATTTTTCTTATCTTTTGAACCAGAATTCTTCCTCATACTTAATTAAAAAAAAATTAAAACACACACATACACAAGCACAAAACATGTGCATTTTCCACAGTGAGATGAGTCACTGCATCATAAGTGAAGTGCAATTTCCTTTAGTACAAAAATAATAAGTTTCCTACCCCTCAGAATCATTAATAGAACATCAGAGAATGTAGAGTAAAACATATGTTAGTCATTTACGTTTTTAAAAAAGTATCATTTATGAAGTTCCTAAATGAACAAATCATAACAACAAATTAATTTCGCCTACATCTTAGTGGCTGTTTTTGAAGACAGAGAAAATAAAGCGAAATGCCAATGAATTGCTTAATAGTAATCTGGGCTTCTACTTACATTTATATCAAATAAGACTAACAATAATTGATGATACAGGTAGTTTTCATAGAGCAACTGTCTCATTTAGTGACTGTTCACAGTTTTGATGATGATGATGAAGCCACTTTCCACCCAATCCTAGTGTGTTTACTACCTTTGTAGGTCTCTAAAGTGAAGGAAAGCTGAAGTAAAATTGTAACCACAATCGTAATTTCTCTTAACAACTACTTCACTTAATGATTGAGTTGCTAGTTTTATCTGTGGTCAAAAAATATTTATTTGTGATTCATTTTCGTGGATAAATTAAATCATGACTTATAATTGGAAAGGAAACATTATCTCTTGAAACCAAAATAAATAGGTGTTGAACATTTGAATTCATCAGGATCTTTTGTTAAAAGGTAGGTTCCTTAAGATAAACAGAGTGTTAAAACAATACAAAGTCATAAATAGCAAAAACAACATTAAAAAGAAATTCATGATGCAGTTATTTTAGTTAGGCTTAGCTTAGCTGTCTTAACAGATATTACATTTATTATATTTAAAATAAAAGTAGATTTATTACAAAATTCATAGAGCAAGAGAAAAACATGAAATTTCTATGTCTCTTAAACCGAGCTTCATTTAATAATCAGTAACCAAGGTGTCAGCCTTCAAGATCTTCTACTATCGCTTTGCATCTTTCGGCTGCCATAAGTAACGGGGGGAAGGGGAGGTAGGGATAAGTCTGGGAAGTGAGCTAGAGGTGTTACATTCTTCTGTTGTGTAAATGGGGGGGGAAGCATACAATAGAGTTAGGTTTCTATTTCTCGCTTAGTTTTCTTTTCTCTGCGCAACTGCAACCCGTTATCAAAGTATGCCAAGGTCAACGGACAGAGGCCTCATCATCACCTGAAGATGCCCACATGATCATATTCACAACTTCTAATTGGAAGTTTCATCTGAACTATTGGGGGTGGGAACACTTCCATCACTTTGTATATGTGAATTGCGCGCCTAATTTCTCAGATTCAGAATTCTTTGGTTGCTACCACTTCACTTTCAGTAAAAGATATCTTTTCTCTAAACCAAAGAGTCTAAGTATTTCTTTCCTGGATTTTGAATGGAGCTCATTCTGACATTATTCTGAATCTCCTCTACCAGCCCACCCGGAGAGAATACCCAATTTTCTTCCGAGGGGGCCTGGACATCATGTCATCTTCAACTAGTGATCAGGAGGACCTGGGAGCCATTGGAGGGCAAGATTCTCTGCTGGTACAGGAAGCCCAATCGCTAGCAGAGCTCAGTCTGGAAGAGGATCCAGCTGTGAAGCCCAGATGGTCAGTGGGGGTTGGTTGGAAAGATCCGGAGAAGGACCGCCCCCCTGGGGAAACAACTACCCGCCGGCGTGGAAAAGAAGAGCCATGGCAAGAGAAGGAAAAGAGAGAACTCTCACTGAATCAAGCCAGGAAACTCCTCGATGAAGCCTTTGAACAACTCCTAGCTGCACAAAGGTATGAAGGGGGAGGGGAAGTAGCCCCAGCCAGAAGAAGCAGAGCAACTCCCTCTCCCATAAATCAACCCGATCCAGCAGCAGCCCTGGGGCCCTCAGCAGGAGGTGTGATTCCTAGAAGGCAGAGAGTTCCTAGGCTGCCTCCGTTAGAAGTAAGATACAGGAGAGATCCCAAAGCCTTGGGATTTTTCCTAGCCCAGGTTTGGAGCTATATGGAAGAATATGGGGAGGATTTTCCCTCAGAGGCAGCCAAAGTGAGATATGTTACCAGGGCTCTAGAGGGAATTGCTGCAGAGTGGATGGTGACCTTGCATCATGATAATGCTCCCCAGTTGCTGAACTATAACCTGTTCATGACTGCACTGCGAGTTAGGTTTGAGGAGAGCTGGCAGAGTGCAAGTCCCGGATTAAGATGAGGACCATAAATCAGGGGCGGAGGTCTGTGGCTGACTACACCCAAGAATTTAGACAGTTAACTGGTCATATCCGAGGCTGGCCCCAGGAAGCCCTGATAGAAGCGTTTAAAGATGGTTTAAATGAAGATGTTTACCAGAGATGCATTGCTAGAAGAGACCCCAATGACTTGCAGATGTGGTACTTGCTGGAAGAAGAAGTGGAGATTGATTTAACCCAAAGCAAACGGCGGGGAGATTCTGAGTGGAGCAAGCCTTCCCCCCCGCATCCTCAAGAGGTTCCCAAACCTCAGAGGGGAGGAGTGGTGGCAAGACCCAACCCCTCGGCTTGCTTTCGATGTGGAAAGGAAGGTTACCGGGTTGTGAACTGCAGAGTCAAGCTGGGACCAAAGGGGGTGCCAAAAGAAGGGAAGAAACCCGAAAAGTCCCCAGCGAAGCCTCGCAAAGCAGCACTAAAGTCGAAAGAGACGGCAGAGGTCGCCCCTCCCACAGGAGAGGAATCAGAAACCCCAGTGATCCCTGAGGAGGATGATTTCGACTCGGAAGACGATTTCCTTGTAAGTCCAAGCGTGGGCCCTATGACCATTCCGGTGAAGTTGAGGGAACCCAATTCAGGGGTCGAAGGGGAAATGCTAGCCCTGTTAGATTCTGGGTGCACAAGGTGTATAATCAACATGGAAGTAGTGAGGAAATGGGCCTAAAACTAAAACCTTTGAAGATGCCCATTTCCTTTTGCCAATTAGATGGATCAGTGGCTGGAGGTTGCCCTGCACGTTTTGTCACGGAACCTATAGAAATGATCATGGGAGAGCATGATGAGACCCTGCATTTTATTGTGGTCCCTGGGATGGAGCAACCATTAATACTGGGATTGCCCTGGCTCTGGAAATGGAACCCCCAGGTTAACTGGAGAAAGGGGTTGTTTGCGCCAAGCAGCGACTGGGAAAAGAGGGCAGATCCCAGCTGAATCCTGAGGACCTAATTGAAATAACTTCCATAGGTACTGAGCCCGTGAAAGGGGAGGAGAAAATTCCCAAAGAGTATTGGGATTTAAAAGAAGTGTTCAGTGAGAAGGCCTTGGATGAGCTTCTGCCTCACCGGCCAACAGACTGTGCTATTGAGATTTTGCCTGGGGTGAAGCTCCCGAAACCAAAGTTGTACTCAATGACCACACAGAAATTGGAAGAGCTAAGATTGTTTATAGATAAAAATCTGGAACGTGGTTTCATTCAACCTGCTAGACCCCGGGTAGCGGCCCCAGTGTTGTTCCGTGAAAAGAAAGATGGTTCCAAATGCTTGGTGGTGGATTACAGAAATTTGAACGCTATTTCTGTGGAAAACGTGTATCCCCTTCCTTTGATGAAGGACATGTTGGCCCATTTAGCGAAGGGGAAGATTTTCACGAAGTTGGATTTGAGAGAAGCATACTACCGAATTCGAATTAAGGAAGGGGATGAGTGGAAGACCGCTTTTAACTGCCCGATGGGTTGCTTCCAATTCAACATTCTTCCTTTTGGTTTACAAGGGGCCCCAGCTGTATTCATGCAAATGATCAATCAAGTGTTACATGAACATTTATACAGGGGGGTTCTGGTTTATCTTGATGATATCCTTATCTACACGGAAACTCTGGATGAACATGTGAAACTAGTGCGGTCGGTTCTACAGAAACTGTGTGCCACTAAGTTGTATGCTAAATTGTCAAAGTGTGAATTCCACCAAGACAAAATTGACTATTTGGGATATCGCATTTCATCTGAAGGCATAGAAATGGATCCAGAAAAAGTCCGTGCCATTTTGGAATGGGCTCCACCACGCACCAGAAAACAACTTCAAAGTTTTTTGGGATTTGCAAATTTTTACCGGCAATTCATCCCGACATTTGCTAAGATAGCAATGCCCATCACAAATCTCTTAAAAACAAATGGGGAGGTGAAACCAAGGCCAGGAAAGCCGCTGGAGTGGTCCATGGAGTGCCAAGCAGCTTTTGAAAAGCTAAAACGACTGTTTGCTGCAGAACCAGTGCTGAAGCACCCGGATATGGAAACTCCTTTCGTGATTCAAGCCGATGCAAGTGATGTGGCTATTGGAGCAGTGTTACTTCAAATCAACGAGAAAGGGACCTTACAGCCTTGTGCGTAAGCTGTCTGAAACAGAGAGAAGATGGGCCGTCTGGGAGAAAGAAGTTTTTGCAGTTCGTTGGGCTTTACTGACCTGGAGACATTTCCTGGAAGGAGCAAAACACCCATTTGAGGTATGGACTGATAATAAGAATTTGGAAGCTTTAAAAACGCCGCAGAAGCTGTCCCCTAAACAAGTTCCTAGGCCCAGTACTTCAAGCGGTTCAATTTCTCATTGAAGTACATTCCAGGAGGGAAGAACTTCATGGCGGATGCTCTCTCTAGACTACCCAATATAATAGTATGCGCCAGGAGGTGATAAGCCCAATTGTCTCAAGCAAACATCTAGCTGCCCCAGTGATCACCAGAGCCCAAAAGAAGAACCAAGAAGTGGATTTATCGAATGACTTAACCGAACAATTAAAAGAAGCTTTAAAACTGGACGAATGGTTCCTGGCTCATTCAAGTGACTATACACTTAGAGATGGTTTGGCTTGGGTGGGGGCCAAGTTGTATGTGCCACAGGTGCTGAGGGGCCAAATACTACAACAGGCTAATGATTCTAAAGCAGCTGGCCACTTTGGATTTGTGAAGACCTTACATCTGGTTAAGCGGAAATTCTGGTGGCCTACTTTAAAGAAGGACATTGAAGCTTATGTAGCTAGCTGTCCAATTTGTGCTTTGGCAAAGAGACCTCCTGGTAAGCCAGTAGGATTGTTACAAAATGTAGCTAGACCAACGGCCCCCTGGAAGGAAATCTCTATGGACTTTATAGTAGAATTACCCGAAAGCGGTGGAAACACGGTCATCTGGGTAGTAACCGATTTGTTTTCCAAACAAGTACATTGCATACCTTGTTCCAATATTCCATCTGCTAAGACGCTGGCTAAATTGTTTATTTCATATATCTGTAGGTTACATGACGTTCTGGAACGCATAATCTCTGACAGAGGGGTCCAGTTTACTTCAAATTTTGGGAAAGAGTTCCTGAAGTTGATAGGCTCCACCCAGGGTTTAAGCTCCACCCACCACCCCCAAACCAATGGGGCCTGTGAGAGGACTAATGCAGTGTTAGAACAGTATCTTAGATGTTACATAAATTATCAACAAGATAACTGGTCCGACTTACTACCATTTGCCGAAGTGGCATATAACAACTCCGTACACAGTAGTACTGGATTTACTCCATTTAAAGTGGCTTCGGGACAAGATTTCGTACCCATACCTGAACTCCCTCATGAAAAGCCTAACATCCATTCATTAGATAAATGGATAACTCAACTCCAACTTAACTGGCCAGTGACACGCAAAGCACTAGATGAGGCCCATCAAGCTCATAAGAAGTTTGCAGACAAGAAAAGATCTCCACAGAAAGAATATAAAGTGGGCGACAAAGTTTTCCTGTCCACCAGATACCTGCAGACCACTCAAAAGTCAAAGAAGCTTGGTCCTAAGTATGTTGGTCCTTTCACGATTGAACGGATTATAAATCCTGTAACAGTCCAGCTGAACTTACCCAAAACTCTTCAACGAATTCATCTGGTTTTCCATGTTAGTTTGCTAAAACCTGAACGTACTTCTGACTTAAGACCTGTCCAGGCTGACCCTCCCATACCAATACTGATTGAAGGCGAACAACATTTTGAAGTTAAAGAAATTCTGGACTCTCGCAAATGGAGGGGTCGACTCCAGTATCTCGTAGCCTGGAAACATTTCCCTTCTTCACAAGCTGAATGGGTTAACGAAACCGACGTTAAAGCCCCTAACTTGGTCAAGGCATTTCATTCCAAGTATCCTGATAAGCCTTAGGATTGTATTCTTTTGTGATTGTTTAATGATTAATAATTGTCTTTATATTTTCTCCTCTCTCTCTTTTAGGACTGATGGTTTTCCTTTTTCTAGGAGGGCCGAATGTCAGCCTTCAAGATCTTCTACTATCGCTTTGCATCTTTCGGCTGCCATAAGTAACGGGGGGAAGGAGAGGTAGGGATAAGTCTGGGAAGTGAGCTGGAGGTGCTACATTCTTCTGTTGTGTAAATGGGGGGGGAAGCATACAATAGAGTTAGGTTTCTATTTCTCGCTTAGTTTTCTTTTCTCTGTGCAACTGCAACCCGTTATCAAAGTATGCCAAGGTCAACGGACAGAGGCCTCATCATCACCTGAAGATGCCCACATGATCATATTCACAACTTCTAATTGGAAATTTCATCTGAACTATTGGGGGTGGGAACACTTCCATCACTTTGTATATGTGAATTGCGCGCCTAATTTCTCAGATTCAGAATTCTTTGGTTGCTACCACTTCACTTTCAGTAAAAGATATCTTTTCTCTAAACCAAAGAGTCTAAGTATTTCTTTCCTGGATTTTGAATGGAGCTCGTTCTGACACATGGTGAAAAACTGATATCCTGTGAAGTCTGATCTTCTTTCCCTCTCCCAATGTAGTGATCTAAATAGGCTCATAGGTGCAAAAAGAGGATACAGTCTCCAACTGCAGTATCATATTTCTTCTATTAGTTCAGCAATCTGATACTGAAATTGCCCTTTATATTTCATTCACTAAAGAATTATAAATGTCCAGGTACCACATTTCTGACTAATAAAAATTGTTCTATTTTTAATGGCACGTTTTTGCCAATGGTTCTCTTTGCAAGAGTTTTTCTCTGTGCAGTGAGTAGGCATAAAACAATAGGTGTCACGGGTCAATTTGGAAAGTGAAGGCTGCTCAAATGTTTATTAGTTCCTAATATTTGAGAAGACATGAATCCAGAATTGTTCATGTCTCTTTTAGGTGCGCAGCTACTGACAGTGAGCAGGCTTTTTTAAAAAATAAGGTTTTCATTAATGTCATCTATGTTGTTCGGCTTCAATATATCACATTTCCTAAAAGGAATAGAATTCATTGGAATTATTTAAGGTGGAATTGTAAATGCTAGTGACACATGTTCCGTCTTCTTTTCATCATAAGGAGGGAATCCATTTGAGATTCTTTATAAGTAACTTTCTTTTAGCATTCCTGGTTCCAAAAACAAAGCAAAAAACCTACTTTTACAAAATGATGCATACCCAAAACCAGTGTTTTTAAAAAGACAGACAGAGGAGGACACTGCAAATCACTTAAAAACTTGTTTAGCGTTTTTCTGACATGAGATGTATATATTTCTTTTCATACATCAAGAAAATATATTCCATTCAAATTTTGAATGACTCCCCCACCCTTGTAGCTGGCCTTTAGAAAAGCCCGTACATTTGGCTGTTACCTTGGACTCGGACTGCTGTGTGAATCATCAATATGTGTTAATATATCTTTTGTTAGTTATTGTGTCCACTGTTTTAGTTATTGCATGCATTTCTGCTCATTTATAGTATTCATATTAATGATTTATTTTGTTGCTGCTTTTAATCTTGTTAGGTTGGCAAAGATATTGAATAAAAATAAAAATATTTAAGTTTGCCTATTCCTTCTATAACTGATGTTGATAGATATCTTCAGTATGGCCTTCAATAGTAAGCAACATTATCGAATGGTAGGATACAATGTCTCTTATTATACCTCTTGCAGGAAGATAATTATAAACTTGGAATAATTCTTCTATTAAAGTATTCCTTTAAAATATTCATTGTTGCAGGAACATTTAACAAGACTACCATCAAAAGCAAAGTGTTTGACAAAAACATCCAGTGCTGTTTTTAAGGAAGAGGGGAAAAATAGAGCTTAGTTCATCTCATACAAAGATAATAAACTAACATTGATGTTTTTTAAGATTTTATGAGAATGAGGAAATGTAAGCTGTTGATGACTGAGCAAACAAATAAATTTCTTTCCCCATTAAATTAAAATACATTATCTTCCCTTCATCGCACTGATGCACCTGACAACTAGATTTGGCACCTGCACAGGGAGCTTTTCAGTTGTTTTTAATGCTATAAAAATGAGCATCTTTTCCTACCTCTTCTCCCAGCCTCATATCAAGTACTGAGAGTAATTTGAGGTGAAAGGAATGCAATCTGCAGTATTTTGTGTAATATTTTCAGGCAAGTCATGTAACTGATGACTTTTGTTGCAAGCATAAAAAGCTGAACTCATGAAGTGCATATGCAGCTGAAATTCTTTCTCTTGATTACAAGTTATAAGATTCCAACATCAATTATAATGTAGCAGATTTGTTAACTTTTAAATTTTTTTAGGATGAAAACTATGGAGGTAGGGAGCATCCATCATGGTGCACCTAGGGGAATACTGACATACATATAAAACATCCTACTAAACTGAAGGTGTATATCAATCATATCCAATTGGTTTGGAACAAACAATACCTCAAAACCCAAAATTGTCAAGCAAATGAATCAACTGAATTGTGAGTCACTTTTCATCATGCCAAGTTTAGGTTTTTCTGACAGTGCCTTAATTATCTATTTGGAAGATAAAGAAAAAGAAATACCTCCTGCAAAGTGAGGGAGGGTCATACACATTTACAAGAGATTAGATATGATGGAAAACAGAAAAATAGATTTCAGCCATACCTGTGTGATAAAATCTAATTCTTCTAACTACCACTTGGAAAGGCAAAGTTTTGAAGAGTTTATGACAGTAATAGCAATGTGAGAATCTGCCATTTTACACTATGAAAACTATTCCTATAGTATCCTGAGTTTAAACACAGAGATGTTTGATAATTTACTCTCTAAATTACAGGTATTCCATTTACAATGATACTTTAGGCCAAAACTAAAGAAAATTCATTAAGAGTTTTGTGTATTGTCTCTCATGCCAATCAGCATGAGAATAGCCAAAGGGGCCGTTATATGTTGGTGAGGAGGGCCCGGAATCCCCTGGTTCAGGCAGTGGTTATTTCAGTCCGGTGGGTTCAATGACTGCTTAGAAGGAAAATCCCCACCTTCTCCCTCTCAGTGGCCATGCCTCGATTTGCGCCGGAGCAGCGACTTAGCAAGGCAGCTTCTCGCGATGAGAGTCTTGGCTCTCGCAGTCCCTGCCAGCTGGCCCTTAGCAGCCCTCGCCTCAAGTAAAACGCATGCAAAATCGGGTGCCATTTTTCTCCCTGGATGGACGATGAGCCACAACTTTTGCCCCTCCGCCTTTTCCCTCTGGGCTTCACTTCTGCTATTCAGGGAAGTCGTGCCCAAAGCCCTGTCCTCCCAGAATCTTTCTGACGGTGAGCCTTGGTCTTGGCCCATCTTCGCAGGGGGTTGAGCTTGGCGGTTGATCGCCACCATGTTGCTCAGAACGGGATAGCCTGACAGATCGAAGTTAATTGGGGGAGGGGTGTTTCTGTGCTGGGATCTACTCGAAAATAGTTATAATTTACCTGTTCCCAGCTCTTGGGGAAATGTCGGTAATTACGCCATCGTAACTGGAGTGGGAAACTCAGAAATAAAACAGATTCGGGACTTTGGGTGGTAATAGAAGAAAGAACGCTGAGGCCAAGGTTGTTTGTAATTTACATACTAAATTATGTCTGATGCGTTATCAGTTCTAAAATTGGTCATAACTGAATGTAATTTGGGATTATTGTTTCGATTTTGTGCCTCATTTACCCATGTATTGAAACACGGGTAAAAGATCTAAAGCCCATGTCACACTGCACTAACGGATGGAAAGAGAATGTAAAATGGACAAAAACACTTACCATCCGTTAGTTAACGTGATGCATCCGTTCTGTACTCACTGCCTCCGTTTTGCTTCCTCTCTAACCGTCCAGCACCCATTTATTGACGTTTCATCTGCTCAGAAAGTTTTGAACTGCTCAAAACTTTTGAGCGGAAAATGTATCCAAGGAGTCCGTTCTGCATCCGCTAGGCATCCGTTCTGCATCCGTTACACATCCGCTATATCTGCTAGGCATCCATGCAACTCCATCCGCTCCAGCGGTAAACGGACGCAGGGAGGAAGCGGAACGGACGCGGAATGGATGCAGAATGGATGCCTAGCGGATGCAGAATGGAAACAAAGCATTTAAAACAAAAAAAATGTTCGCAGAGGGGACCTATCTCGGATATTAAGGATGTCTAGAGGATGCCTAGAGGATGCAAAGGGACACATAGTGGAAAACCTATACTGCCTATAAAAAGGGGGAGCAACTCACCTGGATCTCACTTTCAGACCAGCAGCCCTGCGGTGCAGACCTCTGCAGCCGTCATCTGCCTCTTCCTCTTCCACAGCATCCAGTCATGTCCACTGTGGATCGTAACAAAGCCCTTTTGGCAGCCACCATCGTTCTGCAACAGTGTGAAGCCATCTACAGGCTCTGTGAACTCTACTACGGGAAGAAAAGGAGGTGGCCAAGAAGCGTCTGGGTCCGAAGATGGTTCACCAGAAGAGCAGAGGACGGACTGTACAACAAGCTGATGGTGGAGCTCAGGAACGAAGACACTCGTGCATTACAGAACTTCATAAGGATGCCTCCAACCATGTTTGACGAAGTTGTGCAGCGCCTGACACCCAGGTTGACCAAGGCAAACACCAACTTCCGGCCCAGCCTGGAACCTGGGCTCAAGGTGGCACTCACTCTGCGCCACCTGGCCTCAGGGACCACCTACAGGAGCATGCAGTACGGCTGGAGGGTGCCACACAACACCATCAGCATTGTGGTCAGAGAAGTGGTGCAGGCCATCATCGAAGAATACATGGAGGAGCTCCTCCAGTGCCCCTCCACTGAAGAAGGATGGAAGAAAGTTGCAGAGCAGAGGTATCAGAGGTGGAACTTCCCCTGCACCGTTGGAGCCATCGATGGCAAGCACGTGGCCTGCAAAGCTCCAGCCAAGTCGGGGTCCACTTATTTCAACTCCAAGGGCTTCTTCAGCATCATCCTCTTCGCCATGGTCGATGCTGACTACAAGTTCATGTACATCGATGCTTCAGGCAACGGCTCATCTTCAGATGCCCAGGTATACAACACCAGTCACCTCAAGGAGGGGCTGGAACGCAACCTCATCATGGGCTTCCCAGATCCAGACCCCCTGCCCAACGACACACAAGATGTGCCCTACTTCTTCGTGGGGGATGACGCCTTCTCCCTCACAACCTACCTCATGAAGCCCTATACCTCCAGATGCCTCACCCGTGAAGAGAGGATCTTCAACTACAGGCTGTCCAGGGCAAGGTGGGTGGTGGAGAACGCCTTTGGCCTCCTGGCCAACAGGTTCCAGGTACTTCTCACCACCATGCAGCATCGCCCAGAGACCATGAGGATCATCGTGGATGATGTGCACCCGCTACCCAGTGTTGCAGAACAGGCTCGTCGACCTCCAACAAGGCAATGGGGACATGGAGCCTGGGGAATGGAGACAAGGGCAAAACCTGATAGACAGTGAGGATGTACAAGGCCCCAACAGAGCCACACGTGAAGGGAAGAAGCAGCGCAACCTCCTGAGACACTGGTGCAACTCCCCAGCTGGAGCAGTAGACTGGCAAGGCAGTGTCTCATCACACTGATGAGATTGGGCGATGTATGTTGGGTGGGCCTACAATGAACAGGGCATTTAATAAAGAGTTGTGTTTATGTTGACATGTGTGGATCAATGATTACATTGTTATTGATAATAAAGGGCCATAGGTGTGGCACCTGGGAGGGTGGACCATCCAGTCCCACTATGCTTGCACTGGAGGTTTATCTATCCCACAGCTATTACCCATCCCACAGGTATCCCTGCCTGTCCCACTGCTATCTTAACCCATCCCTCAAGCATGCAAAGGCTTAAACCATTTCTAAAAGTTTCCACCAAGACTTTATTAAAAAAAAGAAATGAAGCAAGTGTGTGAATCAAAGATAGACTTTATTAACAACAAGTTATAAAACAAAAATGAGTCTCTGGCACTCCTCTTGGTCGCTCAGTCTCAGGGGTGAAGTGTCCAGGTACTGTGGAGGTGGCTGGTGCTGGAGTGCTTGTCTGAAGCACCATTGGGGTGCAGCATCAGCATAGTCCCCAGCAGAAGCACCACCGCCATAAGCAGCAGCAGCAGCTCCTCCAGAAGCAGAAGCAGCAGAAGCTCCAGCCCCAGAAGAACGAGCCCATGCTACAGAAGCCCCAGCAGAACCAGAGTGAGGGCCAGGGGGTGGGATGGTGGCCCTGTCCCTCTTGCCAGGGCTGGCAGCAGATGGCTGAGGTTTTCTGTTCTTCCCCATGGTTGTGGGGTTGCTGGCTGGCAGGGAGGCTGGCAGGAACCAAGGCTGGCAGGAAGGCTGGCACCAAGGCTGGCAGGAAGGCTGGAAGGAAGGCTGGCAGGCAGGGAGACAGCAAGGCTGGCAGGGATGCTGGCAGCAAGGCTGGCAGCAAGGCTTGCAGGCAGGGCAGGCAAGGCTGTCAATCCGTCCAGCAGCAGGTCTTTCCTCTGAATGGTGACCTGCTTCTGAGCTGTTTCCCTTATATCTGTGGGGCTTACGCAATGCATCCTCCCCACATGCGCAATTAACGCTAGGCATCCGTTAGGCTTCCACTGTGCATCCACTGTGCATCCGCTATGCATCCGCTTCATCCGCTGTGCATCCGCTGTGCATCCGCTGTATCCGTTCCACGTCCGCTTTGCTGAGGCCCCCCGGAAGCCCTGTGGATGTGCCATCCGCTCTCATCTGCTTCCATCCACTAGGCTTCCGTTCCGCATCCGTTTTCCATCCGCTCTGCGCCCTCCCCGCGTCCGTTCCTTTCCGTGTTATCTGCTCTGTTTATGCAAATTTTTGCCCCTTTTGAGAGCAGATAACAATGGATGGAACATTTTTCTCATCCGCTGTGTCCTTTTTACAAATGTTTTGCATCCATTGGGCAGCGTGACAGGGTCTTTATATCTGATGGAATTAAGTTCGAATATTTATGTGGTATGTAGTTTTGTTTTCAGCTATATTTCACCATTCCCCCTGTTAATTCTGGTGTATTTTTTGTGTGCAACACACTCAATCATAAATTAACTACAGAGGCTGACTAGATACAAGTAGGCCAAGATAAAATTGGATAGTAAATATATATGGTTTAGACTAGAGTCATACAATCTAAATGGGAGTGATTCAGTTTCTCAAATCTTTCACTCTTGTTTCATTTCTTATAAAAAGTGGTTTTATTAAATTCTGCTTTAAATATATTGTTGCTACAAGAATGCTGTTTCTTTCATGGCTTAATTTATTTTTCTTTGATTTCTAGTCTGTGGAACAAGGCCTCTTATGAAAAATACAGCAATAGGAACTCGAATTGTAGGTGGACAAGATGCTATGCTAGGAGCACGGCCTTGGCAAGTTAGTCTTCAAGTTTATGCAATTGGTCTAGGATATGTCCATATATGTGGATCTTTAATTATTAAAATCATAGTGTTGACAGCAGCACACTGCATTAAAATATCAGAGTATGTATCTTTCCATTCTAATACTTTTTCTTCAATTTGGGTGTGATAAATCTTTTGACCAAAGAAGTATGGACCAGATATTTTATAATTATGTATGAAAAAATTCATACATAAGACAGCCCTGCCAACTCTCACGGTTCTGCCGTGAGTCTCTCAATTTTTTGTCATTTTTCACGTTCTCACGACAAGGCTTCTCAATCTCACGCCGAATTTAAAATGTTTTTTTTTTTTTCAAATTTGGGGGTCGGCTTATACGTGCATAAATTTGATTCTCACACAAACGACATGACACCACTTCTCAGATCACGCAATATTGATATTACCATACAGTCATATATACATACAGCACATTTCTTTTTACTCTGGACGCCTCCATTTTGCTTTTTCTACCACCGGATATAACACGCTCTGATTGGTTAGTTATTCACGTGACCGTGAATCTCACAATTTTTTATAGAATCTCCAGATTTTTTTTCATGGGTCTCCAGATTTTCCTTTATCAGAGGTTGGCAGGTCTGAAACAACTCTTCCCCTTTAAGAAAGTCAAGCCCCAGCAATGTACCAGCAAAGAAAAAAAAAAACTCCTGAGAAGTCAGGTGACAGGAAGTCTAGACATACTGCCAAGAATGTAATAAGGTTAACGGAGAAACAGAGAGGCAGTTTCTTTAAGCAGGCCAATAAAGATTAGGCTAGAAACAACACCAAAATGTTTCCTGCCTTCCTTACAGGATTAGGTCTGTAAAGTGGGGGGGGGGAAGGAGATTTCTTCCTACAACCTGTTCTCCAAACTGCTTAAAAAGTGAACAACAGATCCTAGCGAATAGGTGAGAAACGGAAGAATCCCACTTCTGCTGCCAACAAAGCAACAAAACAATTCCAGGCATATTATCATATGTAGTAGACTTGCCCAAAAGCGAAAAACAGAGAGGTTTCACCTTCAGTTCCCAAATAACACAAATAATCTATTTATTTTTAGATCTTTTAATGGTGTTTTAAGTGTTGGTTTTTCTTCTGCTTTTAGTCTTTATTAATTGAATAACTTAACTGAATATTTTATTTAATTTTATTTTGTATATGTTCTTGCAATATTTTAAAGTATGCCGATATCATTTATTTGATATTATTGTTGTTTCCATATTATTGTGAACACATTTTCAAAACTTTAATCAGAAGCTAAATGAAATGTTTTAAATAAAAAAATATGCAGCTCCTATTTATGAAAAATCAGGTTCAGTGGAATAAATATTCAAAATAATAATACTTGCTACATAGTACAGAAGATAATATTATGACAAAAAATATTCCTTCAAACCCCTGCTTGTGATAAATTTATGATCATTTGTTCTATAAAACCAACTGTCCTTTTAAAACAATTGAGAATCAGGTTCTGATTCTAGCTATTAACTTGAACAGATTCTATTTACAATAATTCATTTGATTCAATAAAAGGTTATATACTTATGTGCAAAGTTGCATTCAATCACCACATCAATTTAATATTTAAGTTTAGGCATCAAATCAATACAATGATTTGATTTGAACATTCAGTTTGAAAGAGTGATTTGACTGAATTGTCTTCAGAGTAAAGCTTTGTGTGTTCCTGGCTTGTAAAGTTTAGATTCTCACAATCAAATATGTTAATTAGTATATTATACAAATTGCTTGATAATTATGCAATCCAAGGATATTCATTAAAATATATTTAGTTTTTTATCAATCATTTTACATTTATTACTGGCATATTCTAAAATATGGGAAGAAACATGAGAGAGTAAAACCCATGCAAAATCCGAGCATCGTGTCATGTCTCCATTTCTTTTTCAATTTCAGAAGCAAAACAAAGCATGCTGAGGAGAAATTTATTTGAGTGCTGCATCCTATAGTAGTTCACTAGTTCCACTACTGTATAGTAGTTCACTAGTTCCTCTACTGAAAATAAATCTAAAGCTGTGTATCTAAATAAGGCAAAATTCTTTTTAACTTTAATTAGACAAAAATACAATGGTCTATAAACTATGAGGGAATTTCAAAATATTCACATGAGCTGTTTAGATTTTTTAAGCAACCCAAATTTGTATTTTTAAATTTCATTATTAAGAATGGAACTCAGAACAAGAAGCTGGTTCTAAATTTAATCATGGGAGAGAGAGAGAGAGAGAAAGAGGGAGAATCTGCATTGATAGAATAATAGAATAACAAGAATTAGAAAGGATATTGGAGGTCTTCTAGTCTAACCCATTGCTCAAGCAGGAAACTCTATATACTATTTCAGACAAATCGTCCAATCTCTTTTTTAAAACTTCCAGGATAGAGGACCCACTTCTGGAGGCAAATTGTTCCACTGATTAATTGTTCTAATTGTCAGGAATGTCTTCCTTCTAGATTGGATTTTTCCTTGATTAATTTCCATCCATTGCTTTTTTTCTTATTTCAAAAGCTTTGAGGAATAAGTTGACCTCTCTTCTTTGTAGAAGCCCCTTAGATATTGGAATATCTAAGTAGACAAGACTACTATCTTGTCACACCCAGTTCTTCTTTTCATTAAATTAAACATATCCAATTCCTCCAAACATTCTTTATATGTTTTATTCTCCAGTCCTTATTATTAAATTCTGATTAGGATTTTTTTTACCCCATATTCCCATGGTGCTATTCAGGAAAGGAAAACTAAACATGCAAAGCCAATTAAGATATTTACATCACATTTAACTTGTTCCTAAGTTAAGGCCATGTCACATTGCCCAACGGATGCAAAAAGGACACAACGGACGAGCAAAATGTTCCATCCGTTGTTATCCGCTCTCAAAAGGGGCAAAAATTTGCATAAGCAGATCGGATAACACGGAAAGGAACGGACGTGGGGAGAACGCAGAGCGGATGTATAGAGGATGCAGAGCGGATGTATAGAGGATGCGTAGAGGATGCGTAGAGGATGCAGAGCGGATGCGTAGAGGATGCGTAGAGGATGCAGAGCAGATGCGTAGAGGTTGCAGAGCGGATGCAGAGCGGATGCAGAGCGGATGCAGAGCGGATGAGCTGCATCCGCTTTCATCCTTTCTCCATCCGTGCTACTAATGCTGCGTGTCCATTCTGCTTCCTCCCTGCGTCCGTTTACTGCGGAACGGATTTTAGTTGTGCGGATGCACAGCGGATGCCTAGCGGATATAGCAGATGCGTAATGGATGCAGAACGGATGTCCCCCATATGCCTAGAGGATGCAGAACGGATGCATTGGATACATTTTCCGCTCAAAAGTTTTGGGCAGCTCAAAACTTTCTGAGCGGATGAAACGTCAATAAACGGATGCTGGATGGATAGAGAGGAAGCAAAATGGAGGCAGTGAGTACATCGCGTTAACCAACGGATGGCAAGCTTTTTTGTCCGTTTTACATCCTCTTTGCATCCGTTGGTGCAGTGTGACATGGGCTTAACTGCCTTGATTTGATTTGATTATTCTATCTATCATATCTATTTCTGTCTGTCTGTCTATATCCTGCCTTTATAATTTTTACAATTATTATCTGTTCCAGGATTTGATTTACTTGGCATATTTTTCTATTTGGAAAAGCCTTAAAACCGCTTTCTAAAAAGCTCCACACACTCAATTAGGTATATTCACACACACACACACACACAGAGAGAGAGAGAGAGAGAGAGAGAGAGAGAGAGAGAGAGAGAGAGAAAACCACTTCCCATAATATCATAAGGCAAGCCACATGAATATGAAGCTGACAGCCTTGTAAGGAACAAATAATTCTTTCTTGCAAAGAAGTGGTTGTAGGAAGTGTACTTGAGAATCAAAATATTATTGAGTTTAATAGGAGTTTCTAGAACTCTGAGTCAACACATACAAGGGTGTTATGCAACAGTTCAAATCTTGAAGGTTGAAACTGTACAAAGCTGAATGGATTCATCTCCAGCAAATCATTTTTTTTAATTTCAGGTGCTTTTAAAAGAGTCTTTCTTGTTTTTTCTCTCTATGAAAATTCTGTTACAACCATCTAAGGTATTAAACCAATAGATTTTACTTCAAAAACTCAATGAATGTACCCATGATTCATGATTGCAGCTAAATCTTGAATAGAAAGATTCATCGAAGCACTAATAGAATAAAAACTGTTGTCATGATGTCCCTACCAAGGTACTCAAATATAACACAAAATATCATAAAACATGAAAATAGTGAAAGACAGCCATGTAAGAGAAGAAAAAAAGTGTGTCTATGTGCCTGACTGGGAAATGTATTACCAGGAAGCTGCTATGGTATGGATTAAGGACTGGAAAATAGAGCAGTATTGTCGGTAGAGGGTCATAACTTGTAGAGCGGGTGACATAGTTTTCAATGGAATGGGAAATGTAAAGGCCCTGTCACAATGCCCAACAGATGCAAAATGTTAGTAAAAAGGACACAACGGACGAGAAAAATGTTCCATCTGTTGTTATCCGCTCTCAAAAGGGGCAAAAATTTGCATAACCGGAGCAGACAACACGGAAAGGAACGGACGCGGGGAGGACTCAGAGTGGATGGAAAGCAGATGCGGAACGGAAGCCCAGTGGATGAAAGTGGATGGGAGTGGATGGCACATCCGCTAGGCTTCCGGGGGACCTCAGCAAAGCGGATGCGGAACGGATACAGCGGATACAGAGCGGACACGGAACGGATGAGGCGGATGCACAGCAGATGCACAACGGATGAAGCAGATGCACAGCAGAAGCCTAGCGGATGCACAGCGGAAGCCGAACAGATGCCGAGTGTTAATTGCCCATGCGGGGGGGATGCATTCCGTAAGCCCTGCGGATATAAAGGGAAGCAGATCCCAAGCAGGTCACCATTCGGAGGAAAGACCTGCTGCCGGATACATCGAGTCCTTGCCTGCCCTGACTGCATGCCTGCCTGCAAGCCTTGCTGGAAGCCTTGCTGCCAACCTTCCTGCCAGCCTGCCTCCAAGCCTGCCTCCCAGCCTGCCTCCCAGCCTCCTGGCCAGCCTCCCTGCCAGCCTTGCTCTCTGCCTGCCTGTCAGCCTTGCTGCCAGCCTGCCTTCCAGCCTCTCAGCCAGTCTGCCTGCCAGCCTTGGTGCCTGCCTGCCTGCCTGCCTGCCTTCCTGCCAGACTTCCTGCCAGCCTTGGTACCTGCCTGCCTGCCAGCCTTTGTGCCTGGCTGCCTGCCAGCCTTCCTGCCAGCCTCCCTGCCAGCCAGCAACCCCACAACCATGGGGAAGAAGCGAAAGCCTCAGCAACCTGCCACCAACCCTGGCAAGAGGGACAGGGCCACCCTCCCGCCCCCTGTCCCTGACTCTGCTTCTGCTGGGGCTTCTGCTGCTCGGGCTCACTCTTCTGGTGCTGGAGCTTCTGCTGGCGCTGCTCCTGGTGCTGGTGCTTCTGCTCATGCTTACTCTGATGAAGCTGCTCCTGGTGGTGGTGCTTCTGCTCGTGCTTACTCTGCTGAAGCTGCTCCTCATCCTGCTGGTCCTGCTCGTCCTGCTCGTGCTCCTGGACTTGCTCGTCCTGCTGGTCCTGCTCATGCTCCTGGTCCTGCTCGTGCTCCTGGTCTTGCTGGCACTGCTGGTGCTTACTCTGCTGCTGCTGATCCTCGTCCTGCTGTTGCTGCTGGTGTTGGTGCTGCTGCTGCTGCTGCTGCTGGTGATGATGATGATCCTGCTGCTGCTGCTGCTGATGATGATGATGATTATGATCCTGCTGGTGATGATGATGATGATGATGATGATGATGATCCTGCTGGTGCTGCTGCTGCTGGTGGTGGTGGTGTGGAGGAGCATCCCCTACTACCTGGGAACCCCTCTGATGAGGGCCCATCTGGTCCTGCCAAAGGGAGGAAGAGGCAGACGCGAATCAGAGAATTGAACTTAATCTGGAAACTATTTTATTAGGTATAATAACACAAAAATGCAATAAAATAAATAGATATATCATGCTACACATATTAACAACTGCAAGGATTTCGTATGCACAACTCTGGAAAGAAAAAAGGGTACCACCTGAAGGCATGGTTATAAAAAAATATTAGACTGTATAGAGATGGACAAGCTAACAATGAAGCTAAAGAAAAGATTCAATATACTACAGGACCTGGGATGTCTGGTATGAGTGGTTTAGAAATAAAAAGAAAATAAAATAGCAATTAGGAAAAGAATGAGAGGATATATAAATATGCCATGGAGAAGATTGATGTGTGAGGATAAAAGATATTGATTTGTAGCAAGAGTAAGATGTAATGGTAATGGAATAAGTAACTACATATATTGAAAAATGTAAGGAGATGTAAAAGATGTCTTGATGTTGATAACAATGTATAAAGTTTTATTTTATGATTTTAAAATTTGAAAACTTAAAAAAATTATTTTAAAAAAAGAAAGTATGTATGTGGTGTGGGTGGGTGTGGGTGTGGGTGGGTGTGAAATTTAAGTCTTAAACAGTTTTAATGCTCAAGCAAATGTACTTTTAATTAAAACTTAGATAGATAGTATCATCCATAGAAAATGCAACAACAAGTATTATTAGGATAGCAAGGCATATTCAGTAAAAGGAAGAGTGATGGGAATGAGATTTGAATCGATGCCCAGACTAGACAAGTCCACCATCAGCCATAAATACATGAACTGAGCACTAACTGCTTCCAAAGGTAATATATGTTGAATGGCTTGGCTCCAGATTCGGATAGGTCCTTGGCAAAAAGCCCTACTATAGTCCCCAGTCAGGACAGCATAAAGGATTTTTACACTACAATTTGCCCCCATCAACCTTCATCTTACCACTATTAAAATTTCTATCATATAATTTGAAACAGTAATACTCAGGGCTTTCCTTTAGATATCAATTTTCAATTTCCCACAATATTTCAATACATGATGGTTAGGCTTAGTAAACCATGCCAACTTCCTTGTGAGGGGTCCTACAGTTGATTCAAACCTATCAAAGGAATAATTTAAAATTTCATTGAAATGAGCTCATGAACTGGTTTAAAAATATCTTTTTAATAGCTTTATCTTCTCTATGAAATCGTCAATAAAAATGTAGGATGAACTTGGAGGGAGGGTTAAAGTGTTATTAAAGCCCATGTCACACTGAACCAACGGATGCAAAGAGGATGTAAAATGGACAAAAAACCTTGCCATCCGTTGGTTAACGTGATGTATTCTTTCTGTACTCACTGCCTCCGTTTTGCTTCCTCTCTATCCGTCCAGCATCCGTTTATGGACGTTTCATCCGCTCCAAAAGTTTTGGGCTGCCTAAAATTTTTGCGCGGAAAATGTATCCAGTTTGTCCATTCTACATCCGCTAGGCATCCGCTAGGCATCCGCTAGGCATCCGCTAGGCATCCGCTGTATCCGCTAGGCATCCGTTGCGCATCCGCGCAACTCCATCCACCCGGACGCAGGGAGGAAGCGGAACGGACGCAGAACGGATGCAGAACGGATTCCTAGCAGAACGGAAACAAAGCGTTTAAAACAGAAAAAACGTTTGCAGAGGGGACCTATCTTGGATATTAAGGATGTCTAGAGGATGCCTACAGGATGCCTAGAGGATGCCTAGTGGAAAACCTATACTGCCTATAAAAAGGGGGAGCAACTCACCTGCATCGCACTTTCAGAACAGCAGCCCAGAGGTGCAGACCTCTGCAGCCTTCATCTGCCTCTTCCTCTTCCACAGCATCCAGTCATGTCCACCGTGAATTGTAACAAAGTCCTTTCAGCAGCCACCATCGTTCTGCAACAGTGCGAACCCATCTGCAGGCTCTGTGAACACTACTCCGAGAAGAAAAGGAGCCACCCAAAAAGAGTCTGGGTCCGAAGATGGTTCACCAGAAGAGCAGAGGACGGACTGTACAACAAGCTGATGGTGGAGCTCAGGAGCAAAGACACTCGGGCGTTCCAGAACTTCATGAGGATACCTCCAGCCATGTTTCACGAAGTTGTGCAGCGGCTGACACCCAGGTTGACCAAGGCAAACACCAACTTCCGGCCCAGCCTGGAACCTGGGCTCAAGGTGGCACTCACTCTGCGCCACCTGGCCTCACGGACCTCCTACAGGAGCATGCAGTACGGCTGGAGGGTGCCATCCAACACCATCAGCATTGTGGTCAGAGAAGTGGTGCAGGCCATCATCGAATAATACAAGGAGGAGCTCCTCCAGTGCCTCTCCACTGAAGAAGGATGGAAGAAAGTTGCAGAGCAGTGATATCAGAAGTGGAACTTACCACACACCGTTGGAGCCATAGATGTCAAGCACGTGGCCTGCAAATCTCCAGCCAACTCGGGGTCCACTTATTTCAACTCCAAGGGCTTCTTCAGCATCATCCTCTTCGCCATGGTCGATGCTGACTACAAGTTCATGTACATCGATGCTTCAGGCAACGGCTCCTCTTCAGATGCCCAGGTATACAACGCCAGTCACCTCAAGGAGGGGCTGGAACGCAACCTCATCGTGGGCTTCCCAGATCCAGACCCCCTGCCCAACGACACACAAGATGTGCCCTACTTCATCGTGGGGGATGACGACTTCTATCTCACAACCTACCTCATGAAAGCCATATACCTCCAGATGCCTCACCCGTGAAGAGAGGATCTTCAACTACAGGCTGTCCAGGGCAAGGCGGGTGGTGGAGAACGCCTTTGGCCTCCTGGCCAACAGGTTCCAGGTACTTCTCACCACCATGCAGCATTGCCCACAGACCGTGAGGAGGATCATGGAAGCTTGCTGCATCCTGCACAATCTCATGCGCACCCGCTACCCAGTCTTGCAGAACAGGCTCGTGGACCTCCAACAAGCTAATGGGGACATGGAGCCTGGGGAATGGAGGCAAGGGCAAAACCTGATCGACACTGAGGATGTGCAAGGCCCCAACAGAGCCTCACAAGAAGCGAAGAAGCAGCGCAACCTCCTGAAACACTGGTGCAACTCCCCAGCTGGAGCAGTGGAGTGGCAAGACAGGATGGTAGATGCTTAATGGATGCTTCCTTCAGCCTGTCTCATCACACGGATGAGATTGGGCGATGTATGTTTGGTTGGCCTACAATGAACAGGGCGTTTAATAAAGAGTTGTGTTTATGTTGACATGTGTGGATAATTATTACATTATTATTCATAATAAAGGGCCGTAGATGTGGCACCTGGGAGGGTGGACCATACAGTCCCACTATGCTTGCACTGGAGGTTTATCTATCCCACTGCTATCCTAACCCATCCCACAGCTATTACCCATCCCACAGGTATCCTAACCCATCCCAAAGCTATCCTTACCCATCCCACAAGCATGCAAAGGCTTAAACCATTTCTAAAAGTTTCCACCAAGACTTTATTAAAAAAAAGAAATGAAGTAAGTGTGTGAATCAAAAACAGACTTTATTAACAACAAGCTATAAGACAAAAATGAGTCTCTGGCACTCCTCTTGGTCGCTCAGTCTCAGCCGTGAAGGGTGCAGGTGCTGTGGAGGTGGCTGGTGCTGGAGTGCTTGTCATCAGCTCCTCCAGAAGCAGAAGCACCAGAAGTGCCAGCCCCAGAAGAGCGAGCCCGTGCTGCAGAAGCCCCAGCAGAACCAGAGTGAGGGCCAGGGGGCGGGATGGTAGCCCTGTCCCTCTTGCCAGGGCTGGCAGCAGATGGCTGAGGCTTGCTGTGCTTCCGCATGGTTGTGAGGTTGCTGGCTGGCAGGGAGGCTGGCAGGAACCAAGGTTGGCAGGGAGGCTGGCACCAAGGCAGGCAGGAAAGCTGGTAGGGAGGCTGGCACCAAGGCTGGCAGGCAGGCTGGCAGGCAGACATGAACCAAGGCTGGCAGGAAGGCTGGCAGGCAGACATGAACCAAGGCTGGCAGGAAGGC
>BLBF01000019.1:38318158-38337365 GCA_015471245.1 Laticauda colubrina
ATTCTACATGGACTTTGCTAACTGAATATCCCTGAATGGACTGACTATATGGTAAATGACTATTGGACTGTTATATGACTATGCCATAAACTTATACTGGAATAAAATATATTCTTGATAGCACAAGCGTATCTTTTATTTTTACTGTATGTTAATAAACATACAAGCTTAGCTCACTCATTTATCTGTGTGCCTATCTGACTAACGCTGCACATTCTGTTTAGCTTGTCTACCTAACCCTGGTTGGGGAACCCAGGCTTAACACATCTGATTGTGGAGACTAATAAATAAAAGCATATGCGATTATAAGTCTATTAATCTTTAAAGAACAATAAGACTCATTTTTGCTGCTTTTGTTTAACACAGATACAAAGGGCATTTACAGAGTAAGATATTGTTTTGGCTGCCTGTGTAAAAATTGAGAAAAATTATAACATGAAAAATTATCAACATTATGAAATATGAGGTTGTAATACTTTGCAGTAAACATGTAGAAAGTATATCACCCCTGTGATTTGCTACTGTTGTCCAAGTAGGTTCCAAAATATCCAAAATCCAAATCCAAAATGTTTCCAACTTCTGTTTGTTGGAAGTAGCAACATCTAGCCAAATATAACTGAACCTCAAAAGTTATGCATAACTTGGCCTGATTACCATAATACTTGATGGGAGATTACAAAGATTTCGTGGAACTGCAAAACTGTAGGTTAGATTGGGAGACAGTCAGGGGTGGGATTCAAATTTTTTAACCACTGGTTCTGTGGGTATGGCTTAGTTGGTAGGTGTGACTTGGTGATCATGTGACTGGGTGGATGTGGCTTGGTGGTCATAGTGTTGGCTGGGCATGGCCAACTGAATATCATCGAGACATGCATCTCCTTGCCTGGCCTCTCATGACTGTGGGAATGCTGCAATAGTCGTAAGCGTGAAAAATGGTCATAAGTCACTTTTTTCAATGCTATTCTAACTTTGAATGGTCACTCCACACAAGAAAATTCCAGCAAAGGAGGAAAAAAACTCCAGAGATGTTCCTGATACAGGAAATCTAGTCCTGCCAAGAATGTAATAAGGGTTAATGGAGGGGCAGTTTCTGTAAGCAATACCAGAATGTTTCCTTCCTGCCTTCCTTACAGGATTAGGCTAGTATTTTTTCTAACAACTGGTTCTCCGAACTGCTTCGAATGTTAACAACCGGTTCTAGCGAAGAGGTGCAAACTGGTAGAAGCCCACCCCTGGAGTCAGTCCTCCAAAACATTGGCAAATCATTTTGTTGTGACTGTCAGGAATGAATCCAAGAAACCTGAGGTTCAGCTTGACTTGACTAGACACTTATAAATTCATCTTTCTTTCCAATATTTTGGATTGGACCATTTTTGACATAATAGTATTTATTTGTTAGGGAGGTAAATATTTTCATTACTCTCTTGGTGGACAGAACTACTGAATTACAAGTATTATTTTCAACCAACAGAATTCTGCAAGCTGCAAAAATACAATATCCTATTAAGCTTATTACTTCTATTAGAACTGATTAATTATATACTAGTTGGTGCTTTTAAGTTTATATTTTGTAGGGTGGATTAAGGCTCGTTGATGCCCTAAGCACTGACAAATCTTGGTGTCCCTCTCCTTTGTACATACTGTGCAAAAGAAGCCAAGCTTAGGCTACATAAAAGTTTTTGTGGTGCTCCCTTTGGGCCTGGAGCCCTAAGCATGTGCTTCGTCTGCTTAATGGTTAATATGCCACTGCCTATGGGATTAAAAAGAATGTATTACTACTATTTATTGGAAAAATTGTAAATGTATATTGGCTATATTTAGATATAATTGGCAGACTTCCATTACTGCTGCAGTTCTTATATTTATTTCTTCTTTATTGTTTATTTCTTCTTTATTTATTAATATTATTTATTTATTTATATTTATTTATTATATAGTTATTAATATTATTTATTTATTAATATTTACTTATTTATTTCTTCTTTATTTATTTATTTTTATTTATTTGTTTATATTTATTTATATTTATTTATATTTATGTATATTTATTTCTTCTTTATTGTGGCCTTCTATATTCAATCTTTTTATGTTGACTAATATATTGTATGTTTCCTATGACCAATTGCTTTGCATTAGAAGAGGAGGGAAATATTGGATAAACAAGAACCAATCACTTCCTAATGGGAGACCCTTCCAGGCTTTATGAGGGGAAAAAAAGAGAAATTTCTGTCTCTATAGTGACATTTTATATAACATACTGCCAACTGAAAGCTTTTGAACAACACCCTGAAGCCAATCTATAAGCAGCATTTTTTTAAAAAAGTAAAGGCCCTGTCACACTGCCCAATGGATGCAAAACGTTTGTAAAAAGGACACAGCGGACGAGAAAAATGTTCCATCCGTTGTTATCCGCTCTCAAAAGGGGCGAAAATTTGCATAACCAGAGCGGATAACATGGAAAGGAATGGACGGGGGGAGGACACGGGGCGGATGGAAAACGGATGCAGAGCGGAAGCCTAGCGGATGGAAGCGGATGGGAGCGGATGGCACATCCGCTAGGCTTCCGGGGGACCTCAGCAAAGCGGATGCAGAACGGATACAGTGGATGCAGAATGGACGCCGAGCGGATGAAGCGGATGCACAGCGGATGAAGCGGATGCAGAGCGGAAGCCTAGTGGATGCACAGCGGAAGCCTAGCGGATGCCTGGTGTCAATTGCGCATGCGGGGGGGATTTATTGTGTCAGCCCCGCGGATTTAAAGAAAGCAGCTCGGAAGCAGGTCACCATTCCGAGGAAAGACCTGCTGCCAGACGCATTGAGTGCCTTGCCTGCCTGCCTTATTGCCTGCCATCCTGCCATCCTGCCATCCTTGCTGCCTGCCTAGCTGCCTGCCTTGATGCCTGCCTCCCTGCCTGCCTTGCTGCCTGCCTTGCTGCCTGCCTCCCTGACAGTCTTGCTGCCAGCCTTGCTGCCTGCCTCCCTGACAGCCATGCTGCCTCCCTGCCAGCCTTGCTGCCAGCCTTAGTGCCTGCCTCCCTGCCAGCCTTGCCGCCTGCCTTGGTGCCTGCCTCCCTGCCAGCCTTGCTGCCTGCTTCCCTGCCAGCCAACAACCCCACAAACATGGGGAAAAAGAGGAAGCCTCAGCCATCTGCTGCCAGCCCTGGAAAGAGGGACAGGGCCACCCTCCCGCCCCCTGGCCCTCACTCTGCTCCTGCTGGGGCTTCTTGTAGGACGGGCTCGCTCTTCTGCAGCTGGGGCTTCTGCTGCTTCTGCTTCTGGAGGAGCTGATGATGATGCTTCTAGCGGTGGTGCTTCTGCTCGTGCTTACTCTGTTGAGGCTGCTTCTGGCGGTGGTGCTTCTGCTGGTGTTTACTCTGCTGAGGCTGCTCCTGAAGGTGGTGCTTCTGCTGGTGCTTATTCTGCTGAAGCTGCTGCTCGTCCTGCTGGTCCTGCTGGTTCTGCTTGTGCTCCTGGACTTGCTCGTCCTGCTCGTGCTCTGGTCTTGCTCGTCCTGCTCGTCCTGCTCGTGCTCCTGGTCCTGCTCATGCTGGTGATGATGATGATGCTGATGATGCTGATGATGATCCTGCTGGTGATGCTGCTGCTGCTGATGATGATGATGATGATCCTGCTGCTGCTGCTGCTGCTGGTGGTGGTGTGGAGGACCAGCCCCTACAAACTGGAAGCCTTTCTGATGAGGGCCCATCTGGTCCTGGCAAAGGGAGGAAGAGGCATATGCGGGAACGGGAGAGGAGGCAATACTCCATTGAGGAGGAACACGAGGATGAGGTGCTGGAGTGGCTGAGAGAGAATGACTATCTGTGGCGGAAAGGACACTGGCTGTACAGGGATACCAAGCGGAAGCAGGCTGCTTGGAGAGAGAAGGCGGAGAGTCTGGGCTACACATCGGAGGTGCTCCTCGGCTGGTGGAAACATATGCACACCTAGTACGGGAAGCTGCACCTCAAGAAATCTGGCCAGGCCACGGTTAAGCTGACGGACAGAGAGACCTATGTCATGGCCAGGTGCAGCTTCCTGGAGGGTGAGATCTGCCACCGAGGAGCAGCAGCAGCAGCAGCCCCTCTCACGACCCGCTCTCTCCGGCAGTCTGCTGAGAGCCAGTCCTCTTCCGGCCGAGAGTCACTCCCTGTCTCCAGGCAGGTTTCTGTGGAGCGTGCCATGGTGGAGAACCCGCAGACAGGTGTTGTAACCGTGGTGGAGCGCGTGGAGTGGTGCGGTGGGAGAAAGGAGATGGCACGTCCCCCACAGCCCTACCCACATCCACCCCCAGCTCCACCTCCACAGAAAGGCAGAGAGCCAGACAGCAGGAGGGGCAGAGCCACACTGTCCTGCTGGAGATCAGGGACACCATCCGCACCAGCATAGATCTCCTCTCTCAGATGGTCCACACTGACTCCTCATCCTCCAACCGCAAGCCTATCCTCACCTATGTCAACCAGACCCTCGTGGACATGGCGGAACCCCAGTACCAGGTGGTGAAGGACCGGATCACCGAGCTGCTTCACAACCCTCCAGATCCAGAGGAACCTGTTCCCACCCAGTCCAGGTCTGCTCCTCCACCCCAAGTGATGTCCCTCCCATTCCAAGGCTTCCCACAGGCCCTCACCTACCAGGGATACGGCTACCAGGAGGTCCAGCACCACAGGCAGCAGTCCTTCCCAGTCCAGGCACAGAGTCATCAGGCGACACTGTTGCCACTGGTTCCACCGATGCCACTGATACCACCCACGCCAATGATGCCACCGACAGCGATGCCACCCACACCACTGATGCCACCAATGCCAGTCCTCACCCAGCTGCAGACCAGACAGCCCCACTACATTGCTCCTTCCTCCACCCCACAGCCAAACCTGGCCTCAGTACATCTGTCCTCGGTACTGGGGCTGACACCACATGGCATGGAGGAAGGAGCTCTCAACATCACGGGGCTGAGCCAGCTGTCCGAGAGCTTCCTCAACACACCGTCACCTGTTGTCCTCTCGGGGCCAGGCACTCCAGTGGTGCTTCAGACGAGCACTCCAGCACCAGCCACCTCCACAGCACCTGGACCCTTCACCCCTGAGACTGGGCACACCTCTGAGTGACCAAGAGGAGTGCCAGAGACTGGGTGGCTACCTGTAGTCTTTATTTGGACTTGACTTGGGTAATTTTTCTTTTACAGCTTGTGATTAATAAAGTTTATCTTTGATTCACACACTTGCCTCATTTATTTTATTAAATAAAGTTTTGGTGGAAACTTTTAGAAATGGTTTAAGCCTTTGCATGTTTGTGGGATGGATAAGGATAGCAGTGGAGTGGGCAGGGATACCTTTGGAATGGGTAATAGCTGTGGGATGGGTAAGGATAGCAGTGGGGTGGGCAGGGATACCTTTGGGGTGGGTAATAGCTGTGGGATAGATAAACCTCCAGTGCAAGCATAGTGGGACTGTATGGTCCACACTCCCAGGTGCCACACCTATGGCCCTTCATTATCAATAACAATGTAAGCATTGATCCACACATGTCAACATAAACACAACTCTTTATTAAATGCCCTGTTCATTGTAGGCCCACCCAACATACATGGCCCAATCTCATCCGTGTGATGAGACAGGCTGAAGGAAGCATCCATTAATCATCTACCATCCTGTCTTGCCACTCCACTGCTCCAGCAGGGAGTTGCACCAGTGTTTCAGGAGGTTGCGCTGCTTCTTCCCTTCACGTGAGGCTCTGTTGGGGCCTTGCACATCCTCAGTGTCTATCAGGTTTCACCCTTGCTTCCATTCCCCAGGCTCCATGTCCCCATTGCCTTGCTGGAGATCCACGAGCCTGTTCTGCAAGACTGGGTAGTGAGTGCGCATGAGATTGTGCAGGATGCAACAAGCTTCCACAATCCTCCTCACGGTCTCTGGGTGATGCTGCATGGTGGTGAGAAGTACCTGGAACCTGTTGGCCAGGATGCCAAAGGCGTTCTCCACCACCCGCCTTGCCCTGGACAGCCTGTAGTTGAACATCCTCTCTTCACGGGTGAGGAGTCTGGAAGTGTAGGGCTTCATGAGGTAGGTTCTGAGGGAGAAGGCGTCACCCCCCACAATGAAGTAGGGCACATCTTGCGTGTCATTGGGCAGGGGGTCTGGATCTGGGAAGCCCATGATGAGGTTGCGTTCCAGCCCCTCCTTGAGGTCACTGGCGTTGTATACCTGGGCATCTGAACATGAGCCGTTGCCTGAAGCATCGATGTACATGAACTTGTAGTCAGCATCGACCATGGCGAAGAGGATGATGCTGAAAAAGCCCTTGTAGTTGAAATAAGTGGATCCCGACTTGGCTGGAGCTTTGCAGGCCACGTGCTTGCCATCTATTGGCTCCAATTGTGTGGAGGAAGTTCCACTTCTGATACCACTGCTCTGCAACTTTCTTCCATCCTTCTTCAGTGGAGGGGCACTGGAGGAGCTCCTCCATGTACTCTTCGATGATGGCCTGCACCACTTCTCTGACCACAATGCTGATGGTGTTGTGTGGCACCCTCCAGCCATACTGCATGCTCCTGTAGGTGGTCCCTGAGGCCAGGTGGCGCAGAGTTAGTGCCACCTTGAGCCCAGGTTCCAGGCTGGGCCGGAAGTTGGTGCTCTGCTTGGTCAACCTGGGTGTCAGGCGCTGCACAACTTCGTCAAACATGGCTGGAGGCATCCTCATGAAGTTCTGGAATGCACGAGTGTCTTCGTTCCTGAGCCATCAGCTTGTTGTACAGTCCGTACTCTGCTCTTCTCCCAATCCATCTTCAGACCCAGACGCTTCTTGGCCGCTTCCTTTTCTTCCCGTAGTAGAGTTCACAGAGCCTGTAGATGGTTTCGCACTGTTGCAGAAGGATGGTGGCTACTAAAAGGAGTTTGTTTCGATCCATGGTGGACGTGACTGGATGCTGTGGAAGAGGAAGAGGCAGATGAAGGCTTCAGAGGTCTGCACAGCAGGGCTGCTGGTCTGAAAGTGAGATGCAGGTGAGTTGCTCCCCCTTTTTATAGGCAGTATAGGTTTTCCCCTATGTGTCCTTTTGCATCCTCTAGGCATCCTCTAGACATCCTTATTATCCGAGATAGGTCCCCTCTGCGAACGCTTTTTCCACTTTAAATGCTTTCTTTGCGTGCTGCATCCGCTTTCATCCTTTCTCCGTCCATGCTACTAACGCTGCGCATCCGTTCCGTGTCCGTTCCGCTTCCTCCCTGCATCCGAGTGGATGCAAGTTTTGCGGATGCAGAACGGATGCCTAGCGGATATAGCAGATGCGTAACGGATGCAGAACGGATGTCCCCCGTATGCCTAGCGGATGCAGAACGGACGCATTGGATACATTTTCCGCTCAAAAGTTTTGAGCAGCTCAGAACCCTCTGAGCGGATGAAACATCAATAGACAGATGCTGGACGGATAGAGAGGAAGCAAAATGGAGGCAGTGAGTACAGAATGGAAGCATCGTGTTAACCAACGGATGGAAAGAGGATGTAAAATGGAGAAAAACACTTACCATCCGTTGGTTAACACGATGCTTCCATTCTGTACTCACTGCCTCCATTTTGCTTCCTCTCTATCCGTCCAGCATCTGTCTATTGATGTTTCATCCGCTCAGAGGGTTCTGAGCTGCTCAAAACTTTTGAGCGGATGAAACATCAATAGACAGATGCTGGACGGATAGAGAGGAAGCAAAATGGAGGCAGTGAGTACAGAATGGAAGCATCGTGTTAACCAACGGATGGTAAGTGTTTTTCTCCATTTTACATCCTCTTTCCATCCGTTGGTGCAGTGTGACAGGGGCTTTAGGAGTTCAAATGAAGTCAGTTATTGCACTACTGCTGTAGAGAAGTATATATAGTTCATATAGAGAATGGGTAAACCAATTATTTGAATAAGAGCTGCTGCTATATAAGAAAAACTGATTAGCAGTCCATCATAACATTTAAACCTTATTCCATATGGTCTTGCCATAGCAACACTGTTTAAAGGGTTTCTTTTCACAACACTGCCTTCTTGTTGTTCCAAGTCAGTGAGTGAAGATTTCAGTTGTTCATATGTTTACCCATAGTAATATATCTTCCACTTTATTCCATAAGTCAATCTCAAGGTCTGCAAAGTTTGTTGCACATGAAAGAGCTTGAGACTCTTGACATATAGAATATCGAGAAAATAAACTTTGTTCAGTTTCAAAGAAAGAAAAAATATAAAATATTGCCTCAATATATTAAAATAAGAGTTTGTCCAATCAGCACATCATGGAGATAAGTGTGAGGTCTATCCATTCAACATCCCAGTCAGCAATCTTCTAGGAAAGAAACCGTATTGTGAATTATGCAATAAGAGTAAATCTATCAAAGCTAGCCTTGTAATTGGTGTGATAGTACTAATTCTTGGCTGACTGGTGATTTCAGTACCAGAAGAAAACATTGTGATATGCAGATCCTTATCTGCCATCACCAAGCCCAGGTAGGAACCTTTCAGAATACTCTTTTTTATGAGAAGAAACAGCAAGTTTCCTCTGCTGGGTGGTGGGGAACTGAAAGTGTGGAATCTGAGATATGGTACTTCAATTATAGCCAATTATGGTCAGAGGTAGTATGAGAGAAATGGTCCCTTTGTGAAAAAAGAAGTTACTGACAGGACAATGATGAGATATGTAATGGTATACTAGACTTTGAAAAGATACCATTTTTTTCAGTTGAATCATTGATGGAGAAGTTATGTAATAAAACTGATTAGAGGGACGCAACATCTGAAAATGAATTAGAAAGCTGTAGTGTAAACCCTGAAATACAAAAGCTTGTGCATTCCTAGGAAGCCATGAAAAAGAGTTCATGGTCTGGATGTCTTTAAATAGGATGACATGGTTAACCAGTCCATCAAATCCTCATCTCGTACTGTTATCTTATCTACTATTGCAATATGGTTTGTTGGTTTTACTTTGGTTCTGTTAAGATTAGCATTCAGGGATGAGATTCTACCGGTTTGCACTGGTTCATTAGAACTGTTTGTTCCTGTTCCTGGTAGTTTGGAGAATCAGTAAAACAAGCCCTGGCTGGCCTTGCCCCTCTCCGGCCACTCCTCCATTCCCTGCCCAGTCAGTTATTCCCTGCCCAGTCAGACGTTGCATGCATGCATGACAATCGCTGACAGCATTCTTCCCTGCCTGCCCTGCCCAGTCACTCCTTATAGCACATGTGCACTCGCTTCCCACATTTTTCCGCCCGCCATTATCACTTCCAGCAGCAGCAACAGTCAGCCAGCCAACCAGCCAGCCATCGCTGTCTGCCTTCCACCATCTGATTTTAGCCAAGTGCAGGCCAATGCTATGCAAGCTCCACAGCCTGGAAGATCCGCTCTCACAAGGCTTGACTCCCATCATTCTCACAGTGGTGGCCTGCATTCAGCCAAAGCGTGGAGGCTCTCCAAGCCCCAATCACCCACATGCTTCTGCCAGCCCCAGTTGAGTCCTGACTCCTGGGCCAGTCTAGGCCACCACCGCCATGCCACTGCCGCCACTCTCACCCTTGACATCACCGCTGCCATAAGCCCCAGTTGAGTCCTGACTCCCAGACTGGCCTAGGCTGCCATGCCACCCTGCCCTCAACACTTGTATCCTAGCAAGCTTCCCCCTCTCCCCCACTTGCCTAGCTTGCTTAGCAACCAGCACCATGACTCCATGCAGAACTTGTGACCTAACAAGCTTCCTGCCCCCACATGCCTGGCTTGCAGGTGGCTGAGAGGAAGGCGAGCCAGGGCTGACCCGTCACCATTGGGGTCCCGCCTGGATTCTCCACAGCTGCTGGGCCTTGCCTTGTCAGGATGGGAGGTGGGGTGCAACCAGGGAGCACAATGCAATGCCTCCCACATCAGCCCTTGCCTGTTGCCCCTTCCCTCTGCCACCCGCCGACCTCCACGTTTTGGCTGAATGCAGGCCACCACTGTGAGAATGATGTGAGTCAAGCCTTGTGAGAGCGGATCTTCCAGGCTGTGGAGCTTGCATAGCATTGGCCTGCACTTGGCTAAAATGCTCAGCCCGAGGGAGGGGCAGCTGGCAGAGGGCAATGCAGGCAGCATAAGCCTCATCTTCCTAGTTGCCTCCCACCCTTTCAGTGGGCAGAAGCCCCAGCAGCTGTGGAGAATTCAAACGGGACAAGATGCCCTGGCTGGCTCACTTTCCCTCTGCCACCAGCTGCAGGAGGAAGGTAAGTTTGCAGGCAGTTGGTAGGCTGCCTCGCCCATTCCACTGGCAGCTCTGGGCTAGGCAGCGGTTTGGGCTTTCCCAACTGTCTGCAAACTTACTTTCCTCCAGGGGTGGAATTCAAATATTTTAATAACTGGTTCTGTGGATGTGGCTGAGTTGATAGACGTGGCTTGATGGTCATGTGACTGGGTGGACGTGGCTTGGTGGTCATGTTATTGGCTGGATGTGGCCAACTCGATATCAATCACATTGAGGCACACATCTCTTTGCCTGGCCTCTCATAACTGTGGGGATGCTGCAACAGTTGTAAGTGTGAAAAATGTCATAAGTCACTTTTTTCAGTGCCATTGTAAGTTTGAATGGTCATTCCACACAAGCAAAGTACCAACAAAGGAGGGGGGAAAAACTCCAGAGATGTTCCTGAGATAGGAAGTCTAGTCCTGCCAAGAATGTAATAAGGGTTAAAGGACAGGCAGTTTCTGTAAGTAACACCAAAATGTTTCCTTCCTGCCTTCCTTACAGGATTAGGCTAGTAATTTCTTCTAACAACTGGTTCTCCGAACTGCTTAGAATGTTAACAGGTTCTAGTGAATAGGTGCAAACTGGTAGAATCCCACCCTTTCCTTCCTCCCATGGCTGATGGCAGAGGGAAAGGTGAGCCAGTCAGGGTGGGTTGCCTCACCTTTCCTACAGCTCACCTCTCCCGCAGCTGCTTGAAGTTCCCAGCAAGTCCCTTTCCTTTCCCCAAAAGGTGAGGAGGAAGTCCCAGCCATGGCCCCTCTGTTGGAAGCTTTGCCTGCTGGCTTTTCTGGAAAATGCGGGATCGGGCGTGAATGGACAATCGCTCCCAATCCCTGGGACTCTGGGAGACTCAACATGAGCTACGCTGCCAATAGTACTTTGTTGGAAGTGTGTGTGTGTGTGTGTGTGTGTGTGTGTTTCAGGTGGGTCTCCTCACTTTAAGAGAGAGAGGGAAGGAGGAAGGGAAGGGATATATAGAGAGAGGAAGAGAGAAAGAGAGAGAGGGAAAGAGAGAGAGGGGGAGAGAAAGAGAGAGGGAAAGAGAGAATGAGAAAGTGGGGAAGAGAGAAAGAGGTAGAGAGAGAGAGAGAAGGAAGAGACAAGAAAGAAAAGAAAGATAAAAGGAAAAGAAAGGAAAAAAGGGATAGACAAAGGGGGGATGGAAGGAACGGATAGAAAGAAAGAATGGGAGGGGGGAGAAAGTGAATGAGATATATGAATGGATAGATACATGGAAGGAAGAAGGGAGAGAAAAAAAGGAGGAAGGACACAAACTGTGGCTTCAGAAGATTCTTTGAAACAGCACAGCAATCTAGGGCTGGCCTGGAAGGGATCTCAGAGGTCATCTAGTTCAACCCCGTTTTTCCTTTGCTTAAAGAAACATCAAGATGAATACTAAAATAATTGTATGTGTTTATTTATTTCTTTAGTATCTGTTTTGTTTTTATGATTAATAAAAACAAGTGTAAATACAAGCAATGTATAAAGATCTATGTTGAAGCTACTGGCTGCTGAAGCCAGTAATAAATTAAAACATTGGATTGAATAAGCTCTTATGCAGCTGGAGGGATTTTACTGTTATATTTACTGATGAAAGCAAACTAGTCCATATTCTGATTTCCACAGGTCTGAATATGAGTCCTCTTTTTTCTTTGTGATTTTGACTGAAAATTCAAAACATACAGATGGACTAATATTTTATTCTTATATTATTGAATCCATTAAGTAATTGAATATGATGATAATAACAATGGTGTCCCCACTGCTTCAGTTAAAAAGGTGAAAACCTTCAGAAGTCCTCTTTGATCACACAAATTCACCAAGGCTTCTCTTCATGTCTACAGAATGACAGGCCTAAAACATGAAGTTATTTGATTTGATTCATTAAGGCTTAAAAAAGAGAAAATAAAAGAAATAGGTAATTATTGTTAGATACATGGTGACCACAAAGCTAGAAGGCATTAACTATAAATTAGCCAATTAAGTATAACTTTTGCTTCATGAGTAGTTTAATACTGCAGAAATGTGCTAGGAGATACTTAAGATATGAGGCTATATACATGCTCTTTAAACAATCCATTATCTGAGAATAAATTACTCACCCCAATTACAAATGTGAGGAAATCAGTTTTTTTATTGTTTGTTTTAGTAGGACCCACGTATACGATTTCATGCTAACTAAATGAAAAGAATCTCTTTTAAATAGCCTTTGAGTGTAATTATTCTGTTTTTCTCAGAAAACAGTAGGAAAATGTTTTCTTTCATCCTATATTGACACGAGTAGGTTTTTAAAATATGGCAAAACCAGCAAAGCAGAAAAACAGGAACTGTTTTTACAAATAGTTGTTCCCTTTCTTTTATTACAAAATTATTCAGCTTCCTGATGAATAATCACAGCTTTTGTTGTCAACCAGCCCATTTTAAATTATCATATATATCCAGGTGTGATGTATGGGCTTTTACTCTTTACCTTACAAAGTTTCTAAAAATGGAAGAAAAGGGGCTTGAGGATAACAAACAAAATTCCCTAGACTTTGAAAAGCAGAATTAACTTATAATGCCGCCAAAACTCTGGAATTTGGATTTGTTTTTGAGAGATTAGCTACATACCTGGATTACAAAAATTTGGCAAAACTCCAGTGACAGTAAAGAATTAACACTAAGAATTAATTACTTTAAAGATCAACTTAAAGAAGTGTTTCTCATCAATCAGATGTCCTTGTCAGTCTTGAAAGCAAAAAATGGAAGCCTAACTCTGTCCTTTGTTTTTCCTCCGCAATTCATATTTAGGAGTACACATTTCCCAGTGTGAAAGTAATATTGAATCTTTGAGGCTAACTGTCTTTAATAGAATTCCTCTCCACAAATTTAATCCAGTCTGCTCTTGTGAAGCCATTAAAGTTGGTGTTATTTTTGTTTTTACCATTCAAGGGTTGTGGGCAAGTTAGAGGCAACAAGCAGAAAAAGAGGTTGGCAAGGCATTTCCGGTTGACATTGTAGCAAGATTGGACATGGGAAGTGCAGCTCCGTGCTCCCTTGCTGAGTTCTCCCATTTATGGGCTCCAAAAGAAGCCAAAGCCGCCCTGTAGGGGATAGCAAACCAAGTGGGGCATAATGAGAGATCAAGAAGAGCTGCATCTCTCCTTCCTGACCTGGAGCTTTTTTCCCTCTCAGCCACAATGAGGCGAAGAGGCAGCCAATGACCATCAAAGCACGTGCAGGAGCGGACTTTGGTGAACAACATGTGAACTGGGTGAGGAGATATTTTCTATTAAAATTTGACCCCAATGAAATTCAGGGGAACTGTCTATTTAGAACTATCTGTCAAAGTGGCAAATAAGCATTTTGAACAGTTACTAAACCAGAAGGAGAAAAATTAAAAAAGAAAAAACTTATTCTTTAAAAATATAGAAAATTGGACTCTCAAAGTGAGAAGAAGTGATATTGAGAAGATATTTTAAAATGTTGGAACTATGGATTAAAAAAAATAATACTGCTTTTTTACTTGAATTATAATTCAGAACAATTTAAAAAAGTTGCAAGTAATAACACTGTGAAGAGCGCCATCTGCTGATGAGAGGAAAAATATACAAGCCTGGGAACAACCACTTGAAAGACTGTAAAAACACTTATTGGATTACATTCATCAACCCTAGGACCACTGGAGACCTGAATATTTAAATAAGATCTTTAAATAAAAAGACCTCCAAATGTTATGCTAAGTGATTAAATTCATAAAAGTGATTTGAGGAGGCTTGGATATGATCTATTTAAATGGATTTGACTGATTACTTATGATATATAAAGAATTGTGATTTGTGTAAGCTCAGCTTGGAATAAATGGTTCCTGGACTTTTGGCTAAAAAAGGGATCTACTAAAACAAAATGTGCAACACAAGGTGAAATGGGTGGAATCTTAAATGAGATGGAGCTGATGTTCCAAAGCATTAAGGATTTTATACAGAAACAACATAAGGTGACTGTGGAATTATTTGATGGCATAGGCCAAAAACTGAAAAATATTACACAAGGGACAAGTAGTGGTAGGATTCAAATTTTTTAACTACCGGTTGTGGCGGCATGGCTTGGTGGGTGTGGCAGTGGAAGCACACTGTAAAATCTCCAGTCAGAGGTGGTATTTGTCAGTTCTCCGAACTACTCAAAATTTCTGCTACCAATTCTCCAGAACTGGTCAGTACCTGTTGAATACCACCTCTGATATGGGTGGTACAAGTAAAGACCAGGATGTTCAGACAAGTAAAGACCAGGATGTTCAGGAAAGAAAGAAACCAGCAGAAGGAATGTAGGAAAAAGCAGAACCAAGAAACCAATGAAAAGAAGACAACAAGAAGGAGATATTATCAAAATTAATAATGACTAAGGAATTCAAACAGGAAGAAAACACTTCAAAAGACTTTTAAAAAGACTTAATGGGAAAAACAGGAAGATATTTTGGGAAAGGAGATAGGGATTAGAACAGATAGCTTTAGGGAAGGAAGAAAAAGTTGGATTGAACAGTCAGGATGCAGATGTAGATAGAGTTAAAGATTTAAGAGAAGAATATAGGAGGCAAGTTAAAAAAAAGAATAAGATTTAAGGTATTGATGCAGCCGAGAGATGATGGATAGAAAAAAAAGAAGGAAAAAAAAATCCTTCAAGAACATATTTTAACAAAAACATGTGTATTAACAATAGAATTATATAGACCGGATAATTATTTTGTATATATTGTATTAGGCACTAGGATAATATTTTAATACAAATAGATATCAAGAGTGAAATGTGGGAATTTTGAATAAGAACTAAGCATTAATTGGAAAATTAGAGAATGAATGATGATATTATTAACATGTCTAAATAATATGATTGTCAGTAAAATAATAAAATTAAACAATGAGTAAATAGATAATGAAAAAATATATTTTAATATAAGCATGTGTATTAATAGTAGAATTATATGGATTGGATGAATGGAAGGAATATGAATAGATTTATCCTATATGTTTAAAACGATATTGTGATTGGTATTAGAATTGTATATTGAAACATGGAACAATGAAAGAATGAAGGATAACACTTTAATATATATAGATGTGAAGAGTTAAATAAAGGAAATATGAATAATAAAGCAGGTGAAAGAAAAGAAACACTACAGTGACATAAATAAAATTAAAATAGAAATAAAAGAGGAATAATAATATACAAATTTTAACATAACAAGATATGTGTAATAATAAGAGGGAGGTTTAGAAATTGAATGGTGGTAGTATCAGATATGTTTAAACAATATGAAATAATGAAAATGAAATGTACTCATCATATTATGTTTATTTGTACCAAAATGTATGATATCCAGGTGTCACGCTGTTCACACATTGATATCTAAAAGCAATATAAAATAAAAAATTTGACCAAAAACAAAAGAGTTTGACAAGCAGTGGAGGGATTCTTTTTATTACCGGTTCTGCAGGCATGGCAGAGGAAGGATACTGTAAAATCTCCAGTCAGAGGTGGTATTTGCCCATTCTTAAAATTACTCAAAATTTCCACTACTGGTTCTCCAAAACCTGCTGAATACCATCTCTGTTGACCAGGTATTTGTGTGTTGTTGTAATGTACAATAGAGCAAAAGCTTTTATATTCTGTGTCATAGTTCATGCCTTTTATTTTATTATTTTCTTCATATTGCATATGATGAAATTGACCTTTTTACAATTCTGAGAATTTCTCAACCCATTCTGAATGTTGATGTTACTGAGAAGGTTAAAACAAAAATAATATTTTTCATAAAATAAAATTGACTTAGTTAAATTGTAAGATGCCAATTCTACAGTTCCTGAGCCATGGGCAAATTCTAGCTGTAAAATAACTACATACGGCTTCTGTAATAGGATTTGCAGTTAAGGACTACCATGCAACCAAACAGAATTTGACAATATACATTTAAGGAATGTATACTGTTAAGTGAGTAGGATGAGTTTACACAGTAGAGTTATTGGCGGAAGCAGTGCTGTTGGGGTTTAATATTAATGACCTAGTGAAGTAGACAACTATTATTCTTGTTAGGGAAATTACAATTGATGTGTTTTCATGGAAAGTAATTGTTAGATGATCTTCTTTAGATCTTCTGAACAAACAGCAACCTAACCCTAACCTTCAACCCCTGCCTTATACCACTATGTCTCCACCTCTTCTTCCATAATGCAATTCAAATGTGTATGAAAGAAGCCAAGGAGATATGCCATTCTTTTGATGAGATGGAGACAGAAGTAGGCAAACTTTGGAAAATTGTCAGTTTCATAATTTGGGAACATGTCATGATTGCTTTCACAAAATACATATTATGGGAAAACATACTATACATTGTGCACCCATGTGGAAGTGAGAACATATTCAGAGTTATGGTCTGCAACTGTCCACCACTTATAATCACCAAGGATTGCCTATGTTTATTGTTTTTTTAAAAAAAATCTGTGCAAAGTTTCTCTATTTTTATCTTATCTTCTTTTCCAACATCCTCAACACTCTATCTCTATCAAGATATATTTATTAAAATTTATTTAGTATTATATTTTTACTTGTTAAAGCTTCCACTTTTAAAAATCTAGCACATTATCTATATTGGTTAGCACTCAAACTGTGTTCATTTTTGGGCACCACTTTAAGGAGGATTAAAAGCAGTAGGAACAAATTCAGAGAAGGGCAAAGAAGATAATCAGGATAATAGATTTTTGAATCAAAATTTCCAAATGTATGTGGCTTTATATCTCTCAAGTATCCCTCCAGAAATCATGGATGCTCCATCATTGGAGGTTTTTAGGAAGAGACTGGACATTCACTTGTCTGAGATGGCATAGGTTATCCTGCTTGAGCAGGAGGTTGGACTAGAGTCCCAAATCTTATAAACTTTGAAACAATTGTATTCTATAAAGACATTTTGAATAAGGATGGTGAATTAAAGACTAGACATCAATAATAGAGTCAAGGGGTAAGGGCAGGGGTTCTGACCGGTTCTATAGAACCCCTTGTTAACTTTCTAAGCAGTTCATATAACTGATAGTTAGATGGAATCTCCTTTTGTTTTTTTACCACCCTTATTACATTCTTGGCAGGCAGTCTAGACTTATTGTCTCCAAATGAGGATTTTTTTTTCTTAAAGGGGAAGGGCTGTTTTAAGCTATTTCCACTGCTATTGGGAGGAAACACTTCCCTGCAAATACTTTTTGGCTAGAAAGATTGACATTCAAACATGAGTTTACAAACCCTTTCTGAGTTTTGGTCTAAAACTGGGTTTTGATGAAGTTTAATTCTGTGCTTGGGTGACGTTTAATCCTGTGTTTATTGATGGGATAATTTTCCCTATTCAGCTTTGTTTGGAAAGAAAAAAGATTAATCTCTGTTCCTGAAAAGAAACCGGATTGAGAAATCTGCTAGTTTCTGTGTCTATTTGTTCTGGTAATTGGTTTAAGAAGCAACAGTTAGTGTTGTGATTTAATTATTTCTTTGTGTTTGAATTTTTTCCTGCTTCAAGGTTTCTTTTTCTGTCTGGGGAGGGGGTCTTCCTTCACTGCTTTAGTGGTATCTGGCTCTGTCCTTTTGTGGTGTACTTCCAAGAGACAGGATGCAAGCATGGCACTGATTTTTTTACTGCCTTCCTGGGGGACATGTGACCTTTCTTTAAATCTGGATGATTTCCTTAGGATATCTTGTGAGATGGGTGAGACCAGCTGGTATCTTTAAGTGGTGCAAATGGATCTAAGGATTGCTTCTCCCGGGTGTGCTCTTTCTGGAGAGCTTAAATTACCTCTCTGCTAAAGGGTTTCATTTTATGAATAAGAGTTGGCTGCTGATAGTTATCATTGCATTTTAACTTATTTTAATTCTTCAAGGTGCTCTAGCACCCTGCCTGATTTGTAGCTCTGGCTTGCAGGTATTTTAAATCTAATGATTGGTATTTAGGACAGCTTTTTGCAAACAAAAAAGCTTTAGTATTTTTGTACAGGTAATCCTTGACTTACAATAGTTCATCTAGTGACCATTCAAAGTTACATGGCACTGAAAAAAGTGACTTATGACCATTTTTCACACTTACGGCATTTTCACCATTGCAGCATCCCCACTGTCATGAGAGACCAGATGAGACGCATCCCTTGATGTGAGTGATGTTGAGTTGGCCGCACCCACCCAGTCACTTGGTGACCACCAAGCCACCCCACCTACTAACCCATTCCCACAGAACCGTTTGTTAAATTATTTGAATCCCACTTCTGTCAAGGGGTGGATTTAGATTGGTGGCCATACCTCCAGATCCAAACAAGATATGAGAGGGATGTTAAAACACGGGATAAATAAAGAACCAATGGCACTAGAAAAGATACAAATGGGGACAAACAAAAAACTGTCAAAAATTGTTTCTTTTTCTTATGGGAATAACCACAATTAATGTCATGAACTAAATGACTTGTCAGTCAAATTGATTGATCCAGTAATACTATGTTTTCCTCCAGAAATAACAATGACAGTTTTGACACAATTTTTTTTATTTGAAAATGTTTGCAGGCATTAGTATGATTTGGAAGATGTATTTTAAAAATAAAAAAATATCACTCCTGTTTGAACGGTTATCAAAAGTTGTCAATGGAAATGATGAAGATGACAAATGAACTGTTAATTTGGACAGAGGTAACATTCATTCCAGATTTTTTTAAAAAAAAATCTGAATACTGGAAAGAGGACGTCTATAGGGATATGCAGATTAATGGGAACTGAGTCCCTATGTTATAATGTAATAATGTTATTCAGTTTCATCAAATTTATCAAGAAATCATCTTCCTTAAAGCCTTCCAAAGCCATAATTTTCTCTATGCAACTTTCATGATGACTTCAAAACATATTTTTTCTGCTCAACTGCTATTAATACATTGTGTTTAATAATAATAATAATAATAATAATAATAATAATAATAATAATAATA
>BLBF01000019.1:38374911-38404278 GCA_015471245.1 Laticauda colubrina
CAGAAACACCAATCAATCAAACTCCAAGTCCAATAAACACAGACCAAGACTCCCAACCAATCAGGATAGGCTAGCCTCAAATTTAAAACCAACGGCTGTGAGACCCTGACCCACATACAAACTCCATACAGAAGCCTGATGATGGCAGATGAGATTCTGCTGAAACGTTGCTACAACTTTAAAACTACAATGACGTGGGATAATACCCGAAGGAAGCTGAACAGCATATATATATATATATATATATATATTTGTTTTTTTAAGTTATCGCGGGTACTTACATGTGTGCTGTTCAGCTTCCTTCGGGTATTATCCCACGTCATTGTAAAATTTTTAAAAAAGCACTACAATGACATGGGATAATACCCGAAGGAAGCTGAACAGCACGCGCGCACACACACACACACATACACACACACACACATAATTAGTTTGATAATATAATACATTATTGAAAATTATAATCTGATTTTCAGATGCATTTTTGCCATTTGTTATTTCCTTAAAAAAATAAATCAAACTTGCTTACTATTTGAGCCTTTTGGCAAACCAGCTTTTTTGGCATGACATCTTGCTTTCATCATAGGTCTGAGAGTTCTTCCTTTGTTCCTCTCCTCCTCTCTCATTTATTTCCCTTTTCCTTCTTTCTCCCTCCAGCTCTCATATTTCTCTCTCCCTTCTTTTTCCTCTCATTCTCCCTCTATCATTTTATCTTCTCCTTTTCCCTCTCCCTCTTCTTTCCTTCGTTTCCCTCTTTTTCATTCTTTCTCTCCAGCTCTCATTTCTCTCTTCCCCTCTTTCTCTCTCATTTTTTCCCATTTTCAATCCCATTTTTTCATTGCCCCATTTTCTCTCTCATACACTCATGCGCTGACGTGCACAAGCGAGATACCTTCCTACACCAGGATCACTGTGGTAGCAGTAACTCCTCCCAACTGCACCTGCATGCTCTGGTAGGTAGCTGGCCGTGCTGCGCAGAAGAAGAGCCGGAGCTCTTCCCTCCCTGCATCCGGTGCCAGCTGCTCTTCTCCATTCCCCCCCTTTCCTGAGCCAACACAAAGGGGACCACAGCTGTGCTGAGAAGGATGCAGAATCACAAAAAGCAGCTGGTCACGGGCAGTGAGAAGAAAATGCTAGGGATGCTTCAGTTGTGCAACTTTGCAGAAAGGCTTGTGCCTTCTTGGGATGAAGAGAGCAGGTCACACAATCGGGTCGGCAGGAGATGGGTCAAAGAGCCGCATGTGGCTCTGGAGTCACAGGTTGCTGACACCCGGTCTAAACAAACTTCATTTGCAGAGGGATTGGAGTAATAATTTTTATGCAAAAATTACTTTGATGGAAATGCATTTTCCCAATTCCAAATACATTCCAAAAAAAATATTTGCAGCATATGATTTCTGTACTTCTAATGTACTGTCTATAGATAGAAATAAGTTATTCAGAAACTTGGATGAAACTTGTATGCCGAAAAAGTACTGAGTGTTCCAATGCTAATCAGTACTTAGTACTTCTTTCTCAAAAATTTTTGCAGTGACAGAAAAAATAACATGACATATTTCTTTTTCTATTTCTGCGGTAAATGTTTAATCATTAACTCAGTTTTGCCATCTTAGTGGTCTGCGACTGCTTATTTCACTGCTTCAGACACTGCAGTTTTTCTTACACTGAGGTATTTTAAGGATTGCTCTGAAGTGCTAAGAAGGGACAAGGAAAGCTTCCTGCTTTTCTACAAAATGAAATCCAAATGGATTAGTCCCAGTGGAAAAATCCGCTGTGAGGCGCAGTGGCGGTAACAGGGTGGGGGAAGGGATTGTGTGCACAGGCGCAGGGGGCATGAGGAGGGGGCATGCGTATTGCTTTCTAGGTGCTGGCATGGTAGTACGGGCATGCTGGCGCACTTGCAATTTTTGGCACAGGAGCCCAAAAAGGTTAGCCACCACTGGATTAGTCCATTTGGAAGCAGAAAGATTCAGTTTCATGTTTATAAAGAAGACATAAAGAAGACACCTTATGCAGGCTATGATACCAAAGAGGTCCAATATCTGACTAGGCATTATACTATGCCATAATTTATCTGACATCGAATTCATTCTATAAGATTTAATTGTAATCTGCAAACTCTAATATTATTAATTAGGTACGAGTTCATAGAAAACAATTGTTAAGTGTCTTGCGATTTGCTTTTGTATAAAGTGTCTTATTCCTTCACTCTTATCTTAGACTAGATTATATATATTTTTAAATGGAATAACCAAGATGCCTTTCCTATAGATACAATGAGATTTTTATAGGATATAATGACTAAAACAAAAAACTATATTCAATTTTTTTTTAAAAGAATTGAGAATTCAGCAGAAATTGAACAAGATACAACCCTACAGCCTCCAACCAAGCAAAATAATTACCTGTTTACATATTTAGAGACAATGTTTCATTTTTCACAGAATAAATTGTTTTGTAAATTCTTTAAATAGTAATATATGCAACCAGTTAACTTGAAACAGAATCAAAAGCAGCATTTCACCATCTGTTCTTAAATATGCCAATTCAGTTCTGCTGCTTAAAAGCCAAGACCTCCATCTAGTGGGGAATTGCAGCCTCATGCTGCAAAAGATTCACCTCTTATAAATGGATACCTATATAAATTTAAGATCAATTTCTCTATCTAACTTCTTCTAATTTATAAATCAGTTTATCCAAATATCACAATATATTTACTTTAACACTTATTCAGATATTTTAATATTGTTGTTCCAAAATCAGATATGCAACTGAACACAAGAAATAAGAATTACAAATAATTCAGCAACATTAATGTTCAAAACAACACCAGTTATGAATTTATGGATACTCTGATCTTAACTAATTTAATTTGTTCTGATTAGTTTAAAGAATATAATTTTGGAATCCTCTAAGATAACGTGTGAAGCTTCGATCCCTATTATGTGGTTTTTCATTTCTAGAAGTGGAAAGTCAATAAAGAAAATTTTAACAGTCATATAACTGAAGTCAAGCACTAGATATGTATCACACTTGTTTAAAAGATACAGAATACCACAACATAAAATAGATTTAGATAACCTTTCAAGGTACTATACATTTGTTATTTTCTGCTGTTTTTAACTATCGTAAAACTGAAAAGACTATTTTGTGATGAATAAGTTACCCTGATCTTATTTATTTTGAATTTGCATTCTGATCAGTCATATACCCATCTGAATCTTTATCTAATGAAGTTTCACTCTTGTTGTCCAGCCTTTCATCAGACACATCTTTTTCTGATCTCTGTTCTCCATGGTCATATTCAGTGCCTTCACTTTCCAGTGGAACTGAAATCAGGTCAGGTGACAAGAAGCAGTCGGCATTCAATACCTGTTCTGCAGTCATCCGATTATCATAGCAAAGGAGTTGTGACAGTAGAGATTTAACTTTATCATCCTTGAAAGAAAAAGTCAGTATGAAATATCAAATGAAATATAAATGAACATATTTAATATGCAAAAAGATTAATTAATATTTTATTATATATCTCGGAAATAAAAAACATAAACTGCCTAATCTACTGTAGACAAAAGGCAAAACCTGCAAGATGATGGCCATGATGTCATCTTCGCATACTGTAAACTTTTGAACATGTCACATCTTGCAAATTTTAAGCTCATCATGCAGACTCCCTGAATATATATACTTTTTTAAGAAAAATAAAGGCCCCTCACTCAGGTGAAGGAGAGAGAGAGGCTTCACTTCATTTCTTCTGATCTGTATGCTTGCCATATTTTATCTTTATTCTTTATCCTTTATTGATTTTACTATAATTTCTTTGTTCATTATTAGCTGCCCAGAGTTATAGAATCAGGTGAAATTCAAATTTAATATATTATTGTTGTTGTAAACTGCAAATTCAATGAAAAAAAGTATTATAAAGTAGAAACTCAAAATGATGAAAATATAATCCCTTACAAAATAGTCTGAGATTGCCAAGAGAATGGGTTGGTAAGAAACTGATCCTGTATTGGGCTGGGTGCCTTTCTCAGAAAGTTGCAGAACACAAAGAGTAGATGTTACTGGGTCCTGGAGCAAGCTGAGTCCTATAAGTCCCTGGGTGAGATCTTCCCTTACTCATTGGAGTTGTGAACACTGACCAGCCTGATTTTCCCTTGCTTGTTGGAATTTGTAATCTTGAGAATGGCCTAATCTCTCCTTGCTTGCTAAGTAAGGAAGACATTTGGAAGCTTGAAAGGTCCAGATGCCTCCCTTTTCACTAGATGGGGAAGAAGCTAAAGGTCTGCAGGGTTCCTGAGGAGTGAGAAGTAGAGCACGAGATGGTTTGGGGGATAGTGATAGCCTTGGGAGATCTGGGATAAGTGAACCTGGCCCTGTGCAGACCTCCGAGGACCTCTCCCACCTTAATTTACACTGTGCTCCATTTAATGACTCTCATGTTGCATCAAGGAGAGCAAGTTGTGGGATTATTAAATGAAGCTGTTTTGCTTAACAACCAGCCACTGCAACATGCAACAGTAAAGTCTATCTCCAAAGAAAAGATTAGAATATTAAAAATTAGTACAAAAAACTATTGGAGATTCAGTTTGACTGCTTTTCTGCATGTTAGAAGCTAATCAAAGTTGTAGGAAAATTGCCCTTATAAGCAACACTATTGCACTGTCTACAAAACAACATTAATCTAAAACAGGATAAATAAAAAACAATATGATCAGGAAAATCCTGTGGTGGGAATAAAACATATATTTAAAAAATTGTCAGAAGAAATGCAAAGAACCTGATCTGTAAGAAAAAAAATCTACATCGCATATTAAAGTAATACTTGCTTAAAAGTCACAAAAATAAATATGTATGCTTATCATGCAAGAGTTACCAAAATGTATTAGTGCCAATAATTGGGACTAATATTATTGTTACAATAACTTGGATTCATTTATTCATTCAATATTCCACTTTTATTTTTATAAACAATTCAAAGAGGTAAAAATTCAGAACATCTTCATCTTTTCTATTTTCCCCACAATAATCACCCTGTGTGATGAATTTGGCTGAGAGAGTGACCAGTTGAAGGTCATGGGATTCAGTCTCCCCATGCCATAAGAAATCTATTATAAATTAACAACTAGGAACAAAAAATAAATGCAAATAAATAAATCAGAATAGAGGTGGAAGGGCCCTTGGAAGTCTTCTAGTCCAATACCCTGCTCAAGCAGGAGATCCTACACTATTTCAGATGAGTGACTGTCCAGTTATTTCTTAAAAACCTCCTCAACATCTGAAGGCAACCTGTTCCTTGATGTTAGGAAATTTCTCCTTCATCCCATGTTGCTTTTTCCTTGATTAGTTTCCATCCATTGTTTCTTGTCCTGCCCTCTGGTGCTTTGAAAAATAAATTGATATCCTCCATTTTGTGGAAAGCTTTAAAATACTGGAATACTTCTATCATGTCCCTCCTAGCCCCTCTTTTCTCTAGATTAGCCAAACTCAAATCCTGCAATTTCCTGTTTGGGGAAATTATTATTGAAAGCACTTGTGTCTCTAATTTAGAATTGTTTTTTTTTTTTTGCATAACAAAGATACTAGATACTGAATTTGAGATTGGGTCCCAATGATACGTCCATACTAACAAAACATGAAGCCTATTGTGAAAGCAACTTGTGTTCCCAATACCGTGAACTCCATGTCAGGCAGATTGCAGACATTCACTCACCTCAGGCATGGAAATTATCTGCAGGAGGGACAAGTATATTATTTAAATAATCTTTGAAAAATATATTTCCTTGCTTCTACTTTACTTGGATTTCTTTTATCTGAATCTATGGGGAGGTATTACACTCCTCCTCTATATAGCAGTTTTTTCTTGTTATCAAAAGAAACTCCAATCCACTGACTAGCAAGGGGGAGGAGGTAAGAAAATTTTGCATGTGACTAATATCTTAGCAAGAGTAATGCCTCTATTTTATGATCTAATTGGAATTATGTCTTACTTTACATTTACATTTTTTTAACCAGACTACTCAGTATTTGTTTCCTGATGAATTGGGTAGTTCTATAAATTAACATGCATAATTTAATACAGTTTCTTGTTTAATTGGCAACAGTGTAAACTTTTTCCATTGGGTTGCTCCAGTTGCCTATTCATTTTGATTATATTTCATTATATATTATATTCCAGAATCAGTTCTTGCAATTATGTAAAATATTCTAATTAAGTTAGTAATTCTTGAATATATAGGCCTCTGTTCTTCATATTTTATACCAACCTTTCATCAGCAATATGAAAATGTTTTGAAAGATTTTGTATAAATAGTTGTCAATTTATATCTATATAAATTATATAACTATATATAATAATAATATATATTTAAATTATATAACTATACTCTTACATGTCTTAATTATTTTTATTTAACAATCCTTTAAAAAAGTCAATTATTCATTAAATCTAAATATTTTGGTTGGAAAAAAAAACATACCATAGCAAGGCCATCAATTTGAGGAGTTCCATCTCTGTTTGTTTTTATTTCTTGCTTTCCAATAAATAGCTGCACATTTAAAATATGACAAAATTATTCCCAAATATCAATAAACATTACACTGCCCAAACTTTTTGTGTCCTCCCACTCCAATCTGCACTCCTTCAGCACTGAATTTCCTGCATAATCTTAATCCGGTTCTGTTTTCCTCGCCACTTTCTGCTTCTTTTTTTCCATTTTTTTTGCTAGGCTCCTTGGGCATGCACTAATCCCATTTGGAGATCAGACTGGTCCAAAATGAACATTCCAACATGGAAGGATTACCAATCAATATTAACAAAAAATTGTTAATAATTTAATTATTAACTTAATTGCAGTAAATACTCAATTAAGAATTATGGAAACTATAATTCTTTAATCTTCAAATATTCATTTTTTATTATATTGACTACCATAATTTTTTAACATCTTCCCTAAGAAGCAACATACAACTTCTTAGGCAAACAAAAGCTATCAGAACAGGAGCAAGATACTTTATATTGTGATACAGCAATGCCTGTGTCATAAGATTTACATACCCAGTAAAGCAGACAACCAAAAGCATACATATCTGAAGCTGGAGAAGGTGGCTGACCCTTTCTTAGCTCAGGAGAAATTAAGTTCAAGCCATTCAAAGTCATAGAAGCTGACAAAGCACGCTCGCTCTGAAAGTAAAACAGTCCAGAAAGTAAAACAATCCAGTTAATACAGTGGCTTTGACTCTTATCCCCACCCATCATATTGAACACTGGTTGCATGTTCCAGCTTCTTAAACTCAGCCTCTTTATCTGGTCAGTTCAACAATGAAGCAGGTCTTAAGCTATTGGTTTTAAATGCCAGAACAGCCTGCAATAAGAAAAAATGATATGGTTGTTGATGTCTGATACACTCAGGCTGCAGTCTCCACAAATCTCTTGGATGGGAGATTATTTTTCTTCCTCCCTGCTGAAAGCAATTTCCCTGCTTGAGGTCCTGGACTTCACTGTCTAGTTGGTGATGTTATTTCCTAGATTTATAGTGCTGGGCGCTTCAACCTGCCTTCCTTGGGAGTAGGGTGAGAGGTATTGTGGGAATTCAAGCACCTGTTAGGTCTACCTACCTGCTTACAGGAAGCAACATATGGGTGAGTACTAGAGTTGGTGAATTTTCCTTGGAAAGTGGTCCTATCCCAGTCTTTAAAGCAGTTGTGGTTCACCCCTTAAGAAGCCATTACTAAATCCCACTCTGATGGACAATTCTCACCCTGTCTCCAGCTCCCTTTTTGGGAAAGGTTGTCAGGAAGATGGCTGTGCTGCAGCTCCAGATGATCCTTAATAAAACATATTATCTGAACCCTTCCCAGGGATTCTGGTGTGAATATGGGATAGAAACAATACTGTTTAATTTTCCAGCAGAAAGAGGACTGGAGTAGCACATCTGTCCTTGATCTATTTTACCTTTCAACAGTTTTCGTTACTATCGAACATGGTAACCTTCTGGAATAGCTTTGGGAGTTGGGGAGGCATTATGATATCCTGGTTTATTTCCTTTCTACACTTTCAGTCAGCATCAGCTGAGAGCAAGAATACTGACCCTGGGCCCTTGATTACTACAGGGGTCCGTGCAGCATCCGCTACTTTAATATCTATATCAAGGGAAAATATTCTGTCACCATAGAGTATGATATCATCAATATGCTGATGATATTCAACTATGCATTTCTGTCTATGATAAATGATGGAATGCCACCACCGCTCTCTTTCAGTGCCCAGAGGTTGTTGAGATTGGATGGGAAGGAACAGACTAAAATTGGACCCTAGCATCATCAAAAGGCTTTGGATCATGTCTCTTTAGTTCTTGGTAATTTACCATCTGTCACCCTTGGAAGCCATATTTTACTTAGAAGCTTTGAGGCTGTCAAATTTGGTGCCTGGGAATTTGATGGAAAGGTGGAAGATTACACTCAACAACGGTTCCTTTACAGAAAGTCAAGGACATGCACCTGGAGGAGTGTCTGGAGGAATGTCTCCAGTTGGTGATGGACTAGTGGGTGAAGGGGATAGATCTTTGATTGTTTGGGGGGAAGGGAAAACCCAGAACTCTCAGATTTGGGTTTTCCCAGATGTGCCAATATAAGAACTCTAATGAAATGGAACTTTGAGAAAATGCTTGATCAGAGATTTTTGGTTTGGAGTTTGTAAGTTGGAACACTGACATTAACTCAAATCCCTAAATCTTCAGTCAGCTCCCTGATAGCCAGGGGCTGTCTGGGATCCTGAGCCCTGAACCGGGAAGTATAAAGACTTAGGGAAGATGGAAGAAAAGGCGACTGCAGAAGAGGGAGCTGTGGACGCTGACACAGAGGTATTTATCAAAACCCTGTATCCTTCCTCTGTGGAAATGCCGTGAGCCTTTGAAACCGCTAAAGCGGAACAACTGCAAGGCGCTCAACCCAAGGAGCTAGAGTCCTGGAAACTCTCTGAGGCTTACCCAACTCCGGAAATGGGACCAGAGATGAGGCCACCTGAGCACCAACCAGGGACCAGTCCAATGAGATCAGCCCACATTCCTGAATGGAGAGAACTAGGACCTTTGGGATCAGACAACTCCCAGGATTGGAGTCTGCTACCTCTCTCACAGAGCTAAATGCCCTGTCACACTGCCCAACGGATGCAAAATGTTAGTAAAAAGGACACAACGGACGAGAAAAATGTTCCATCCGTTGTTATCCGCTCTCAGAAGGGGCAAAAATTTGCATAACCGGAGCGGATAACACGGAAAGGAACGGACGCAGGGAGGAGGACGCAGGGCGGATGGAAAGCGGATGCGGAACGGAAGCCCAGCGGATGGAAGCAGATGGGAGTGGATGGCACATCCGCTAGGCTTCCGGGGGACCTCAGCAAAGCGGACGTGGAACGGATACAGTAGATGCAGAACGGACACCGAGCGGATGAAGCGGATGCAGAGCGGAAGCCTAGCGGATGCAAAGCGGAAGCCTAACGGATGCCTAGCATTAATTGCGCATGTGGGGAGGATGCATTGCGTAAGCCCCGCGGATATAAGGGAAGCAGCTCGGAAGCAGGTTGCCATTCAGAGGAAAGACCTGCTGCCGGACGGATTGACAGCCTTGCCTGCCCTGCCTGCATGCCTGCCTGCATGCCTGCCTGCAAGCCTTGCTGTCTGCCTGCCTGCCAGCCTTGCTGCCAGCCTCCCTGCCAGCCTTGCTGGCTGCCTGCCTGCCAGTCTTGCTGCCAGCCAGTCTGCCTGCCAGCCTTGGTTCATGTCTGCCTGCCAGCCTTGGTGCCTTCCTGCCTGCCAGCCTTCCTGCCAGCCTTGGTGCCTGCCTGCCTGCCAGCCTCCCTGCCAGCCTTGCTGGCTGCATGCCTGCCAGCCTTGGTTCATGTCTGCCTGCCAGCCTTGGTTCATGTCTGCCTGCCAGCCTTGGTGCCTGCCTTCCTGCCAGCCTTCCTGCCAGCCTTGGTGCCTGCCTGCCAGCCAGCCTTCCTGCCAGCCTTGGTGCCTGCCTTCCTGCCAGCCTTGGTGCCTGCCTGCCTGCCAGCCAGCCTTGGTGCCTGCCTCCCTGCCAGCCTCCCTGCCAGCCTTGGTGGCTGCCTCCCTGCCAGCCTTGGTTCCTGCCAGCCTCCCTGCCAGCCAGCAACCCCACAACCATGCGGAAGCACAGCAAGCCTCAGCCATCTGCTGCCAGCCCTTGCAAGAGGGACAGGGCTACCATCCCGCCCCCTGGCCCTCACTCTGGTTCTGCTGGGGCTTCTGCAGCACAGGCTCGCTCTTCTGGGGCTGGGGCTTCTGCTGCTGCTGCTTCTGCTTCGGGAGGAGCTGATGACAAGCACTCCAGCACCAGCCACCTCCACAACACCTGGACCCTTCACCCCTGAGACTGAGCAACCAAGAGGAGTGCCAGAGACTCATTTTTGTTTTATAGCTTGTTGTTAATAAAGTCTATTTTTGATTCACACACTTGCTTCATTTCTTTTTTTTAATAAAGTCTTGCTGGAAACTTTTAGAAATGGTTTAAGCCTTTGCATGCTTGTGGGATGGGTTAAGATAGCAGTGGGATGGGTTGAGATAGCAGTGGAATGGGCAGGGATACCTTTGGTATGGGTAATAGCTGTGGGATAGATAAACCTCCAGTGCAAGCACAGTGGGACTGGATGGTCCACCCTCCCAGGTGCCACACCTATGGCCCTTTATTATCAATAACAATGTAACCAATCATCCACACATGTCAACATAAACACAACTCTTTACTAAATGCCCTGTTCATTGTAGGCCCACCCAACATACATGGCCCAATCTCATCCGTGTGATGAGATGGGCTGAAGGAAGCATCCATTAATCATCTATCATGCTGTCTTGCCACTCTACTGCTCCATTTGGGGAGTTGCACCAGTGTTTCAGGAGGTTGCTCTGCTTCTTCCCTTCACGTGAGGCTCTGTTGGGGCCTTGCACATCCTCAGTGTCTATCAGGTTTCGCCCTTGCCTCCATTCCCCAGGCTTCCCATTGCCTTGTTGGAGGTCCACGAGCCTGTTCTGCAAGACTGGGTAGCGGGTGCGCATGAGATTGTGCAGGATGCAGCAAGCTTCCATGATCCTCCTCACGGTCTCTGGGCGATGCTGCATGGTGGTGAGAAGTACCTGGAACCTGTTGGCCAGGATGCCAAAGGCGTTCTCCACCACCCGCCTTGCCCTGGACAGCCTGTAGTTGAAGATCCTCTCTTCATGGGTGAGGCATCTGGAGGTGTAGGGCTTCATGAGGTAGGTTGTGAGGGAGAAGGCGTCATCCCCCACAATGAAATAGAGCACATCTTGCGTGTTATTGGGCAGGAGGTCTGGATCTGGGAAGCCCACAATGAGGTTGCGTTCCAGCCCCTCCTTGAGGTCACTGGCATTGTATACCTGGGCATCTGAAGATGAGCCGTTGCCTGAAGCATTGATGTACATGAACTTGTAGTCAGCCTCGACCATGGCGAAGAGGATGATGCTGAAGAAGGCCTTGTAGTTGAAATAAGTGGACCCCAACTTGGCTGGAGCTTTGCAGGCCACGTGCTTGCCATTGATGGCTCCAACGGTGTGGGGGAAGTTCCACTTCTGATACCACTGCTCTGCAATTTTCTTCCATCCTTCTTCAGTGGAGGGGTACTGGAGGAGCTCCTCCTTGTATTCTTCGATGATGGCCTGCACCACTTCTCTGACCACAATGCTGATGGTGTTGTGTGGCACCCTCCAGCCGTACTGCATGCTCCTGTAGGTGGTCCCTGAGGCCAGGTGGCGCAGAGTGAGTGCCACCTTGAACCCAGGTTCCAGGCTGGGCCGGAAGTTGGTGTTTGCCTTGGTCAACCTGGGTGTCAGCCGCTGCACAACTTCGTCAAACATGGCTGGAGGCATCTTCATGAAGTTCTGGAATGCACGAGGGTCTTCGTTCCTCAGCTCCACCATCAGCTTGTTGTACAGTCCATCCTCTGCTCTTCTGGCGAACCATCTTCGTACCCAGACGCTTCTTGGCCGCCTCTTTTTCTTCCCGTAGTAGAGTTCACAGAGCCTGTAGATGGCTTCGCATTGTTGCAGAAGGATGGTGGCTGCCAAAAGGACTTTGTTATGATCCACGGTGGACATGATTGGATGCTGTGGAAGAGGAAGAGGCAGATGAAGGCTGCAGAGGTCCGCACCGCAGGGCTGCTGTTCTGAAAGTGAGATCCAGATGACTTGCTCCCCCTTTTTATAGGCAGTATAGGTTTTCCCCTAGGTGTCCTTTTGTATCCTCTAGGCATCCTCTAGACATCCTTAATATCCGAGATAGGTCCCCTCTGAGAACGTTTTTTCCGTTTTACATGCTTTGTTTCCGTTCTGCATCCGCTAGGCATCCGTTCTGCATTCGTTCCGCTTCCTCCCTGCGTCCGTTTACCGCTGGAATGGATGGAGTTGCGCGAATGCGCAGCGGATGCCTAGCGGATATAGCGGATGCATAACGGATGCATAACGGATGCCTAGCGGATGCAGAACGGATGAATTGGATACATTTTCCGCTCAAAAGTTTTGAGCAGCTCAAAACTTTCTGAGCGGATGAAACATCAATAAATGGATGCTGGACAGATAGAGAGGAAGCAAAACGTATGCAGTGAGTACAGAACGGATGAATCGCGTTAATCAACGGATGGCAAGTGTTTCTCTCCGTTTTACATCCTCTTTCCATCCATTGGTGCAGTGTGACAGGGGCTTAATCTTTGATAGGTCTCCTAGAACAATTTGAGTGTCTTGAGATTGGCAGTTATGCCCTGCGAAGTCAAGTTGGCCAGCCAAGGTAGATCCTAACACAACCCAATTCATATTTCCCAACCCAGAGTTAGCAAAATGGACAGAGTGTCACGACGGCATCCTTCTATTTGACCAGAGAGGAGAACTGAGCCAATATACCCAGCCCAGCCTGTGAGAGAGAGAGACAGCGGCTACTGCCCGCAATTGAAGTACTGCCGCGTCTGGCCACCCCCTCCTCGCCAGCTGTTTTTTATGCTGCCCCGTACTGAGTGTATTCTCTCTGGATAGGACTTGTATCCCTGCCACGGGTGAATGCAATACCAGTGGACGTCTGCACTGTTTGTACCACTGGTTCCTGCCCCGCAACAAGATCTGACCCAGCCGCCAGCTCCAACCCAGCAGCCAATTGTGAGGCAGCAACAAATCCCTGCCACACAGGCTGCTGTATCAATACCTCCAACTGAGCTGCCAGTCCCTTCTGCCACAGTGCAGCCGCTGAGATCCAGAACTTTGATGGAACCCCAGGAAAGCTGACATATTTCCTCAATCGAATTTGGGCATACATCGACCAGTACGGAGACCACAACCAGTCAGACCTAATATTGGCAATTGTTGAAGGAATGAATGAAGGTGATGCTGATGACTGGATAGCTCAGCTATATGATAAAATGGCTGCTGAATTAGATGATGCTGACAGATTTGTCCAACTGCTTTGAGCCAGATTTGAAGACATGGACCGCAGGAATGAGAATGAGGCTATAATAAAGATGAAACAAAGAAATTTCCCCATTAAAGAGTTTGTCTGGGAGTTCAGAAGAGTGGCCGGAACCCTCAGACACTGGCCTGAACAAATCCTCCTCCACTATTTTAAAGAATCCATCAACCAAGCAATCAGAAAAGCACGTGGTATTTAAGAAGTACCTTAACTGGCTGCAAGACTGGTATACCATGGCTGTAGCAATTAAATCCGCACCAAAAGCCAATACCAGAGAAACAAGTGAGAAGACCTCTGGGCTGACCAACCACAGCAAAGCCTCCCAAGCCACCACCTGCTCCGCAGATCAGTACCATCAAACGCTACCGCTGAGGTCAATTGGGTCACCTGGCTTCCAAATGCCTAGCCCCTGTACCTGTCCCTCAACCTTGGTCAGATGTGACGACTAGGGGGAAAAGAGCCCCAAGGAAGACAAGAGATTCAAGCAGATTCACTCGGCAAGCCATAGAGGTTCCTCTTTCCATAGATGAAGGTGAGGGACCTCCAGCCAAGAAGCTCCTCCAGGGATTGCCGATGGAGAGAACGACCCGATGGTGAGTGGAGTCATCTGCCCTTTTGCAGTAAAGTTCAAATTGATAGTACCAGAGACTGGGGTGCAGAGGGAATTAGAAGCAGTGATAGACACAGCTGCACAGGTGCCTAATTGGGTTCCCCATTGTTGAACAGTTGGGGATAAAGACAAGGCCCTTAACGCACTCAATTTGTTTTGAGCAAGTGGATGGGACATGAATTAGTGCAGCCCCTGCCACCCAAGTCATACAATTTGTCAGGCTCGAAATGGGAAGGCAATAGGAACTCATATGGTTTGTTGTAGCCCCCAAAATGACTGAATGCCTGGCTTGATAAATGGGCCTCTACAATCAAATGGGAAGATGATTACAGGAAGATCATAATAGGCATTGGCCCACTGCCTCCTATCCCTCCAATTAGCCAGCCACCAATTAGCCCCCAAACATAAGAAGCATCCACCGCCACCGTAGAGTCATTGCCAGGTGACCACTCAATCCCTAAGGAATACAGAGACTTAGCTTGCATTTTTAGTGAGGAGGAATGCAATATCCTTCCATCTCAACAAACTGATTCTGCCATTGAAATCGAGCCGGTAGCCAAGTTACCAAAGCCGAAAATGTACTCCATGACACCAGCAGAAATGACTGAATTGAGGAAGGACATTGACACCAACTTAGCTAGAGGCTTTATCAACCCCACAAAATCTAAAGTAGCTGCCCAGGTACTGTTTAAGGAAAAGATGGGGGGATGAGGCTGTATGTTGATTTTTGTGGGATAAATGCTGTGTGTGCAAAATACCAACTAATCCCCTTCATAAAAGACTTATTGAATAATCTATAGAAGGGTAAGATATTTATAAAGCTGGACCTACGGGAAACTTATTCAGAATGCGCATTCGGGAGGGGGACGAATGAAAACCAGCTTTTTATTGTCCTTTAGGAGGTTTTCAATTCCAACTTATGCCTTTTTGGCTCTAGGGAGTCCTAGCAATCTTTTTGCAATTAATCAATGAAGTGCTGTATAAACATTTATATAATGGGGTCCTAGTTTATCTAGATGACATTCTTATATTAAGTGAGACACTAGAGGAACATGTCAAACTAGTGCGGTTAGTCCTGAAAAAATGTCTAGCCACAAAACTCTATGCAAAGCTCTCAAAATGTGAGTTCCATAAGACCTCCTTAGAATACCTGGGCTACCAAATGTTAAATGAGTGGACTGAGATGAATCCAAGGAAAGCAAGAGCGGTGTTGCAGCCCCCTCGCACTCGCAAACAACTCCAAATCTTCCTAGGTTTTGTCAACTTTTACAGACAATTCATTCCAGGCTTCACGGAAGTAGCCCTTCCTTTGACGAAGTTGCTAAAAACTGGAGCCCCTCCCATGAAGCCAAAACCAACGCAGCCACTAGCTTGGACAATAGACTGTCAAAAAACGTTCGAGAATTTAAAATGTCTCTTCACGGAAGAGTCTATTCTCCAATATCCAGACCCTGACAGGCCATTTATTGTTCAAGCAGATACCAGCAATATGGCTGTAGCCACTGTACTTCTCCAAAAGAACCCCCAAGGCCAGCTGCTGACTTGTGCATATGTATCTAAAAAGCTAACAGACACAGAGTAAAAGTGGGCTGTGTGAGAAAAGGAAGTCTTTGCAATCTGATGGGTTCTCCTTTCCTGAAGGCACTTCTTAGAAGGGTCTAAGAAGTCATTCAAGATATGGACTGATTACAAAAATCTTGAAGCCCTGAAGAGACCGTGGAAGCTTTCCCCTAAACAAGTTCGCTGGGCTAAGTACTTCAAATGTTTTAATTTCAACGTAAAATACATCCCAGATGGGAAGAACTGACTGGCAAATGCGCTGTCAAGAAAACCCCAATATGACATCCACTGAGAAGCTGTCCATACGATCATTTCAGAAACACAAATCACAGCCCAAGCCACTAAGGCCCAAGCTAAATTTCAAGCCGACCCTTCTGAGGACAAACTGACCGCAGACTTAAAAGTGGTGCTTTTGACTGATCCATGCTTCTTGGAAAACCAAGAGGACCTAACCTTAAGAGATGGATTGAAATTGAAAGGATACAAACTTTACATGCTCAACAATTTGAGGCTTTTGGTTCTGTGCCCAAGTCACAACTCTCGACTAGGTGGCTACTTTGAATTTTTAAAAACCCTCCATCTAGCTAGGAGATATTTCAAAAATGAAATCCAATGTTGAAGACTATGTCAAAAGTTGTTCTATTTGTGCTACAATGAAAATGAGACCAGGGAAACCACCTGGGCTCCTCCAACAAGTGACCAAACCCACTACACCCTGGGAGGAAATTGCCATGGATATTATAGTTGAACTCCAAGAAATGGAGGTAATGCAGTAATTTGGACTGTGATTAATTTATTCTCTAAGCAAGTCAGCTAAAAAAACTAGCTAAGATGTTTGTGAAGCAAATATACCGGTTTCACGGAGTGCCACAGCGAATAATGTCAGAGGCATCCAATTCACTGCAAAGTTCTGGAGGGAGTTCCTGAGATCTATTGGAATATCCCAAGGACTTAGCTCTGCTTTTCATCTGGCTATAAACGGAGCTGCGGAACATTTGAACATTATGGTGGAACAATATTTCAGATGTTATGTGGATTATCAGCAAGATAACTGGGCAGACTTATGTGTGCAAAAGTGGCTTATAATAATGTGGTGTACAATAACACAGGATTGACTCCTTTTCAAATCACAGGTGGCACGGAATTTGTTCCCATGCCAGAATTGCCCATAGAGCCATTCTCCTCCATATCTTTAACAGAATGGATGGATTCACTAAAAAAGGGTTGGGAGAGTATGAAGAAAACTCTAACAGAAGCAGCTGAGGAGTATAAAAAGTAGGCTGATAGATCTCCCCAGCCTCCCTTCTAGGTGGGAGACCAAGTTTACCTGTCAACCAAGAACCTTAGATTAAAAATTAGGATGAAAGTTTCTAGAACCTTTCCCCATAGTGAATGTGATAAATCTGATAACTGTCCAATTTAGCTTCCCTCAAATACTAGGAAAAGTACACCCTGTCTCACACAGTAGTTTTTTAAGCCAGCTGTCAGTTCAAGGTTGAAACCTCAGACAGCTGCTCCCCCCAAGCCAGTTGTAATACAAGAGGAAACCCATTATGAGGTGAAAAATATTATGGATTCTAGGTTGTGCAGAGGCAGGTTACATCTGAAGCTACCTGGGTAAACAGTTGGATGTAAAGCAGATAAGTTGGTAAAAAAATTTCATGACAAATTCACAGACAAGCCAAAGGGTCCTCTTGGGGGGGGAGAAGTAGTTAACTTGGTTGATTGATTGTAAGATTAACCCGATTGTTGTTTTTTTGCTTTGTTCCAGGATGATTTTCTCCTTAGCCACCCACATTTAGTGCCTAGGAATTTTATGGAGAGGTGAAAGATTAGACTCAATAACATTCTTTTACAGAAAGTCAAGGACATGTTACCCACACCTGGAATGTCTTGAGGTATGTCTCTAATTGGGACATAGTTTGATTGAACTATGTGATGGACAGGTGGGTGTAGGGGATAGATCTTTTATTTTCTTTTGGGAAGAAAAAACCTGGAACTCTCAGATTCGGGTTTTACCAGATGTGCCAATATGACCACTCTAATGAAATGGAACTTTGAGAAAATGCTTGTCTCAGAGTTTGTTGGTTTGGAGTTTGTTAGTTGGAACATTGACACCATGTGTGAAGTTGCATTTGGGGATTGTCATGGACTTGCAACTCCAGCTTGAGGAGCAGTTGATAAACAAGATGACAAGGGTCTTTCTACAACTGTGATTTTTATGCTTGTAATGCCAATTACTGAATCAATGTGTTCTGCTCAGTCACCCATATCCTATCAACTCTTGTTTGGACTCTTGTAATGAGTTCTAAATGGGACTACTCTTGAAGAATATCTGGAAGCTTCAATTGCTTCAAACTGTAATGGCTTGCAAAGTTTTGCACAAAGTTAGGTTTGCATGTGTTACCTCTTTTGGGAGAACTGCACTGATTGTCAATTTGCTTCCAGGTGCAATTTAAAATGCTGGTTATCACTTATAAAGCCCGACATGGCTGGGGGCCAGTTTATTTGAAAGACAACCTCTCCACATTTACACCCATCCAGCTCTCTAGGGCAAGAAGAAAAGGTATGCTACAGATCCCATCCCTTACAGAAATACATCTGCTCAGACCAAGAAATAGGGCTTTCTTGGTGATGGTTCCCTACTTCTGGAATATGATTATGCTAAAGATTAAAATTGTTTGCCCCTTTCTTGGAAGGCCCTATCTTATTGTCACTGATGAATTTATTCTTCTGTAACAGTTTGTAACAAATAAAAACAACATGCCATTATCAAAATACGAAACTGAGTAATTCCTCAAATTCCTTGGATTTTACACATCCTCAAAAATGTTAGTATTGGTGCTATTAATTTACATTTTGCAATATCTATTTATTTATAAGAAAATATTTTTACCTCAGATTTCGTGAAATCAAAATCTCCAACAATTCCCTGTTCTCGGTTCAATGCAAATACATTGTTTTTATGTAACGATCCATGAATTATATCAGCTTTGTGTAGTACACATAGACCACGTGCCACTCCTTTCATTACTTTTAATGTTTCCTAGTTAAAGTGATTGCAAAAAATGTCCTATGAGATGAGTGCCAAAATATTCCCAGGAGGATTTCAAAAATGCTTATTACATATCCAATGAAAAAACAAGAGAGAAAGCTATTTTCAAAACTTGTATCAAATCAGATTTATAGTTTCCTATACAGGATTAATTTTCCTGGCCTTTCTTCAGTAGCCTAGGACAATTAATCAATTCAGATTTCAACGGTGGAAAATATTTTAAATATTTAAAAACTAATAACTGTTTCAACTATACTAGAGGCCATAAAATAGAATCCTTCCTTTTATTCTTCCATCATTCTACTGGGGAAGGAGATCATCCACCCTGGTAAAGACCCTGTCACACTGAACCAATGGATGAAAAGAGGATGTAAAACAGACAAAAAAGCTTGCCATCCGTTGGAAAACGCGATGCATCCGTTGTGTTCTCACTGCGTACGTCTTTCATATGCTCTATCCGTAAAACATCCATCTACTGCTATTTCATCCACTCAAAAAGTTTTGAGCTGGATGAACTTTCCGCTGCATACGATCTACATCTGAGACACATACGGGCAGCAAACGTTCTACGTCCGTTGTCATCCGTTACACGTCCGATGTATCCTCTCGGCATCCTCTGGCCATCCGTACAACTCACATCCGCTGCAGCAGAAAGCGGAAAGAGGAAGCGAAAGGTACACGGAACGTCCACACAGCGTTAGTAGCACAGACATAGAAAGGATGAAAGTGGATGCATCTCATATAGAAAGCATTAAAATGGACAAAACGTTCGTATATGGGACGTATCTCAGATATTTAGGATGCCTGGAGAATGCCTAGAGTATGTGGAAGGACACCTAGCAGAAAACCAATATTTTCTATAAAAAAGGGGAGGAAATCACTTTCTCACTTTCAGTCCAGCAGCCCTGGTGTGCAGACCTCTTCAGCCTTGCTCTTGCTCTTCCACATCATCCATTGATGTCCACCATGGATCATCGCACACTCCTTTTGGTAGCCACTATCATTCAACACCAGAACCAAGCCCTCTTCATACTGTTTCACATTTTCTATGCAAGGAGAAGGAGACGTCCAAGAGCTGTCTGGGTCCAAAGATGGATCGGGAGAAGAGTAGAGTTTGGACTCTATGTCAAGCTGATGGTGGAGCTGAGGAATGAAGACCCTTGTGCATTCCAGGACTTCATGAGGATGCCACCAGCCATGTTTGACGAAGTTGTGGAGCATCTGAGACCCAGGTTGACCAAGCCAAGCACCAACTTCCATCCCAGCCTGGACCCTGGACTGAAGGTGGCACTGACTCTGCGGCACCTGGCCTCTGGGACCACGTACAGAAACATGCAGTATGCCTGGAGGGTGCCACACAACACCATCAGCATTGTGGTCAAAGAAGTGGTGCAGGCTATCATCGAAGAATACGTGGAGGAGCTCCTTCAGTGCCCCACCACTGAAGAAGGCTGGAGGAAAGTTGCAGAGCAGTGGTTTCAGAGGTGGAACTTTCCCCACACCGTTAGAGCCATCGATGGGAAGCAAATGGCCTGCAAAGCTCCACCCAACTCAGGGTCCAATTATTTCCACTACAAGGGCTTCTTCAGCATCATCCTCTTTGCCATGGTTGATGCTGACTACAAGTTCATGTACATCAATGCTTCAGGCAATGGGTCAGCTTCAGATGCCCAGATATACAATGCCAGTGACCTCAAGGGTGGGCTGGAATGCAACCTCATCATGGGTTTACCAGATCCAGACCCCCTACCCCACGACAGACAAGATGTGCCCAACTTCATCATGGGTGATGACGCCTTCTCCCTCAGAACCTACCTCATGAAGCCCTACAGTTCCAGATACCTCACCCATGAAGAGAGGATCTTCAACTACAGGCTCTCCAGGGCAAGACGAGTGGTGGAGAATGCCTTTGGCATCCTGGCCAACAGGTTCCAGGTACTTCTCACCAACATGCAGCATCGCCCACAGACCGTGAGGAGCATCGTGGAAGCTTGCTGCATCCTGCACAATCTCATGCGCACCCGCTACTCAGTGTTGCAAAACAGACTTGTGGACCATCAACAAGGCAATGGACATGGAGCCTGGTGAATGGAGGCAAGGACTAAACCTGATAGATACTGTGGATGTGCAAGGCCCCAACAGAGCTTCACGTGGAGGGAAGAAGCAGCGCAACCTCCTGAAACACTGGTGCAACTCTCCAGCTGGAGCAGTGGAGTGGCAAGACACGATGGTAGATGCTTAATGGATGCTTCCTTCAGCCTGTCTCATCACACGGATGAGATTGTGCCATGTATGTTGAGTGGCCTTACAATGAATAGGGAATTAATAAAGAGTTTTGTTTATGTTGAAATGTGTGGATCAATGATTAAATTGTTATTGATAATAAAGGTCCATATGTGTGGCAGCTGGGAGGATGGACCATACAGTCCCACTATGCTTGCACTTCAGGTTTATCTATCCCACAGCTATTCTTACCCATCCCACAGCTATCCTTCCCACAGCTATCTTTACCCATCCCACAGCTATCCTTACCCATCCCACAGCTATCCTTACCCATCCCACAGCTATCCTTACCCATCCCACAGCTATCCTTACCCATTCCACAACTATTCATCCCACAGCTATCATTACCCATCCCACAGCTATCCATCCCACAGCTATCATTACCCATCCCACAAGCATGCAAAGGTTTAACCCTTTTTTCAAAGTTTTCCCCAACACTTTATTAAGTAAAATAAATGAACCAAGTGTGTGAAGCAAAGATAATCTTTATTAATAACAAACTGTATGACTTTATTAAAAAGCAAAATGATCCAAGTAAAGTGTCTTTAAGCAAAGATAAGGTGAGCAGGTAACAACTCAGTCTCTGGCACTCTTTTCAGTCACTCTGAGGCGTGCCCATCGTCTCAGATGTAAAGGGACCAGGAACTGTGGAGGTGGCTGTTACTGGAGTGCTGGTCTGAGGCGCCATTGGAGTGCCTGGCCCCAAGAGTACAACAGGAGATAGTGTGTGCAGGAAGCTCTTAGAGAGCTGACTCAGTCCCGTGAGGTTGAGAGGCACTTCCTCAAGGACCTGGGATGTGAGGCCCAACACTGATGACAGATGTTCTGAGGAAGGGCTTGGCTATGGGGTGGAGGAAGGAGGAGTGTAGTGGGGCTGTCTGGTCTGCAGCTGGGTCAGGTGAGGCGTCTGTGGCGTCCGATGAACCTGGCTCTGGACTGGGAAGGGCTGCCTCTGCTGTGGGAAGTCCTGGTAGTGGTAGGCTTGGAAGGCGAGGGGCTGCTGAAATCCGTGGAAGGGCTGTGACATTGGCTGGGGTGAAGGAGCAGACCTGGAGTGGGTAGCAGCAGGTTCAGCTGGGCCTGGAGGGTGGTGCAGAAGAGCTGTGATCCTCTCCTTCATCGCCTGGTACTGGGCCTCAGGCATGTCCATGAGGGTCTGGCTCATGTACGTGATGGAGGGCTTGTGGTTGGAGGATGGTATGTCAAAGTGGACCAGCTGGGAGACGAGATCTGTGCTTGCTTTGATTGTGTCCCTGATCTCCAAGAGGACAGTGTGGCTCTGTCCTTCCGGTCTGCCTCTCTGCCTGCTTTCTGTGGAGGTGGAGCTGGGGGTGGGGGTGGGTTGGTCTCTGGTGGCTGCCTCTTCTTGCTCCATCTGAGACAGGGGATCCTCCACGTCCTCTGGCACAGGGAGTGCAGCTGTGGGGGGTTCTCTGTCGTGGGGCCCTCCAAAGACACCTGCCTGGACACGGTAGCTGTCTCCTGGCTGGAAGAGGAGTGGCTCTCTGTGGGCTATCTGAGGGAGAGGGTTGACAGAGGGGCTGCTCCTCGGTGGCAGATCTCACCCTCCAGGAAGCTGCACCTTGCCATGACGTAGGTCTTCCGGTCAGTTAGCTTGACAGCGGCCTGGTCGGATCTCTTCTGGTGCAGCTTGCCATACCAGGTGTGCATATGCTTTCACCACCCCAGGAGGACATCTGAAGTGTAGCCCAGGCTCTCCACCTTCTGTCTCCACGCTCCCTGCTTTCTCTTGGTGTCGCGATAGAGCCTGTGGCCCTTTCTCCACAGGTACTCATTCTCCCTCAGCCATTCCAGCACCTCCTCCTCATGGTCCTCGGAAATGGAGTACTGTTTCCTCTCCCCCTTCTCCTTGCCTTGCTTCTTCCTCCCTCTGGCAGGGGCTTCAGAGCCTTCAGCAGCAGGGCTTTGAGGATCGTAGGGCTGATCCACTACAGCAGCAGCAGCAGCAGGAGAAGCAGCAGCAGCACCAGCAGCACCAGCAGGAGAAGCACCAGCAGCAGAAGCAACAGCAGCAGCACCAGCAACACCACCAGCAAGAGAAGCACCAGCAACAGCAACACCAGGAGCACCAGCAGCACCAGCAGCAGCACCAGCAGCAGCACCAGCAGCTTCAGAGTCAGCGCCAGAGGGTGGGATGGCGGTTCTGTCCTTCTTGCCAGGGCTGGCAGGAGTAGGCACAGGCTTCCTCTTCTTCCCCATGGTGTTCTCTCAAGATGTCTCTGGCAGCAGGTCTTTCCTCTGAATGGTGACCTGCTTGCGAGCTGCATCCTTTTATATCTGCAGAGCTTATGAAATTCATCCTCCCCGCATGCGCAGTGAATGCTTTGCATCCGCTAGGCATCCTTTATGCATCCTATAGGCGTCCATGATGCATCCGCGTCATCCGCTACACATCTGCTACGCATCCGCTCCTTCCGCTACGCATCCGCTTCGCTGTTCTCCCCTGGAAGCCCTGCGGATGTGTCATCCGCTTCCATCCATTTCCATCCGCTAGGCTTCCTACGAACATCCGCTTTACATCCCCGCTACATCCTCCCCATGTCCGTTCCTTTCCGTTGTTGTCCACTCTGTTTATGAAAATTTGGGGCCCATTTGAGAGCGGATAACAACGGATGGAAAATTTGCTCATCCGCTGTCTCCTTTTTACATGCATTTTGCATCCGTTGGCCGGTGTGACCTAGCCTTAAATAACAAAGCATAGGATGGGAGCTCTAATAGCATTTCTGACATTTTTTTTATTCTCTGGAAAGCAACAGTAGGAAACAATAAAGATGACAGAAAGTGCTAACTAGGATCAATTTTATAGCAAAAACATAAAATTAAATATGGATTATTTAATTTGGAACTAATATGGCTTCTATCTCTTCTATCTCTATCAGTTAACTAACAGGTATACAGTACATTTTCACTCAGCTACTAAGGAGATCAAAAGGGAATTGATCTAACTTCTTCCTTTTTCTTGGTCAGACTTTTTCAGTAGGGCTAGGACATCCTACATAGGCATAAATCAGCCTTAGCGGAAAAATAGCAGGCGGGGCTGATGGGAGCTGGCATTTACTATTTGATGCTCAATTATCTATAGCTGAAGTAGAAAAAAAAATGCTATTTGGGATAAGCATTGGGCTAGGGGTAAAGAGCAAGCCAGCCAGCAAATTCAGTAAAGATATAGTTCACAAGGTTGATGCTATGTGGAATATCAGTCATAGAAGGAAAAAAAAAGACAGCTTGTAAAGAACACTGAAAACAAAATTTGATACTGAATACACCCAACACACATACACGCACATTTTCAAAGACCAGGAGAAATAATGGAGAAAACTCTCTGAATATTCCATATTCAACAGCCAATTAATCAGTATAGTATTGTAATTAATTAATCAATATGGGAGCCTCTTAAATATATTTCTAAAGTTACCAATGTGTCCATTCACACAAAGAGATTGAAGATGTTCTACATTAAATTTAATTCGCTAATGATTCAGAAATTCAAGAGGACGATTTCCTTTCATACTACCAGATTACTTACTTGTACGATTAAAGGTGCAGTCATCTGCAGTGTGCCCAGGTTTGCTCCAGCATAGTATGGAATCATTAGATAAATTATAGGATCAGACTAAAATAAAAACAAAAATATTATGTGCACGAACAGAAAATATCAAATATCATGCCACTGAAACACTTTCCTATTTGTGTTTTTATATCATCTATATAAATTTAAGGAGTCTTTATCTTAAAGCAGGGAAAGTACTTCCTATTATGAGATCTTTGAACCTTTTACGTGGAAGTAACAAAGAAAAAATACACTTCAATGTACAACTTACCTTGCATAAAAACAGGAACACTGGTTGCATTAAACAAGATTCATCCTTTAATTCTTTCCAAACTTGATGATACTTTGCTGCTCTTTCTATTATTTGAGTTTCAATATTTGTATCTGCAATATATCCCTGAAAAGGTAAATTCAGGTGAAAAAAAATCTTTTCATGAGATTATTAAACTATTTCCCAGAATATGAAAAAAGGAACCATTTTTGCCAAATGTTTCTATTTTCTGAATAAATGGAATCTTTATTCTTGTGAATAAAAGCATATAATATAGTCCAAATAAACTTTCAGAACAATGACAATTAGAAAAACAGATAAGAATAAGAAAAGAGTTACATTTGGCAACAATTGTAGTCTATAATCTATATAAACAAATGTGTAATTTCTAGGAAGTTATTCAAAGACATATATCATTTTCTCTATCCTAAGCAGCTTTTCACCAAGATTAGGATGCATATCACCTTTCAAATGTTCCTGAATTCCTGTCAAGTCAATAAAAGGAATGGTGACTGCTAATATGGACATAGCTAATATTGCCACTATTTCAAGTTGCCATAATAATTAGCTTTTTAAAATGGCATGGTTGTCAGAAATCTCAGCCAGCGTGGTCTCTGAAATATGGATTCAAATTCCTGATTTCTCCATATTCAAAGGACAAAATTCCATTAACTACCAAACAAACTTGAAACTACAGTGCATTAAAAAAAATCTTCACACTCATTTAAATGCCAGTTTTTTGACATGTAAAACTCAGGCCAAGATAAATCACTTCAGAATTTTTTCACCTTAAACATACAGGTAGTCCTTGACTTACAACCACAAGTGAGCCCAAAATTTCTCTTGCAAAGTGAGACCTTTGGTAAATGATTTTTTCCTAATTTAAGAAACTTTCTTGCCACAGTGTTTAGTGAATCATTGCAGTGGTTAAATTAAAAACATATTTGTTAGGTGAATCTGGCTCCCTCATTGACTTTACTTCTAAGAACACTGCTTATCACCAGAAATACACCATAACCACAGTGAAGCATAGTGGTAGCAGCACTATGCTTTGGGGCAGCTTTTTTTCAGTTAGAACTGGGGCTTTAGTCAAGGCAAAGGGAATAAACAGTTTCAAATATCAGTCCATTTTGGCACAATATTTTTAGGACACTACTAAAATGTTGAAGATGAAGAGGAGTTTCACCTTTCGACACAACAATGACCCAAATCAAAAAGAAAATGGCTTCACCAGCCAGAGTTCATACTAAAATCCAATTAAAAATCAGTGCGGTGAGTTGGAGAGGGCTTATTTGCAATGTGATAGATTTGGAGCATTTTTACAAGGAAAAATGCATAAAGATTCCCAGGACAAGACGTGCCATGCCACCCTAACCCCCCCCCAAAAAAAAGATGAATGTTATCATAAAATCAAAAGGTACTTCAGCAAAGTATTAGTTTAAGGGCACACACATTTATGCAACCATGTTATTATATGTTTTTTATTATTACTTCCCCCCTAAAAGATTTGTTTTTCAATTGAATTGTACAGCTTATATGTTATATTAATGATTGAAAAAATTCTGAAGTGATTATCTTGGTCTGATTTTTTTTACATCTCGGTTTATAGACTTTTTATATCCACTATATAAATGTATTTTCAAGCTCCAAAATAAACCCAGCTATTTTAATATTTCCTAAGTCTGCCTAAACTTGTCTTTTATTAGCAGTAAGTATGGAGAGGAAAAAACCCAAGCTAATCATTCAGAAAGCATACCTTCAGGAGAAACTTTTGTTCTTGAACTGTGGAGCACATCACAGGATGTTTTATGCTCAGTTCCTTCACTGGCTCAGCATTTAAGAGATTACGTTCTAAACTGACAATCAAACTTCCTGAGTTCTGGAGAATACAAATTAAAACAGATTATTATCAGTTTTGGATTATGTACATAATATTTATGTGCATCCCACTTACGATGGTAAAAGCTTTGTGTCATTCAATTTACTCAGAAGGCATAGCATAACAGGTTGATTATAAGACAAAGACTCTTATATAGTCCTGCCTCTGAAACACACAACAGCAATTCTTGTAAAAAGTAAAGCCAGCTCTTTCTTTCCCTATTCTTCAGATTGCTCGATCAACTCCATTACTTTTGTTTTCAGTCCATTACTTTTGTTTTAGGATTGCTAATGCACATCCAATACTCAAATTGCTTTTGTCAGAGATACAGCTGTGTGAAAAAGTCCTGCAGTTAACAATTTATGACATTTTTTAGATAGGCCATTGATTTTATGATATTTTATGTTAACTGCTATACAAATATTGTTATATTTAAATAAATACTGGTGGTTTTTAAATGAAAAGCATAAGCTTTTTGCAATTTGGATGAGGTGTTTGGATGGGGATTGTGAATTTTCTTGCATGCCTATAATGCATGCTTGCGATGACTATGAAAACATTAACTGATGCATACCCAGTAGCATCCGTGTTGCAATTACTAAGGCCGATGCTTGTTTTTTGTTTGTGGCCTGAAAAGGACCATTTAGGTAACCAAATATGGTTACTAATATGAAATTTATTAAATATGTGCTAGAATGAAGAAGCAGGACAACGGTAGAAGGAAAGGATTTCTTTATTTAGCTCTGAAGAAAAGACTGCCACCTGGTGTGCCTGCTGTTCTTTTTACAGGCTTCTGTCCACAATTTCAGCCACTGAATGCTGTTCATTTTCCCGCCTAGAAAATGAACCAATGGGGCAAGTCTGACATCCCTGACTTTTCCCCATTGACTAAACACCCCTCCCCTCTTGGAAGAAGCATTCATCCAATCAGCTCTCACTCACAGACATAATCACATAAGTACGAGGGACTCCTGTGAGTGCGACTGAACCTTCACAGTTCACACACACCCCCAGGGGTGGCACCTGACTAGTTGGGTCTGTTGTCACTCCAGAGCCAGCCTCAGGGTTTTTCAGAAGTAGGGCTGGCTCCAATGAACAGAGGGCTCTGAGTTTCTTTACTGGATTTCCCCCTCTTCAGCTAAATTATCCTGCAGTGTACTTGAGTTTGAGTCCCACCCTAGAGTGGGGAGGCTTGTGTTTTCAGTATTTGTAGTTGTTAGGGTTGGTCTTACCTCTCTACGTTGTGTTTCTATTTCTGAGGTTTTCTGGTCGTTCAGATTCCATTCCAATCATCTCTGGAGTTGGTATATGTGTCTGCTCCATATTTTCCCATCTTCTACTTCTACTCTATCACTGACTTTTCCCCATTGACTATCTAACAAAATTGGCCAGCCCTTATTGCTTATCACTAGATGGCATCACTTCGGCATAGACTTTATAAGCCTTTGCACGTGATCTTGGTGACAGTGTGGTGCCAGGCTGCAATAAAGGATTCAGTCAACTCCTGCTTGGTCTTTGGATGCTTCTTGCTTATTTCATAACTAATCTTGGCCCATAAGTTCTCAATTGGGTTCAAATCCAGGCCAATCTACAAATCAAATACCATGCTTCTTCATCTACTGCTGGACGGACTTGGCTCGATGACAAGGAGTGTTGTCATCCTGGAAGTAAAAGTCCTTCCCTACAAGTTTCTGAAATGAAGGAAGCATGGTCTTTTCCAGGATTTCAACATACTGCTTCAAATTCATGATTCCCTGCACAATTTGTATCCAACCAATACCAGAAGCAGCGATACAGCCCCAGATCATCACATGCAATGGATGCTTCACAGATAGATTCAGGCAGTACGGCCTAAATTCTTCCTCTGGAAATCTTCTGACATACTTATTGCACTGATTCCCAGTCAAGTAGAAATTGCTCTTGTCACTGAAGATGATGTTGGCCCACTGTTCATTGGTCCATTTGGCATACTTCTTGGCCCACGCACATCGACAAGTGGTGACCATCTGTGAGCAAAGGTTTACTTCAAGGCCTGCAGCCTTTGAGCTCTCTGGCAAGCAGTCTGCGATGCACTGTGCTTGTGCACATTTTTACATCACGTTTCACCCCAAATTCTTGTAATCTGAGGTGAGGTGAGCTTCCTGTCAGCCATTGAAATGCGTTGCAGAGCCCGATCTTGCTGTTTTGTAGACTTTCTTGGTCTTCCAGAGCAGAACCTGTCATGAACTGAACCATTATTGGTATTTTTCAACCACTCTGCTCACTGTGATGCGATGGTATTTCACTCTCTTGGCTATTTCTGTACAGGAGTAACCCTCTTCATGAAGCACAATATGTGATGCCGCTGCTCAGTACTGATGAAAACAAAGGCCTTCAACCTTGCCCGCAGCCAGAGCTAAATTAAATTTCTCGATACTTTTCATGCCGATTTATAGTCAGAGAGTATGACAACATTGATTGGCTCATAGATTTAGCCTCTGTGCATTTTGATTGGTCAGCCAAAGCTTGCTGCTGATTGGCTACTTTTGATCCTAACATTCTCGAAAATGCAAGTTGTGTTTGTTTTAGCACATAAACTCACTCAAAACCTTAAAAATATTTTGGTTATGTTAGGGATAACATTGTTCACCCTAACTGTTTTAGGTGAAATACT
>BLBF01000019.1:38404288-38435821 GCA_015471245.1 Laticauda colubrina
TGTTTTGCTTGTCTACCTAACCCTGGTTGGGGAACCCAGGCTTAACAGGTTATATTAATAAAAATTATACATCTCAATCCGACTACATAAATTTTCATTAAAGTTCTAATTTTGAGTGGTTTCTATGAGTGAAAAATTGATTAAACATGTAAATACAGCTTAAAATTGAAAGCATGCAGAACTTTTTCACACAGCCGTATATTAATCAATCTTAGCTTTGTAAAGAAAATATAAACCTCACCATATACTTCAAAATTCCTGCTTCAGGATGAAGGAATGGCAGCTCAGGGAAAACGTTTCGAACTAGATGAATAAGCTTTTCCTAAGTTAGAAAAAAAAGTCTTCAGTAACGATCACAATATGAAAACAATATCCTGTAGTATGTGGGAAGCATGTTTATTCAGTAGTATCACATTGGTGAATCTGCAATGAGCAGGTAAATATTAATGGATAATTAAAAGTCTTTCTTTATCCTCCAACTTCAGTGCAGAATATTTAACTATTTGGTGTCAGTAGAATCTCTTTGTCCCAAACAAATGGCATCATCATAGCTCCACTTGTGTCTTCATTCTTCGGTAAAGCAGCATCTCTAATTATTTATAGCTATTTTAACTAAACATGGAATGAGAATTCAAATTATGGATAATTGCACAACCATCCTTGTCTGTAATCTTAAAAACAAAACCAAAGTATAAACCCTATTTTAATTGTGTTTAAAACACAATTGTAAGATGTAAGATGGAGAACCATCAGATTCTTCTTGATGGTAACTGATACCAAATGTAGCAACAAACTCCAATTCTCAAAAGAGAGAGAGAGAGAGAGGAGAGGGAGGGAGGGAGAGAGAAAATCCTTGTGTATGTGTGGTAGTACCCATCACTAACTTTGTTCCCTAAATTAGGCAGTTTTTCAGAGAAAAGGGGGCACAAGGACTGATCCCCAACTAACTTCTCTAAAATACATCTACTTTCCACCTGTTGCTATTTTATAGTTCCATATAATAGAACACTTAAAAATGCCAAATATTCTTGGTGTGAACCAGAGCACAATTTTCTAATCTGTATTATGGAACAGCCTCTCTGAGATCCAGATGGTCCTGACCTGGTGGACTCTTGGAATGCCTGAAGACTTGACTCTTCTCAAAGGCATTAGGGCCAGGATGTTAGCTGAGCCCAATATGTGTACTTTGAGGTGCATTTATCTGAACCTTGTTTGCGGCCTCAATAGCATTGTATTTGTTTTGCCATTTTAAAAGCACTGCAATCATCAGACTAATTGCATAAATTTAAAAATTATTTCACAACATTAAACTATTATTTGCATCAAATATTAATTAAAATTGAGGAAATTACTTATTTTCTTCTATTTTTATTTTGTTTTTCCTTAATTCTTAGTTGCCTACGATGAAGTGGGCAGCCTCATAAATTCTTTATGTAAATAAAATGTCAATCAAAAATATTGACTGAGATATTCAATTTTTCCTTCCTGGAACATGAACAAAAATACAATTTTCCCGCTTTATCCATATTCATTTATAAATATGAAAAATATGTATAATTTGGCTCTACTAGACTTTAGTTTATTAAGACACAGAAGACCACAATTTTGCTTGAAATGTGGGAACTCTGACATCTGTGTTAATTTCATAGACATTACACCATATACAGTATTATTTAAAATGAATTTCAGACTAGAAAATGTCTTGTTTTAAAGATGCTAATATAACTGAATACTTACATATTCTTCTTGTTCATTATATATTTCTTGAAACATATTATCCTGCAGAACACTGATTTCTTCTTTTATTTTCACCATTTCAGACTTGCTGTAATTATCAGACTGCAGAAATTTAAAAATTACTACTTCAAAAGATTAATCTTATTTTTATCCACCATAAATTTAGTATACTACTTATATTTTTCTCTTCACCTTCCCATTCTCTGTTCTTGTATTTGAAATTACATTAAATTCTAGTCATCATATCAAATGTGCCTTCTTTTTTGTCTGATCAAAATAATAACAATTTATTTCAGGTTTTTTTGTTTACATATTAAAGACGAAATGTAATGTCAAAAGCAACACAGATTTAATTTCATAGCCATATAAGAATTAATATGATATCTCTCTCATAACCACCTGTTGAAAAGTATTAAGGAACATTTTTATTCATCAAAACAAAGCCATTCTATTATATGCTGCATCTAGACATATTTTGTCCAGTTTGCTCACCACAATTTAAGGAGGACAACATGGAACTCCAAAGAGTACAAAGAAGCGCAATGAGGACTTAGAAAAGGACTTAAAACAGAGATTCCTCAAACTTTCTTGGTTTACTGTTTTTTAAAAAACTTAATTTTTGAATCTCTAAGGACACTAATAATCACAGTACTGTTAGGCCACAATATATATTTAGCAGTCGCCTTTATTAAGTAGTTAGGTCCAAATTTAAGCATCCAAGACACGAGTTTGGGAATTGTAGATTTGGCAGTCTACAAGTTTATAGATTTATTCTCCACAGTACCTGAGAACCCACTAGAGGATCCAAACTCAAATCAGGAAAAATGTCCCAACTATAACATTAGCAAGAGTTAGATATTGCTCCACAGTACTTTCAACACTTTCTGAGTGGTTTACAAAGAACAGCTATTAAGCAGTGGAAAAACGTTATCCTGGAATTATAGATGCTCCATCACCAGGTTTTTCAATAATGGCTCGGCAGCCATTCCAGCCATAGGTGGAATGATTTCTTACCTTCATGGCCTCCACAGTACCTTCCATTCATATGACTACCAGACACTATCCAATGAAAAAGTTTTAGTCAACTACAAAAAGGCAATGCATCAACAACGCATCATCATGATCACAAGACACGATGCTATCACTCTATCCTGCACTAGTGAAGCCACACTGAGAATACTGCATCAAATTCTGGTTATCACTATACAAAAAAGATGCTGCTTAGAAAATCTGTAGAGAAGAGCAATGAACATGATAAGGGGCTTGGCAACTGAATTGTGCGATGAACACTGAAGAGAAGTTGATACATCTAGCCTACTTAACAGAAATGATGGGATGAATTGATTGTTATCTTCCAGTACTTAAGGGCCAATCAAGAGAAGGGTTCATTTATTCTCCAAACACCTAGAGCAGGACAATGGGTGGAAGCTTCTTAAAGAGAGATCCAAATCAGAGAAATTTCCTGACAATAAAAACAATCAATGGAACAGCTTGCACCCTCAAATTGTGGGTGCTCTATAGCTGGAGGTTTTCAAGAAAAGACAAAAGTGTCAGGTTAATGATGATTTAATAGCTGACCAGCTGCTATAATATTGTAATGATGCTAAAATTATATAATGCTGGAATGAGATTTTTTGGGCCGATATCTCTTTAAGAGTCTATATTATAAGAGGGGTACTGTATTTGCTCCTGGGTTGTCTCACCTAGTCACACTGTGCACACACTGACAAGTTTTTGTTACTGTCACATGACACTGATTAATTTGTCAGATGTGTCATTATAAGAAGTTGGATGCTAAATGAAACAGACATTTGGATTAATTCTAAAGGGTGATAATTCTAACTAAATTTTTCTCTGGGTATTTATATAGTTCTGAGTGGTTTTTTTTTTCTTATTCAGCATTTCCTTTCATGTTTCTTAATGCCTGTATGCTCCTTATAACTCTTTCATCCCAACTCTACATTAACTGTACAATCAACATTTTACAGCTTTCCAATCTCATACTGTTTAATGTATCCATTTTAGAATTATGATAACCTGATACAAAACAAATGGAGTATCTGTTGTTTTTAACTGCATAATCAATAATAGGTGTAGAAATTGTGTACTTTATCAAATTACAATAATCAAGAATGAGGAGTATTAGCAATGTGAAACACTATGTGCAAATTAAATTGTTCAGGAATCTGCCATTTTTGTCTCTTTTCAATTTTATTCTAATATAAAACCCTTTAGGCTTTCATTTGGATTTACATGAATAAACCAAGTCCATAACAAAATTTTTCCCAAGCTAGAAAGCAACATTTTTTATGTCCACCCACCATTTCTTAGGGAAAATAAGAAATATAACAATATTGAAACATCAAAATAGCACTGCCATACTTCTTCCAAGTTGTTTTTTTCTACTAATTTCCACCTCAACCGAGCCTTTATGTTTTTCACTCTCTTCTTTGTCAGTAACAAATCATCAATATTAGGAGTTACATCTATCCACTTCACAATCTGGTTTCTGAACTGAAAAAGAAAACACACTATTAATGAGAAAAGATTTATTTAAATGGAAAAAGCTCCTATACTTTTAGGAATATTTTTCCTTATACACAAATTGCATTACAATGTGTTAACATTTTCAGATCACATTTTTAAATCAAACATAAAGGTTGGGTAGTACCATTATATTTACATTACTCATTAAATGTTGTTTTGTTTCCTACTGAAGTTATTGAAAAAGATGCATAAGTATCTTTTAAAAAGCTGTTAGTAACTTTCTACATTCTAGAATATGACAGAGAAGCAGGTAGACAACTGACCTCACAACTTTCAAGATATTTTTGATTCACTTTATTTATGAGATCTTGTTCTTGAAGGATCTTCCACATAATCATACTATACATATTTAAGATGATTTTTTGGTCTTTTTCATCTAGCTCCTGAAAGAAATTAGAGTACCATTAAATATCTATAACAAAATTGCAACATTTGTTGGTTTTTAAAATATGAATTGCATTCTAAATGGAAAAATATGAGTTATCAATTTTTGTTTGATGAAATAGAAAGTACACCATTTTTAAGAACTCTCACAAATATAAATAACAACAGAAACATAATCTTCTATACAATTTATATCCATACTTCTTGATCAAGCAGGTTACAAGGCTGAATATGGCAAGATGAGCTCTATAAAGCAGACACATCTTTGCAACAGAATCAGACTAAAAGAGAAATTTTGATTGCAAGGTGGCTGCAATGTCTCTAATTTCAAGAACAGTTCTATATACTATTGATTCAGCACTATTGAAACTTCAGTCACTAAATAAATAGTTGTTAAGCAAGGACTACCTCTATGCTATGGTATATTTTTACTGCTATAGTTAGCTTTATGGTTTTAATATGTTATTACAAGCACCATAATATATTCGTACAATGGAGTTAATTCATGATTTAATGTTTAGTAGATGTCTTGGAAGGAAAGTTTCACTAAAAGATGCAATGCGCATATTTTTAAATACAGGTGAGAAATTCCTGGCCCCTTTCTGCAAATTTGAAGAAAAACGGAGAAGCAAGTTGGAATCTTTTTCAAGAAACTAACAGCAACTTGCTTTGCATAAAAAGACCTGGGGTTTATATGAGTTTTTAATCCACGTAAAGGTAATGAAAGTATTCCAAAAATCTTATTACATTAAAAGGTGCTATCAATATTCAGCACCTTTTTCCAGCTACCCGGAGATCTAGGTTTGAGAATGAAAGGGTAGTTTAGTTATAGGTGTCTGCCAGTTATAGTTGTCAGCATCTCCTTAAATTTTATGTATTTTTTCTGAGATTGTGCTGCAGCTATAGACAATAACTAAATGAATCCAAGAGGAAATACAGCTTCTTTAAAGAATTATCAATAACTGCTTTGTACTCTTCAAAACTGAATCACTGCAAAACTCTTGTGTAGTGCCTCATGATATACAATATTCATTCCATGATTGGGAAATAGTAAATAATGTGGCAGACTGTTATGGCAATACACTATGAGAATAACCTTGGAAAACAAGATGAGGAGCAGTCACAAACTTGACAATTATCAAACAATAGTTGGGATGGATAGATTATGACTGGATGTGGTGGGTGGGGAGGATTATATTTGTTGCCCCTACAAATCCGCACACACCGTCCTTCCATCCTTGTTGCTCTCTAAGCTTGCTTGTTTTTTTGCAGACGTTTTATTACCCAAACTAAGTAATATCTAAAAACATCGAAGTAACTTTAAAAGCTGCTACAAATCACTATGCCATCAGATAAAGGCAGAATGTACCAATTACTACTGAAAACAAACTGTTAGTAAACTGAGCAAAAACTGTTACACACAAAATTCACCTGCACCTTCTATAATTCCATAATTACCAAACTTAAAGACTCGAAAACCATGCCACCCCTAAAAGGGCCTAACAGGAAAGATTATAATGATGAAGCCGTTAAGGCCAATATTTTCAACACATTCTTCAGTTCAGTCCCTGTCAACAGCAATGGCTCATGCCCCACATTTCCTAATCAAATCATAACTAATTGCAATCATCTTCTACATATTGATTTTACAGAACATAATGTTGAAAAGGCACTCCGCAGCGTAAAACCATCTCTATCTTTTACTTGAAAAAGCTTTCCACTGCCATAGCCAAACCACTAAATACAATCTACAAGGTATCTTTTAGAACCAGCTCTTTGCCCGACTTATGGTCATTAGCCACAGTTTGTCAATGTTCCAGCAAATCTCCATTCCAATCAGTAACTCTGAGACAAACATATCTCAAAAGTGCCTTTATTAGAAGAGCACCTGGCACATCTGTGGAATCCCGAATCTAAAAGTTTTCAGGCTTTCCACAATTCCCAACCTACAAATCCATCCCCTTTTGGTCGTCATCACGTCACATGGCCCAATCATGAACCATCCAAAAGTAAGATCCTTATTTCATCCTGTGCCATACTAAATGATCTTGAATTAACAACATAATTTTATTTTGTCTACTTAGAGCTACTTAATTGAAATAATCCCCTTTCCACTTTCTCAGGCTATGTGGCAGCATGGAATATGGCTTCCAAAGCTGACACAGTTATTCCTATTTTCAAAAAGGGAGACCCCAGCCTAATTGAAAGTTACAGAACAATCTCATTATGTTGTGTCACCTGCAAAGTCATGAAATCAATCATCAACCAATCCATTACCTTCCACTAAGAGACAAACAGCTTACTCTCTAACAAACAGTTCGGTTTCAGGAAAAAATTGTCTTCTAATCTATAACTCCTACACTGCAATAACATTTGGACTACACAACTCGACCGGTAAAGCAATAGATGCAATTTATATAGACTTCTGCAAAGCCTTTGATTCAATGGTACACGACAAACTACTGTTAAAACTATGCTCTTACAGCATTTCTGGATTCCTGCACAAATGGATAGCTACATTCCTGTCGAATAGGAAACAAGTAGTCAAAATAAGGTGTGCTCTATCAAACCTTGCACCAGTTAACACCGATGTCCCCCAAGGGCAGCCTTCTAGCACCCACTTTCTTTCTCATCTATATAAATGACCTTTGCGATCATATTATAAGCAACTGTGTCCTCTTCGCTGATGATGTAAAACTATTTAATACCACTGACAGTATGGCAACTCTACAAAGCGACCTTGATTATGTGTCAGAATGTCGAACAATTGGCAGCTTCAAATCTCAATCAACAAACGCTCTGTCTTACACATTGGCAACAAAAATCAGAACACTAAATACAAACTGGGCGGATAAGACCTTGTAGACGACCCTCACTCTGTCAAGGACCTAGGAGTAGTCATTTCAAAAGATCTAAGCCCCAGAGCTCACTGTAAACAACATTGCCAAAAAAGCATCTATTTATTCATACTCATTTATTATGTATATAATTATACATGTTTATAATTATATGTGTATATGTTATGTTCATGCTTACACTTGCTTTCTCATACATGCTTGACACACAAAATTAACAAAAAAACATCATCAGCGCTAGCACAGATGAGGTTTCCTAGTTTGGATAATGAAACATCTGCAAGAAAACAAGCAAACTCAGACAGCACCAAGAACCTCTCCTTAATTCTGAGCTACAATATTATCCTTTATTAGTGTCTTTACATCCTCCCCACCAACATCCAGTCAGAACCTATCCTTCCATACCTCTCCTTTCCTCCATCACAATTGATGATGTTTCTTGGTTGAGAAACTAAACATTATGTTCTTCCTCAAGGAAAAACCAGTCCTGTTGTCTTTTGAAACAAAGCACTTTTGAAACTTTTATGTGAAAGGAAAAATATAGTAATGTAGCTTACGGTTAGAAACATGTCAAATTCTTGTGAAATATCATGTTCGACATTCTTAAGAAGTTCATCTACATTGAAAGCTACATCCTCGGATTTCATTAATATTGCTGATTCTATGTCAAAAAACTTGACAGGAAAAAAGAGACACAAACAAAAAGTTGTTATCTACAGTACTATTAATCTGCAAAGTAATTCCAGAAAGATTACTCAAACAGTTAATAGCGAATGAGAAAATTGCAGTGTTAGACTGGGTTCCATTCTGCCTTGAATAGCCAAATCTCCCAAAAATTACTGACAAAACTGACTTGTAAATAAAGCCATCACACTCCAGTGCAGCTTGTCAACACTCAAATTGAGGGTGTTCAGTTGATTGATATGTGCATCACCTTAATTTTTTTTTTTAACAACTAAGGAAAATCCCCTTTCAACACGGACCAGAAAAACTTCCAGAAGTGCTACATTGCACTTATTCACTCTTAACTTCCAGAAGTGCCACACTTATTCACTCTTAATGACAAGATTGGAATTCATTCATTTTGTTTTGCTATCTAGTACTTGAAAAAATAAGCTAAAGCTCAATTGGCAAGACACTCAAGGAAACTGATCTGCTTCTGAGAACTGGATCTTGCTTTGCCTTGGTGTAATAGGGCATGAGGTGTGTTTGCATCATAGTTCTAAGCCAATGGAACAGAATTTGAAACATCTCAATTTCTTTTAGACCAAATCCATTGAAAATACTATTCTTTTATTTCATCAATTGAAGTGATTCCATTTCAAATTGTTAATCAGAGCTGAATATTTTTCCTCAGCAAGACATGAATTCAGTCCAGTTGTCATTGTAAATTAAATCATAATACTAATTTTCTCCTGAAGACCACTGTACCAAAATTTTTTTTTGACCAACAATTCTCTGTTCAAATATTAATCGCTTTTTTATATAATGAAGTATTCCATTTTGTATCTTCTATTGTAATATTTTTTACAAAAGCTACAATTATCTCCACTGGATTCAGCTGCAGTACACAAAGCAAAAAAGAAGTAGGTTACTTTTCTACATTTTACTGCCTTTTAATGAAATAAAAGCATTGTCTTACCTGAATGCTTCTTCTCAGCATGGCGATGGAGAAGCCATGGATGGGTTGACACATAACTTTTTGCCCAGACTGAGTCCTTAATCTTTTGCCACACTCCTTGTCAATTGTCATTTTCCCCAGTTCACGATGAAGGTGCGGTCATCTGAAGGACTCTGGTGGCATTGGCTCTTTTGCTCCTCCTGTGCTGGATGAGGGACCTGATTGCCTCCCAGGGAGGGAGTGGATTCTCCATCACTGTGCTGAGAAGCATTCAGGTAAGACAATGCTCTTTCTCCAGTACGTCGATTGGAGAATCCACGGATGGGACATACCAAAGCCTGGTGTCCCTAAGGGCGGGGATTGTGATCCTGAGTCCCCCAGCTACATCACTCGCTGAAGCACCCGCCTCCGAAAGACATCCTCAGCTAAAGTAAAATGTCCAACTTATAATGGCACACAAAGGGAGATGGAGAGGACCATGTCACGGCCCTGCAGATCTCTTCAATCGAGGCCTGTGTCACCCATGTGACTGTGGTTGCAGCGCTTCGGGTAGAATGGGTGGTTAACTGTCTGGGGACCGGAATGGACAGTGTCTCATAGATCTTTGCATTACACGTCCTTATCCAACAGCCTATGGTCAATGAAGTGACCTTTGAAACTAGCGAAGATGGTTGGAACGAAATAAACAGTGATTTAGATTTAGTGAGGCAAAGTCCATTTTATGTACCTGAGTAGAGCCCTCTTACGTCCAGAGTGTGCCATCTCTGTTCCAGCAGATGAGAAGGACCTGGACAGAAGTTTGGCAACACTATCTCCTGAGCCTGGTCAAAACAGGAGTTGATCTTAAGGACGAATGAGGGATCCAGACATAAAATCACCCTATCTGCGTGGAAGGTACAGAGTTCCTCTCTTATGGAGAGAGCAGCCAATTCTGAGATTCGCCTGGCCGTTGTGATGGCAATTAAAAAGGTGATCTTAAAAGACAGAAAACGCAGATTCGTAGACCTGAGAGGTTCAAAAGGTGGCAAGGTAAGGGCATGTAAAACTTAGATAAGTCCCAAGTTGTCCCACCTGTGTACAGGTGGCTTTAAATTAATCACCCCCCTTAAAAAGGAGCATACTACCGGATGGTGTGCTATGGAGTCCAAGTCCCCATAAGTCAATACTGAAGACAAGGCTGCAACCTGTCTTCGGAGAGTGTTAGGGGCTAACCCCTTATCTAGATCCTCTTGCAAAAAATCCAGGATCTGAGGGATGGAAACTGATGTGGGGTCCAGACCTGACTTAGCATGCCAACTGCAGAATGCCTTCCAAGTAGAATTATAAATTCTGTTGGTGGAAAGCCTCCTGGAAGCCTGTATCGTCTATATCACCTTTCTTGAAAAGTTGTCCCTCAGCAGGAACCTCCTCTCAAGTGCCAGGAGCCACTTGGAGCCACTGAGGCTCCGGATGGACCAAGACTCCCTGGCTGAAAGAGATCCTGTCTCGAGGGATTCTCTAGGGCTGGAACACAGAGAGACTGACATAGTCTGCATACCACAACAGTCTGGGCCAATGGGGTGCAATGAGCAAAACCTCTGCCTGCTCCATGAGAAGTTTCCTGATCATTCCTGGTATGATGGGGAGAGGAGGCAATGCAAACAACAGGCCTTTGGCCATGGGCAGCGGAGGGAGTTGACTCCCTCTGCTCCTGAAGCTGAAAACCTCGTGAAGCATTTGGGCAATGGCGAATTCGTTGGGGTGGTGAATAAGTCCAGGACCGGGCAGCCGAATGTTTCGCACAGTTCCTGGAAAATGTTTGGGTGCAGCTGCCACTCGGAGTGATCCACTGTGCTCCGGCTGAAAAAGTCTACCTACACATTTGCCACGCCTGAGATGTGCTCCGCCTTGATGAAACTCTGGTGAGCCTCTGCCCAGAGAAATAGTTGCTCCACCTCATGTGTAAAAGACCTTGAATGAGTGCCCCTTGGTGGTTGACATGCACTTTTGTGTCCACATTGTCTGTCAAGATTAATAAGTGTTGCCCCTCTACCATGGCTTTGAAATGACGAAGAGCGAGATGGAACACTCAGAGCTCCGGCCAATTGATATTGTGCTTCAAGTCTGCCTGAGACCATTGTCCTTGAGCCAACTGTTGCTGGAGATGGGCTCCCTATTTCGAACAGGCTAGCAACTGAGGTCAGGGTGAGAAGGCTGGGCTCCTTGAACAATGTTCCCCTGGCTATTGCTGGGGACATCTACCACCTGAAGGACCTGAGTATTTCTAATGGAATCCTGACCTTGGAAGTGGAATTGCTGACCCCCTGCTTTCTGGAATGGTAGTAGGAACCATTGCAGAGTTGTTAGGTGTGATCAGGCCCAAGGAACAATGGCTATGCTCAAGACCATCTTTCCCAGGAGCTGAGAGAGAACTGCCAATGGAACAAGGCATTCCATTCTGATTCGGGTGACTGAGGACTTGATACTGTTCTGTTGCTCCTGGGAAAGATAGACCTCTCACAGCCTAATGTCTATCACTGCTCCTAAATGGAGCAGTCAAGTTGTTGGTATCACATGACTTTTCTGAAAATTTATTGAAAACTTGTATTCCTGAAAAAAACAAGTTGTCATTTCTAGATCCTTCTGAGCCATCTGGGGCAAGGAAGATTGGATGAGGGTATCGTTGAGGTAGCACTGGAAGCACACCAGGATGATTCTAGGTGTGCAACCAGTGCTACCAGGACTTTTGCGAAGGACCTGAAGGCAGAGGCTAGGCGGAATGGCAGAATTCTGTATTGAAAATGGTGACCTGAATAACAGAACCTGAGGTACCGTCTGTGAATGGAGATGTGGAAGTATGCCTCTGTCAAGTCGAAGGTCAGGAGGTCGCTCATCCTGATTCTGTCAAAGATTGACTGCAAAGAATGCATTTTGAACCTCTTGTACGTCAAATGGACCTTCAATCTTTTGAGATGCAGAATTGGTCTCCACCCCCGAGGTCTTTGGAACTAGGAATACGATCAAGTAAAATCCATGCCCTTGTTGATATTCTGGGACTGGTTCGATGGCCTGGATTTCCAGGTGTTGAATTGCCTTGTCCATGAGATCCCTCTTAATGGAATTCTTGGAGGTGGGGCAACAGATGAAGTGCCTCGTAGGAATGGAGAGAAACTCCAGAGTTAAACCAAATCTTAGAGTATTCAGAACACGCAAATTTGTTGTTATATTCTCCACTAGTGGGAAAATAGATTTAGGTGCCCACCAATGGGGTGGAGCTCTGGCAGTCACTTGAAGCGGCGAAAAGGGCACCCCCCCATCACCACGAAAGGACCTCTTGGCTGAGGTTGCTGTTGCCTGTATCTATCCCTAAAAGCAGATCTGTCCTGATGGTAGGTTTCTGGGAGGGTAAAGGCGCTGCAATTGGCCATGGTCGGTAACACTGTCTGGCGGATGAAAGGGAAACCAACATCCATGGGGAATGCCCGCCTATCTGCCCTTCAAGTGACAAAGGACAAGACCTTACGCATGTCTGTATTCTCCATTAAGAATGGGTCCAAGGCCTCTCCAAAGAGAGAGGACATCTTGTAGGGGGCAGAAGCCAACTTCCATTTAGTTTTGAAGCCCGCCTGCCACTGGCGAAGCTATAAAAGGCGGTGGGAGGTGATGTTGGAGGTGAGAGATCTGGAGGAGAAATGGGCAGCATCAAAGACAAGTTGGCCCAAAACTCTGCTGCTGTCTCTTCTGGGGGAACCCTCGCCTGCAACTCCTTGAGCCAAAGTACCGTGTTTCTCACAAAATAAGGCTGGGCCTTTTTTTTTTTACCCCCAGAAACACGACTAGGCCAGGAGAAGCGGCCTCAGGATGAGCACCCACTCACACTCCCCTCACTGCGAGGCCGTTTCTATCAGCCAATGAAAACTCCCTGAAGGCAGCCACCAGCCACTTCGGGGCAAGGCGTGGCTATGCATCAGGTTCCCAACTGCAAACTCAATGCAACTGCAAATTCAATGCTGTTGTCAGAATAAATAGCAAATGACCCCAAGATTCCTGCTGCATGATTGCTTCCTGATCCAGCCACTCTTCTTTGTCACCTCAGATAGCCCTATTTCCCCTCCCACTCCGATTTCCCACTGCAACCATTTGAATCGCAGGAGAGTCGCTAAAAAAGCTTTTGTCTTCTCCTGTCCCGCTCTTTTAAACTTCTCTCTCCAGCCTTGGTAATCCTCTCCTGGGGACTCCATCCCAGCTCCAACCATGCTTAGTTTCCATCCTAGACAAGTCCCCTCCCAGGTGCACTCTGGGAATCCAAGGACTGGTTCTGCCCTTCCCATCTCTGACTTGAGCAGAGCAGGCACTGGGGGGGGGGGGGCAGGGAGGGGGCAGAGTGGAGGGCCTTTTTTGGCTGAGCTGGGTGAAGATCATTCTGGTGGGCCCAAAGGGTGGTCTTTCAGATTGCTTTAATGATTAATAGGACATTTCCCTGAACCCCCAACTCCCTCCAGTGGGGAGGATGGCCCAGGAGAGATGATGGAAGAAACAGGGAAGAAACACCCCTCCAAAAAAGCCCCTTGGGAAAATGTAAATGAATGAACTCAAAGAGTCATGGGACAACCCCCCAAGTAAATTGCGCCAACAAAAGAGAGGTGGTGGAAGAGCTTCAGGTTCAGAAACTCTAGTAAAGCACAAGCTGCTACTTCTTCCCTCCCTGCCCTCATTTCATCTTGTCTTTGATCACAAAGCAGATCTTAATGATAAACAACCCTTTTGTAACTTACCAACTGCATGCCAAATCCCAGCTACCACCCCCAGGGGAACCACAAAGCAACACCCAAATTTATTAAAAATCCACCATTTTAATAAAAACAAATAAATGAAGCCATTTATTCAAATACAATAACAATTTATTCAAACACAGGAACAATTTATGCAAACATACATAGGAACAATTTATTCAAAAACAGTTATGTCATCTTCTTCTGGGACATTGTCATAACACTCCAAAGCCTGAATTCTGCCTGGAATTTCTTGTGATCCCACTGCCTGTGAAAGAATTGGTCCCAATCACTGATGTTTAGCAATAGAGGTCTCCTTAAAGGAGTATCTCTTGTCCATGTATCCTGCTCGTAGTGCATTGGCAACACAGGTGTCAGTGATGGTATCCCATGCCTTCTTCACCCAACTCACAACCTCTGCCAGGCTAGGCTTCGTTGATTTCTCTCCATGTGATTCTCAATATAGTAATTGATTTGTACCTGCAGATTGTCCTTGAATGGTTTGTTTACTACAATGTCTAGGGTTTGGAGATGTGCTGTCATTCCTGCTGGGATCATTATTTGATCCACTCTTTTTGTGCAAGGAAACACTTCATGTCTTTGGCATGGTGAGTGCTGGCTGCATCCCATATCAGCATGCCTTTTTGGCCATCTCGCACAACAATTGGCAGTATTAACTCGACCCACTTCCTTTTAACGCCTTGTGTGCACCAAGCCTTTTCGGTTTCAAGCACATAAATCCCCGAAACACATTCAGTTTTTTTTCTTTTTTGCCTTTGGCAATGACAAGAGGTGCTACTTTGGTCCCATCCAGGCAAATGGCCAAGATGCACATAATATGTGCACTTTCATATCCAGTTGATGGAATGTAAATTGACGAGGCACCCTTCTTATCAATTGTTGTTTGAGCCTCTTGGCCCATAAAAACTGCAGTTTCATCCATAGTAATCATGTGAGACACATTATATTTGGAGAAATCAATGATGTCAACAAATGATTTAAAAGCAAGTGCCCGTTTGACAATTTCAGCATCTTCTAGCTTGAAGAGCGAAGTGGATCTCCTCAGAGACAATTCATATCGCTGAAGGAAGCCATCCAGCCAGCCATGAAAGGCTTTGAATTCTCCTTGGGTGAAACTGTGGTGACATTGCAAGGGCAAATGCTTGATTGAATATCAGCTCTGCGTACAACCAAAGCCTTTGCTCTCCTGACAGCAATCCATTGAGAGATGGTGTCTTCAAGTTCAGGATATCATGGATGCTGACCTGAGCCACACCTGCACTTCTTGGCATTTCCCTTCTGCACCTGTTGATTGAGGTTATCATACTCAGCTCTCCACTTTCAGACCATGAGGAGATGCAACATATTTTCTTTGCAGATTCTAACCACGAGACTCCTCCACGATTGCTTTCTTGAATTCCATATAGTTCTCTGTTTTTAAGCTCATCTTCTCTCTAGACCAAAATAAAAATCACTTTAGATCATTAACTCAATTAATCAATTAACCCAAACATATTAGGCCAACTGGGGGTGGGTGGAATTTGGCATGCAGTTGGTAAGTTACAAAAGGGTTGTTTATCATTAAGATCTGCTTTGTGATCAAAGGAAATGTGAAATGAATGAGGGTAGGGAGGAAAGAAGTAGCAGCTGGTGCTTAACCGAGAGTTTCTGAACCTGAAGGTCCCTGCTCTTCCACCACCTCTCTTTTGTTGGTGCAATTTACCTGAGGGGGGGGGGGGTTGTCCCAAGACCCTTTGAGTTTATTCATTTATTTACATTTCCCCAAGGGGATTTTTTTTTTTAGAGGGGGTGTTTCTTCCCTGCAATGCAGCCATCATCTCTCCTGGGCCAGCAAGACGCCATCCTCCCCACTGGAGGGGGTTGGGGGTTCAGGGAAGCATCCTATTAATCATTAAAGCAATCTGAAAGACCACCCTTTGGGCCTACCAGGATGATCTTCACCCAGCTCAGCCAAAAAACCCAGAAGCCCCTCCACTCTGCCCCCTCCCTGCCCCCCCCAGTGCCTGCTCTGCTCAAGTCAGAGATGGGAGGGGCAGAACCAGTCCTTGGATTCCCAGAGTGCACCTGAGAGGGGGCTTGTCTAGGATGGAAACTAAGCAGGGCTGGAGCTGGGATGGAGTCCCCAGGAGAGGATTTCCAAGGCTGGAGAGAGAAGTTTAAAAGAGCGGGACAGGAGAAGACAAAAGCTTTTTTTGCGACTCTCCTGCGATTCAAATGGTTGCAGTGGGAAATCGGAGTGGGAGGGGAAATAGGCTATCTGAGGTGATAAAGAAGAGCGGCTGGCTCAGGAAGCAATAACACAACGGGAATCGTGTGGTCATCTGATAGTTATTCTGACAACAGCATATGTACACTGCACTGAGTTTGCAGTTGCATTGAGTTTGCAATTGCAATGAGTTTGCAGTTGGGAACCTGATGCATAGCCACGCTACGTCATGAAGTGGCTGGTGACTCTGCCTTCGGGGAGCTTTCATTGGCTGATAGAAGCTGCCTTGGGGCAAGAGGAGTATGCGTGGGCACTAGCCCTGAGACCACTTCTACTGGCCGATCGAAGTGGCTGGTGACTGCCCTTGGGGAGCTTCCATCAAAGACACTGCCTCATGGCAAGAGGACGCGGGCAACTGCGCAAGCTTTCATCGGCTGATAGAAGTGGCCTCGCAGTGAGGGGAGTGTGCGTGGGTGCTCGCCCCGAGACCGTTTCTACCGGCCGATTGACCTGGCTGGTGACTGCCCTTGGGGAGCTTCCATTACCCGAAAGACACTGCCTCATGTGAGGGGACACGGGCAACCACGCCTCGCCCAAAAGCAACTAGTGACTCTGCCTTTGGGGAGCTTTCATTGGCCAATAGAAACAGCCTCATGGCGAGGGGAGTGTTCATGTGCGCTCACCCCAAGACCGCTTCTACCAGCTGATAGAAGCCTTCGGGGAGCTTTTATCTGCTGATGTTCTATCAGTATTAGATTGGGTTATTCTAGCCTAGGCTACCTGCAGGGTATTCCTAAAGGCAAGTTTTCTCCCCACCCCCTGCCCTTCCCCCCCATTTCTCCTCACCTCATGTAGTTCTAATGAACAATGTGAAAAATGGCGTGGAAACGCATGGTTTAAATAGACCTAAATTTTGGCGGCAGGGCTTAATTTCACCTCATGCCTAGAAATCATGTTGGGCCTTGCTATTGGTGGAGGCCGTGTTGTTGGAGAAACACAGTACTTAGGTCCTAACGAAAAAGGAGGTGGCACTGGCCGCCCTAAATGCCCAGGCATTAGCTATTTGTGTTCAGCAGACATTTAATTCCACCTTCCTGACCTCAGCCTTCATAGCCTCAGCAATGTCTCCAGAGAGGGAGGGAGAAACAAGGAAGGCTAAGGGATCATCCACTAAAGGCAACTCTAAAGTCTCTGACATGAAGGGAGCCATGCTAAAAGGTCTCCTGTCAATTCCTCCCAGCTTGGGGAATGTGCCAGGCTGGTTCTACTGCCTCTGAACCACCTCAAGGAAAAGTTTGGGGCAGGGGATGTCTTCCTGTGTAACGGTTCTGAGAACACAGCCTTATCTGCTACCTGAGGACCAGAAGTTTCCATAGGCGTAGACAAACTACTCCCAATTTGAGCCATGATCCTGGCTTTACGGAGGAAGGACTTAAACAGAAAGGGGGGAATCAGGGGCCAAATCAAGGTTATTGTTCGAGAAGCCTTGTTCTACTAGATCAGGTTCCTCTAATGCCAATGTCCTGCTTCTGGTAAAATGGGCGGGAGATGTAGCCCCATGTGCCCGGGATACATGTAGTGATATGACAGCTGTGGACGAGGCTCAGACGTAACAAAAGCAGTACGGCTTCCAAAATGTAGTGTAGGCTACGCCCTGAGAGATAGCTTGTGATATGAGGATATTGAGTTCCTCAGATAGAACAGATCCCTGCCTAAATACAGGGCGGAGCCCAGCCATAGTGGGTCCGAAGGTTGCCCCAGGCCCTATCCCTACCCTGAGGTTCTATCCCTGTTGCCAAGCAGTCAAAGGGGAACTATTCTTTCTCCCGCAGATTTCCAGTTGGAAAAACTGAAAACTGCTCTCTATCACCCTCTGGAGACCAGTTCAAAGGACCTTAACACTAGCCTGCAAAGCTGGCTGGGGAGATGGAGTGACAGTAAGTGTTAAGACAGGAGATGGAACACTTTGCTGCTGAGTCTTCCTTTGCACTCTAGAAATTTATTTCTCCAGAGCCTTCATTCTTCTGCCAGCATCCTTTTCATCAACTCTAGATGGTTTTCTAGAGTAAGATAGCCTTGGCTCTAATCTTGTCAGTTGCATCTTGACTGGCTGATCTAATTCTTCTGGAGCTGGTCTTCCTGCTGGGAGCAGATGAAGAAGCTTCTTGCCCTGCCATGCTATCAGCCGATAGAAACTGTTCAGCCATTATGACAGCTTACTTAGCCGAGGAGCTGTTCTGCAAAAGGAAAAAAAGACTGCTGCCTGCTTGAATGGCAGTTGCTCCCTTTAAAATGGGGCTAAGTTGCAATGGGCTCAGTGGCAGCAAGCCAGCACACAACAATACTAAATAACTGCCTCGATCTCATCTTCTGCAATAGTTTAAATTCAGTTTATGGAATACAAATTAAAGAACCCTTTTCCAACAGTGACCACAGCATGATTAACTTTTATCTCAACATACATCCACACAAAAATCATCACGACAATGTAATCCCCAATTATAACCTTAAAAAAGGCAAGTATGATCTTATAAACAACAATCATTCATCCTTTGATTGGCAATTTCTATTCACTGGGTGCAATACTGTTGAAGACCAATACAACATATTTTTACTTGAAGTCAAAAGAGTCATCAAGCTATATGTACCAATAACTCCCAAAACCAGAAAAAAACAGATTACCCATAACAATAAGGAAACTTCAATCCAAAAAGAGATGGGTCTTTGGTCCTAACCTGATACAACCTCTCTTTGTGTGGAGATAGCATTCAGGATTGGGTGATCAGTCTCTGCCTGTGATTGGACTGAGTCTGTCAAAACTTTGATGACACTCCCTCTGCTGCTAAGGACCTCCCCAGAAATTGGCAAAGGAATAGTGACAGACTGACGGGTTCTTCTGTAAGTATAATACACACCATTACATTCAGAACACAACACGAAAGGGTGGGAATGAATGCTATCTCCACACAAAGAGAAAGGTCGTATCAGGTTAGGACCAACGACCCTTCTCCATTGTGGTAGAGATAGCATTCAGGATTAGGACATACAAAATCTGACTGTCCTATGGATGGGCCTCATGTGGTCCAAGTCTCTTATACAGAATAGACCTTTTGCAGAACCTTCCATCCCAAAGCTGCCTCAGCAGAAGCAAATGAGTCCAGCTTATAGTGTCTGATGAACGGAGAAGGAGAGGCCCATCCTGCAAATCTCCTCTAGAGAGGCCGGGATGGCCCATGCCATCGATGTTTCCATGCTTCTTGAGTGTGCTGTTATCCTTGGAGGAACTGTATGTCCCTGTGTTTGGTAGGCCTTGGATATGCAAAGTCTTATCCATCTCCCCACAGTCGTTGGAGTTACCTTGCAGCCCATGGTGGAAGGTTGAAAGGAAACAAAAAGGGATTCAGACCTCCTGAAGGATGATGTCCTCTTGATGTAAATCCTCAACACCTTCCGAACGTCCAGAATATGCCATCATCTTTCTAACACTTGTACAGAATGTGGACAAAAGTCAGGTAAAATTAGTTCTTGGGATCTGTGGAACCACAAGTTCACCTTTGGCATGAACAAAGGGTCTAGTCTTAACACCACTTGATTGGTGTGAAACACACAGAGGTCTTTCCTGACAGACAAGGCTGCCAGGTCCAACATCCTTCTGGCAGAGGGGATCGCTACCAGAAAGGCTATCTTACAAGACAAAAATTGCAAGGGAATTGACCTCAGTGGTTCAAATGGGGCTTTAGTCAGTGACTGCAGTTCTTTAGAGAGGTCCCATGTTGGATATCGATGAACCATTGAAGGTCTCAAGTTTGTAGCCCCCTTCAGAAACCTGAGGACTGAGGGATGTCTAGACAAAGATTCTACTCCCCCCAAGAACAGAACAGAGAACAAGGCTGCAACCTGCCTCTGCAGAGTATTAGATGAAAGCCCCTTGTTCAGGTCCACTTGGAGGAAGTCTAGCACCTGGGCAATCGAGGCCCCAGAATGGACAATGTCATATTCACAACACCATGTGCTGAAAGCTTTCCAGGTTGCATCGTAGATGCGGTTGGTGGAGGGTCTCCTGGAGGCCTGGATAGTTCTTATTATTCTGGAGGAATAATTGTCCTGGATCAGAGATCCCCACTCAATCTCCAGATAGCCAAGTGAAGCCACTGGGTTGAGTATTGGCTGAGCAATACTCTGTCCTCTGGTATCCTCCAAGGTCTGGAAATGGAAAGGTTTACTGAGTCTGCAAACCATGGCCTCCTGGGCCAATGACAGGCTACAAGAATAAACTCTGCTCTTTCCACCAACAGTTTCTGGATGACCCTCGGGATCAGGGGCAGAGGAGGAAAGGCATACAGGAGCTCCCGTGGCCAAAGGCTGTGTAAGGCATTTGTTCCCTCCGTCCCCGGAACCGCAAACCTGAAATAAAATCTCGGGAGTTGCATGTTGTCCTGGGAAGCAAAGAGATCCACTGCTGAGCATCCAAAGCATTCCGACAGCTCCTGAAACAAATAGGGATACAAATGCCACTCTGCATGGTCAATGGTGGCTCTGCTAAGCCAGTCAGCCTCAACATTGGCCACGCCTGTAATGTGCCCAGCTCTGAGCGATACCTGGTGTCTCTCTGCCCATAAATAGAGCTGCTCTGCCTCCAGCATCAGAGGCCCTGAATAATTCCCCCCCTTGGCGGTTAATGTGTGCTTTGGTAGACACATTGTCAGTCAAGATTAGGATGTCCTTACCTGAGACCATGTCCTCTAATTGTCTGAGGGCCAGATGGACCGCGCGAAGCTCTAACCATTTGATATTATGGTCCAAATCTGTCTGTGACCATTGTCCTTGAAACACCCTTTGAATGGTGCTTTGAATGTGGACACCCCAGCCATGAAGACTGGCATCTGTAGTCAGCACTAACCTGTTCAGTTCCTTGAATAGAAGTCCCATGGAAAGCGCCTCAGATGACCACCATCTTAAAAGATTTAAGGACCTACCGAGTTAACCTGACCTGTAAGAGGGAATAACTCCTACCTGTCTTCTGATAAGATAGAAGGAACCACTGGAGTGACCTGATTGTGCAGTCTAGCCCAGGGCACTATATTAATGCAGGATATCATTTTCCCCAGGAGATTAGAAAGCATAGCCAGGGATACTCTAGGTTTTGATTTCACTTGTCCAATTAATTCTCTGATAATCTCCTGACATTCTAGGGATAAGGTCACCTTGCAGGAAATAGTATCTATTACAGTTCCCAGATGAAGTAAGATATTGGTGGGAGTGAAGTGGCTTTTGGCCTCATTGACAGACAAGCCATACTCTTGGAGCACCTGAATGGTGATCTCTAAATCCTCTACAGCTCTAGATGGGGAAGATGACTGGACCAATATGTCATCGAGATAACACTGGACCCTAACTGGTATAGACTTAAGGTGGGCTGCCAGGGATGCCAACAGTTTAGTGGAATGACCTGGGAGCTGAGGAAAGTCCAAAGGGCAAGGTCCTGTATTGGTAGTGCTTCCCATTGTAGCAGAACCTGAGGAATTGTCGATGAGCAGGGATAATAGGGACATGGAGATAAGCCTCTGTTAAATCAATGGAGGTAAGGAAGTCCCCCTCCCTAATTCCCTCCAGGATGGACTGGAATAAATGCATCTTGAACCTCCTGTATTTCACCTGACGATTAAGGTGCTTCAAATTCAGAATTGCCCTCCATCCTCCTGAGGCTTTTGGGATTACAAACAATATGGAATAGAATCCCATGCCTTGTTGACCCTCAGGCACTGGCTGAATAGCCTGAATCTCCAGCAGGTGCTGAATAGCTGTTTCCATAAGGTTCCTTCTCTCTGCATTCCTAGAGATAGGGCAACGAATGAAAAACCTTGGGGGCATAAAGAGGAATTCTATAGATAGTCCAGAGTGGACTGTCTCCAGGACCCAGGTATCAGTGGTTACTTCCTTCCAACACCTGGCAAAGAAGGTCAGACATCCCCCAATGGGAGGGTTGGTCTCCATTTTATCTGGGCCGTTGGGATAACCCCCAGCCCTTTGAAAGGGCCGCTGATTGTTAAAAGGACACTTTCTACCTGTCCTGTCCTGGCTTTGTTCCTGTCTGGGGGCGAAAGACCTCTGGGGTCTGGGGAAATCCCCCCTCCTGTTTCGGGGGTCCGAAAATAGAAGTGTCTGGCATAGGGAGTTGGTCTATAATCACTTTTTCTGCACTTGGATGGCAAAACCTTCCCTTTGTCCTCGGAGTCCGCTAGGATCTTATCCAGAGCCTCTCCAAACAATTTATCCCCTTTAAATGGGGTCATGGCCAACCTCCACTTGTGCCTCATATCAGCCTCCCATTGCTTTAGCCAGAGCAAGCAATGAGAGGTCACTGTTCCCCCTACTGCTCTGGATGCAAGGAAGCACTCACTGTGGCATCAGCTGAAAATTCTACTGCTGCCTATAGTTTGTTCACATGCAGGTGTGATCTGACATCATCCACTGAAATTCTCACCTGTAGCTCCTGGAGCCAGATGAGAGAGGCCCTGTTGAAGAAAGATGCGGCTGTGGAAGCTTTCACTGCCCATGCTGCTGACAGGTCTATTCTTTGCAACGTTTGCTCAGCCTTCATGTCGTCAGCCTTCAGTGAGTCCTTAGGTTCCCCAGGGATGTCTGCATTGGCTTGCAAGCCGCAACTGGAGCATCAACATCGGGCATTTCCAGGGCCTTGGAAAGATCGCCTCCTACATTAAACAATTTCTTGTCTTGAGAGGAAGGGCTTGAACCGGACCTGAAGGACGACCACTGTCTTTGGATGACTGTGAACATCTTTGGTGCAAAGATGACATCTACTGTGACTGTTTCGTCAGAAAACAATGGGTCATTGGGGTCTTCAGAGGGGTCTGCAGGCTCCTGTGGTTCAGGGACTAATCCTCACCCTGTGGCCTTTTTGGCCTTAAAGAGGAAAGATCTAAAGGTTGGAGCAAGCCAGGGATAGAGCCTTGATCAGCCTCGTTGAGGCCCTCATCATCAGAATAGTTTCTGTCCATCAGCTGGCCACTGTCAGATGTGATGGAGTAGAAGCTTACAGCAGGAATATATGCACCTGATTCTGTATGAAGGGAAAGATCATCATCATAATGAGACCTGTGTCTCCTACTGCGTCTGGAGGAGGAAGTAGAAATCTCTGAGAGAGAACCTCTGCTCTGTTTCAAGACAGCTGACACTCCTTGCCTCATTTAACATAGCCTGCATATTAACTGGGAACTCAGGTACCTGTGCCCTAACTGGTCTGATCCCAGCTGACATGGAAGTAAAGGTTGCTTCTGGAGCCATTCTGTGCCTCTGATCAGTAACTGTCAGTTGCTCTGTTGCTGGGCAGATATTGAAAAAGTTTCTGATCTCAGAAGCCTCAACAGATTCCTGCTCTTCAGCTCCTCCTATGGCCACTTCTGTTATTGCAGTCCTGTCAGTTTGCAGTTGCCTTTCTCCTCTCGATAATAGCCGTTCCTCGTTTGGGCGGGAAATTATGCTGGGCGCCATATCGTTTCGTTATCATTTTGCACTTTCTCTCGAGCCCACACTTTATCCAGAGCCTTGTCCCTGTGGCTCTCATCCTACTCAGCTGCCTTGGAATCCTTTCAGGTTCCTGCAACCTTGTCTTTTGACTGGGGGCTGTAAAATGAAGCCATATGTTCCAGGACTGCTGGGCTTAGACAGCGTGATGGCTGTTGAGCTGCCCCCTTCATTCTCCTTACATCGCAGCTAGCCTTTTTGATTCTGCCATCTCTGACTCCAACAATCTTACTCTGGAGTCACCCTGATCACTGCAGTCTTTCACTTTCCTAAACCTACTCTTCTCACTACCTGTACTCTTCGCTGCAGGTCTTCTGCTCCTTTAAAAGCTACCGCGCTTAATCTCAGCATCACCAATGGCCAAAACCACTGAGAGCCTCCCAAGCCAAAGTGCAGAAAGAAGGTGAAGATGCTATTTAAACTCCTCCCACAACCAGAACCTTAGTACCTTGTAAATCGGCCCTCAGCCGATCCGAAGTCCAATGACTGGGACAAAGCCCACGCTGCAGTTTGTCAAAGTGGTAGATTGGTTTCGACTTGCAATAGAATTCAGGATTGGTGTTTTTATTCCTATTTTTCCAATCAATTTGAAAGGATTTGTTAAATTTGCTTGGAGAAGAAATTAATACACTGTCCATCAAGTTGACTGAGTCAATTTCTGGGGAAGTCCCTAACAGCAGAGGGAGTGTCATCAAAGTTTTGACAGATTCAGTCCAATCACAGGCAGAGACTGATTACCCATTCCTGAATACTACCTCCACCACAATGGAGAACACTTTGGTAGAAAAACAAATCTTTTCACGTTGCCAACTTCAAAAGCTAATACAAAAATGTATGCCACCAGATAAAGACTGAATGCACCAACTATTACATTAAACAAGAGGAAAATCTTCTAAGCACCAATTCCACCCGCGCTTTCTAAAATTTTGTAAACAACAGACTAAAAAACTCAAGGTCCATTCCCACCCCTGAAAAAAACTAATAGTAAAGACTGCAACGATGACACCATTAAAGCCAACCTCCTGAACACATTCTTTGGCTCAGTATTTGTAAACAGCAATGGATCATGCTCAGTATTTCCTAGTCGAACCACAGGCAACTACAATGATCTAATACATTTTGATTTTACAGAAGACAAAGCTGAAAAAGCACTACGCAATCTAAAACCATCTCTATCTATTGGACCAGATGGAATATGTGCCTACTTCTTAAAAAAGCTATCCACTGCAATAGCCGAACCTCGAAGCATAACCTTTGAAAAATCTTTCAGGACCAGTTCCTTGCTTAACCTATGGTCACAAGCCACAGTCATCCCTGTTATGTATATGTAAATAACGTAGTTGGGTTGACAATATATAAACTACAAATATATATGTTTGTAGTTTTAAGGAAAAATATCATCATGTATTATGCTGTGTTCTGATTGGTTAATTATGGCAACTACGAGTTGCCATAAGAGGGAGCTATAGATCATGGTTTAATTCTCTTTTTCTCTTTTTCACTGATCTCCCTTTATCCTGAGGCTGACTGACTACGGACCAATACTGGCTAACCCTGTTTATTCTGATATTCTGTTGATATCAAAGATTATCTGTTGTATTATGGTTTGATATTTGGTCTGCTGTAAAAGACATGAAACCAGTAAGAAGACTTTATAACTGGATATCACTGGATTGTTAAAAACGTGTATGACATGGACTGTTTATTGGACTGTGCTATTTCTTCAAGTAAACATTAACACAACTTGTTCAACTCTGTATGGCTGTATTTATATATATTTATCTATATTTATTCATAACTGTTCTCATAAACTGTTTTCCATGTGCATATCCTTTTTATACAAGGGTTACTCTACACATATCCTAACAATCCCCATCTTCAAAAAGGGAGACCCCAGCCTAGTTGAATATTACAGACCAATCTCTTTATGCTGCATTACCTGTAAAGTCATGGAATCAATTATTAACCAATCCATCATCCTCCACTTAGAGACAAACAACCTACTCTCTAACAAATAATTTGGTTTCAGAAAAAAACTATCCTGTAATCGGCAACTCTTATACTGCAAAAACATATGGACTACACAACTCGATCAGGGCAAAGCAATAGATACAATCTCCATAGACTTCTTTAAAACCTTTGATTCAGTGGTATACAACAAACTACCACTAAAACTAAAATCTTATGAACACCTACATAACTGGATAGAAGCATTCCTGTCAAACAGATAACAAATGGTCAAAATTAGGAGCATTCTATAAAATTCTGTACCTGTCAAGTCGTGTCCCCCAAGGCAGTATTCTAGGACCAACTGTCTTCATACTCTACATAAATTGTGATCATATTAAGAGCAACTGCGTTCTCTTCGCTGATGATGTAAAGCTATTCAACACCATACAATACTGCTATCCTTCAAAAAGACCTTAACTATGTATCAGAATAGTCAAACAAATGGCAACTTCAAATCTCAACAAAAAAATGCTCTATCTTACATAATGGCAAAAACAAATCAGAAAATACAAGCTGAATAATCAAGATCTTGTTGATGATTCAAACTCTGTCAAGGACCTTGGCATTCTCATCTCAAATGATCTAAGTGCTAGAGCCCACTGTAACTTCATAGCCAAAAAAGCAGTAAGAGTTGTTAACCTAATTCTACGTAGCTTTTTCTTTGGTAATATTACACTACTAACTAGAACATACCAAACATTTGCTAGACCAATACTCGAATACAGCTCATCAGTCTAGAACCCACAGTACGTATGATATTAACACAGTTGAGAAAGTCCAGAAATAGTTCACAAGAAGAGTTCTTCATTCCTCTACTCATTGCAGAATACCTTATGCCACCAGACTCGAAATTCTAGACCTAGAAAACCTAGAACTACGCCATCTTCATTCCGATTGATGTATAGTATATAAAATTATACATTGCAATGTCCTACCTGTCAATGAATACTTCAGCTTCAACCATAACAATACAAGAGCACACAATAGATACAAATTCAAGGTTAACTGCACCAAACTTGATTGAAGGAAATTCGACTTCAGCAACAGAGTGGTCAATGTTTGAAATACTCTACCTGACTATGTGGTTTCTTTCCCAAACCTCAAAAACTTTAACATTAGACTGTCGACGATTGACCTCACTCCTTTCCTAAGAGGTCTGTAGGGGGCATGCATAAGTGTACCCACATGCCTACCGTCCCTGTCCTTTTGTTTCTTTTATTTTTCTTGTATGTATCCATTTCATGTATTCGTAACTATTTTTATTCTTACACCTATTATCTTGTAAGCAATAGATAAATCAAATCAAATCAAATCAATAAATAAAATAAACAATTCCTATAGACATGCTTCTCTCTAAGCTTTCCAAACAATGAGGAAATGATCTGGTAAATTTGACAGCTGAGAGTCCCTGAGAGGGTTGGGAGTCAGCCTGGGACCATAAAAATAAGCGGATCACAAAGAATCCGCTAAGCTGCAAGATCAGAGATAAAGCCTGAAAAACAGCTGAGAAGCGTCTGCAGCACTTCAAACAGCAGCGCCAGGGCTAGCAACTCCTCAGGCAAACAGCATGCTGCCCTCGTGTGGGAAATTAATCACCTCAAAGCTGTGAGCCTGGCGACTAACTGTGATTACAGACAAACACTGAACAAAGAAAAAGCCAAGAAAAGCCACCATAGCGCTTCAAAAGCGCTGCGAATCAAACCTGACAGCCAAAAAAAATCTTCAAATTTTACTTTACAGCATTTCTAATCTAACAATAAAAGCCCATCTTTTGCTACAACCTCTTAGGACAAGACTGAGTCGTGAACTGGGGAAAGTGACACTTGATAAGGGGTGTGGCAAAAGAAAAGGACTCAGTCTCCAGGCAGAAAAGCATGTGTCAACTCATCAGTGGATTCTCCAATTGACAGTTGCAGTGCTGAAAAGTTGCAAACTTGTCTGATCCCAAAAATCTAAAAAAAATTAGACCAGAACCTCCATCACAGACTTTAAATATAAATATAGATTAGCTGCAAATTTGAACATAAAGCTTTTTTTAATATATAAGACATATCTTTTTTTACCTGAATTATCTTGCTGAAATTTAATACAAGATTTTGTAAGGAAGCATCTGTAACTTTCCTAACTTGACTAAATTTCTCCAACCTAGCATTCTTCCATTCGAAGAATTCTTCAAACACTTCTGAATTCTCTGCTTCATTAGTCTCTCCATATGCAACCTCCAAAGATCCTTGCAAATTCTAAATATCAACAGATAACAAAGAAAATAAGGTAAAAGCAACAAAGGATCAAATTAACACATTATAAAACAAAGCAAGCTCATCTGGTTTTATGCTAATTCGTCTAGTAACTATATTGAGCAAAATTTGAAGCCCTGACTTGTAAGAAATGTTTGGGTTATGGGCTAGATGTTTTTTAGTTCTGACCTATACATCAGCAAGAAGAGTAATTATTGATAACGTACATGTCAGAAGAAATAAAATTCCAATTAAAATATAGGTAGTCCTCAACTTACAATCACAAATAGATATTTTGGTTGCTAAAAAATTTGGTCATAAAGCAAAAGATATAGAACCACATCACTTAGTGACTACAACCCAAGCAATCGCCTTGCTGTTAAACAAATTTTGCTAGTTATTACCAAGAACCCATCCATCCCAATCCAAGCCATTCTGGGCTTCAAACCTCTCAGTCTCAAGTCTCAGTAAAGCCCATGTCACACAGCACCAACGGATGGAAAGAGGATGTAAAACGGAGAGAAACACTTGCCATCCATTGGTTAACGCGATACATCCGTTCTGTACTCACTGCATACGTTTTTCATACTCTCTATCCGTCGTCCAGCATCCGTCTATTGAGATTTCATCTGCTCAAAAAGTTTTGAGCTGCACAAAATTTTTTGAGCGGATAAAGCATCCAACGCGTCTGTTCTACATCCGCTACGCATACAGGTATTATCCGTTATACGTCCGTCGTCATCCATTACGCGTCTGCTATATCCACTAGGCATCCGCTGCACATTAACACAACTCACATCCGCTCCAGCGGAAAACGGACACAGGGAGGAAGCGAAATGGACATGGAACGGACACGCAGCGTTAGTAGCACGGACGTAGAAAGGATGAAAGTGGATGCAGCTCGCATATAAAGCATTAAAACAGAAAAAACGTTCATATAGGGGACGTATCTCGGATATTTAGGACGTCTGCAGGATGACTACAGCATGCAAAAGGACACCTAGCGGAAAAGCTATATTTCCCATAAAAAGGGGGAGAAATCACCTGGATCTCACTTTCAGTCCAGCAGCCCTGCTGTGCAGACCTCTTCAGCCTTCATCTTGCTCTTGCTCATCCACAGCATCCAGTCATCTCCACCATGGATCATCGCACACTCCTTTTGGTAGCCGCCATCGTTCTACAACAGAGCGAAGCCCTCTACAGGCTCTTTCACCTGTTCTACGGGAAGAAAAGGAGGCGTCCAAGAAGTGTCTGGGTCCGAAGATGGATTGCGAGAAGAGCCGAGTACGGACTGTATAACAAGCTGATGGTGGAGATGAGGAACGAAGACCCTTGTGCATTCCAGAACTTCATGAGGATGCCGCCAGCCATGTTTGACGAAGTTGTGGAGCGGCTGAGACCCAGGTTGACCAAGCAGAGCACCAACTTCCAGCCCAGCCTGGACCCTGGGCTCAAGGTGGCACTGACTCTGCGCCATCTGGCCTCAGGGACCACCTATAGGAGCATGCAGTATGGCTGGAGGGTGCCACACAACACCATCAGCATTATGGTCAGAGAAGTGGTGCAGGAGATCATCGAAGAATACCTGGAGGAGCTCCTCCAGTGCCCCTCCACTGAAGAAGGCTGGAAGAAAGTTGCAGAGCAGTGGTATCAGAAGTGGAACTTCCCCCACACCGTTGGAGCCATAGATGGGAAGCACGTGGCCTGCAAAGCTCCAGCCAACTCGGGGTCCACTTATCACAATTACAAGGGCCTCTTCAGCATCATCCTCTTCACCATGGTCGATGCTGACTACAAGTTAATGTACATCGATGCTTCAGGCAACGGGTCAGCTTCAGATGCCCAGGTATACAACGCCAGTGACCTCAAGGAGAGGCTGGAACGCAACCTCATCATGGGCTTCCCAGATCCAGACCCCCTGCCCAATGACACACAAGATGTGCCCTACTTCATCATGGGGGATGATGCTTTCTCCCTCAGAACCTACCTCATGAAGCCCTACACTTCCAGATGCCTCACCTGTGAAGAGAGGATCTTCAACTACAGGCTGTCCAGGGCAAGGCGGGAGGTGGAGAACGCCTTTGGCATCCTGGCCAACAGGTTCCAGGTACTTCTCACCACCATGCAGCATTGCCCAGAGACCGTGAGGAGGATCATGGAAGCTTGCTGCATCCTGCACAATCTCATGCGCACCCGCTACCCAGTCTTGCAGAACAGGCTCATGGACCTCTAACAAGCTAATGGGGACATGGAGCCTGGGGAATGGAGGCAAGGGCGAAACCTGATCGACACTGAGGATGTGCAAGGCCCCAACAGAGCCTCACATGAAGCGAAGAAGCAGCGCAACCTCCTGAAACACTGGTGCAACTCCCCAGCGGGAGCAGTGGAGTGGCAAGACAGGATGGTAGATGCTTAATGGATGCTTCCTTCAGCCTGTCTCATCACACGGATGAGATTGGGCGATGTATGTTTGGTTGGCCTACAATGAACAGGGCGTTTAATAAAGAGTTGTGTTTATGTTGACATGTGTGGATAATTATTACATTATTATTGATAATAAAGGGCCGTAGGTATGGCACCTGGGAGGGTGGACCATACAGTCCCACTATGCTTGCACTGGAGGTTTATCTATCCCACTGCTATCCTAACCCATCCCACAGCTATTACCCATCCCACAGGTATCCTAACCGATCCCAAAGCTATCCTTACCCATCCCACAAGCATGCAAAGGCTTAAACCATTTCTAAAAGTTTCCAGCAAGACTTTATTAAAAAAAAGAAATGAAGCAAGTGTGTGAATCAAAAATAGACGTTATTAACAACAAGCTATAAGACAAAAATGAGTCTCTGGCACTCCTCTTGGTCGCTCAGTCCCAGGGGTGAAGAGTGCAGGTGCTGTGGAGGTGGCTGGTGCTGGAATGCTTGTCATCAGCTCCTCCAGAAGCAGAAGCACCAGAAGCGCCAGCCCCAGAAGAGCGAGCCCGTGCTGCAGAAGCCCCAGCAGAACCAGAGTGAGGACCAGGGGGCGGGATGGTAGCCCTGTCCTCTTGCCAGGGCTGGCAGCAGATGGCTGAGACTTGCTGTGCTTCCGCATGGTTGTGGGGTTGCTGGCTGGCAGGGAGGCTGGCAGGAACCAAGGCTGGCAGGGAGGCTGGCAGGGAGGCTGGCACCAAGGCAGGCAGGAAGGCTGGCAGGGAGGCTGGCACCAAGGCAGGCAGGAAGGCTGGCAGGCAGACATGAACCAAGGCTGGCAGGAAGGCAGGCAGCAAGGCTGGCAGCAAGGCTGGCAGGGAGGCTGGCAGCAAGGCTGGTAGCAAGGCTGGCAGGCAGACATGCAGGCAGGGCAGGCAAGGCAGTCGATGTGTCTGGAAGCAGGTCTTTCCTCTGAATGGCGACCTGCTTCCGAGCTGCTTCCGTTATATCCGCGGGACTGACGCAATGCATCCTCCCCGCATGCGCAGTGAACGCCAGGAATCTGTTAGGGATAACATTGTTCACCCTAACTGTTTTAGGTGAAATACTAACTATAAATCATAGTTAGTGTATGCAGCTTTAAATGTAAAATAGCAATTGTGGGTGTGGTTATGAAAACCATATAAAAGTAGCAAGGCTACAGCTTG
>BLBF01000019.1:38435831-38500481 GCA_015471245.1 Laticauda colubrina
TGTTTAGCTTGTCTACCTAACCCTGGTTGGGGAACCCAGGCTTAACAGAATCCATTAGGCTTCCGCTGTGCATCCGCTAGGCTTCCGCTCTGCATCCGCTTCATCCATTCGGCGTCCGCTCTGCATCCGCTCTTTCTGTTCCGCGTCCGCTTCGCTGAGGCCCCCCCGGAAGCCCTGCGGATGTGCCACCCACTCCCATCCGCTCCCATCCGCTTCCATCCGCTAGGCTTCCGTTCCGCATCCGCTTTGCATCCGCCCTGCGTCCTCCCCGTGTCCGTGTTATCCACTCCGGTTATGCAAATTTTTGCCCCTTTTGAGAGTGGATAACAACGGATGGAACATTTTGCTCGTCCGCTGTGTCCTTTTTGCATCCGTTGGCCAGTGTGACATGATAAATCCAATAAAATAAAATAAAAACTTATAGCTTTATAAAGGCTAACATACATATTCACCTATGATGCAAACATGTCTATGTCACATGACATCTTTTAAAATTATCATCTTTAAACAATTTTATTGTATGAAACAACTGTATGTCATTTACCTCTGGCTTCTCTTTTAATATTTCCCCAGGAATAGATATGTGAATACGTGAATGTGCTGTTGTGTATCCCTTCCTTAGGATAATACCTATGCCTCTGATTGTGCAGACTAATAAATAAAAGCATACGCAATTATAAGTCTATTAATCTTTAAAGAACAATAAGACTCATTTTTGCTGCTTTTGTTTAACACAGATACAAAGGGCATTTACAGAGTAAGATATTGTTTTGGCTGCCTGTGTAAAAATTGAGAAAAATTATAACATGAAAAATTATCAACATTATGAAATGTGAGGTTGTAATACTTTGCAGTAAACATGTAGAAAGTATATCACCCCTGTGATTTGCTACTGTTGTCCAAGTAGGTTCCAAAATATCCAAAATCCAAATCCAAAATGTTTCCAACTTCTGTTTGTTGGAAGTAGCAGCATCTAGCCAAATATAACTGAACCTCAAAAGTTATGCATAACTTGGCCTGATTACCATAATACTTGATGGGAGATTACAAAGATTTCGTGGAACTGCAAAACTGTAGGTTAGATTGGGAGACAGTCAGGGGTGGGATTCAAATTTTTTAACCACTGGTTCTGTGGGTATGGCTTAGTTGGTGGGCGTGACTTGGTGATCATATGACTGGGTGGATGTGGCTTGGTGGTCATATTGTTGGCTGGGCATGGCCAACTGAATATCATCGAGACATGCATCTCCTTGCCTGGCCTCTCATGACTGTGGGGATGCTGCAACAGTCGTAAGCGTGAAAAATGGTCATAAGTCACTTTTTTCAGTACCATTCTAACTTTGAATGGTCACTCCACACAAGAAAATTCCAGCAAAGGAGGAAAAAATCTCCAGAGATGTTCCTGATACAGGAAATCTAGTCCTGCCAAGAATGTAATAAGGGTTAATGGAGGGGCAGTTTCTGTAAGCAATACCAGAATGTTTCCTTCCTGCCTTCCTTACAGGATTAGGCTAGTATTTTTTCTAACAACTGGTTCTCCGAACTGCTTCGAATGTTAACAACCGGTTCTAGCGAAGAGGTGCAAACTGGTAGAAGCTCACCCCTGGAATCAGTCCTTTAAAACATTGGCAAATCATTTTGTTGTGACTGTCAGGAATTAATCCAAGAAACCTGAGGTTCAGCTTGATTTGACTAGACACTTATAAATTCATCTTTCTTTCCAATATTTTGGATTGGACCATTTTTGACATTATAGTATCTATTTGTTAGGGAGGTACATATTTTCATTACTCTCTTGGTGGACAGAACTATTGAATTACAAGTATTATTTTCAACCAACAGAATTCTGCAAGCTGCAAAAATACAATATCCTATTAAGGTTATAACTTCTATTAGAACTGATTAATTATATACTAGTTGGTGCTTTTAAGTTTATATTTTGTAGGGTGGATTAAGGCTCGTTGATGCCCTAAGCACTGACAAATCTTGGTGTCCCCCTCCTTTGTACATACTGTGCAAAAGAAGCCAAGCTTAGGGTGGTGGAGAATGCCTTTGGCATCCTGACCAACAGGTTCCAGGTACTTCTCACCACCATGCAGCATCACCCAGAGACTGTGAGGAACATCGTGGAAGCTGCATCCTGCACAATCTCATGCGCACCCGCTACACAGTGTTGCAGAAAAGGCTCGTGGACCGCCAACAAGGCAATGGGGACATGGAGCCTGGTGAATGGAGGCAAGGCGAAACCTGATAGATACTGTAGATGTGCAAGGCCCCAACAGAGCTTCACGTGAAGGGAAGAAGCAGCGCAACCTCCTGAAACACTGGTGCAACTCCCCAGCTGGAGCAGTGGAGTGGTAAGACAGGATGGTAGATGTTTAATGGATGCTTCCTTCAGCCTGTCTCATCACACTGATGAGATTGGCACATGTATGTTGAGTGGGCCTACAATGAACTGGGCATTCAATAAAGAGTTGTGTTTGTGTTGAAATGTGTTGATGAATGATCATTGTTATTGATAATAAAGGGCTATAGGTGTGGCACCTAGGAGGGTGGACCATCCAGTCCCACTATGCTTGCACTTATCTATCCCACTGCTATCCTAACCCATCCCACAGCTATTACCCATCCCACAGGTATCCCTGCCCATCCCACAGCTATCCTTACCCATCCCACAAGCATGCAAAGGCTTAAACCATTTCTAAGTTTCCACCAAGACTTTATTTACTCAAAGAACTGAACCAAGTGTGTGAAGCAAAGATAAACTTTATTAAGAACAAATTGTAAAAGCAAAATGACCCAAGTAAAGTGTCCCAAGCAAAGATAATGTCAACAGGTAGCAAACCAGTCTCTGGCACTCTTCTCAGTCACTCTGAGGCGTGCCCATAGTCTCAGGGGTGAAGGGTCCAGGTGCTGTGGAGGTGGCTGCTGCTGGATTGCTGGTCTGAGGCGCCATTGGGGTGCCTTGCCCCGAGAGGACAACAGGGGATGGTGTGTGGAGGAAGCTCTCAGAGAGCTGGCTCAGTCCTGTGATGTTGAGAGCCCATTCCTCCATGACATGGGGTGTCAGTCCCAAGACCGATGACAGATGTTCTGAAGCCAGACTTGGCTGTGGGGTGGAGGAAGGAGGAGTGTAGTGGGGCTGTCTGGTCTGCAGGTGAGCGAGATGAAGCGTCAGTGGCATCTGTGGCATCAGTGGCATCGGTGGCATTGGTGGCATCGGGTGGTGTACGATGAACCTGTGCCTGGACTGGGAAGGGCTTCCTGTGCTGCTGGAACTCCTGGTAGCCGTAGCCTTGGTAGGTGAGGGCCTGTGGAAAGCCCTGGAAGGGCTGTGACATCACCTGGGGTGGAGGAGCAGACCTGGACTGGGTCAGAGCAGGTTCAGCTGAGCCTGGAGGGTAGTGCAGAAGACCTGTGATCATCTCCTTTATCACCTGGTACTGATATTTGGAAATGTCCATGAGGGTCTGGTTGACGTAGGTGAGGAAGGGCTTTCTGTTAGAGGATGGTATGTCAGTGTGTACCAGCTGAGAGAGGAGATCTACGCTGCTTTTGATGGTGTCCCTGATCTCCAGCAGGACAGTGTGGCTCTGTCCCTCCGGTCTGCCTCTCTGCCTGCTTTCTGTGGAGGTGGAGCTGGGTATGGCTGTGGATTGGTCTCTGGTGTCAGGGCCCTTTCCTTGCTCCAACTGCATCAGGGGTTCCTCCACGTGCTCCACCACGAGTGCAGCTCTCAGGGGGGTCTCCGTCATGGGGCGCTCCACAGATACCTGCCTGGACACAGGAGCTGACTCTTGCCCAGAAGAGGACTGGCTCTCTGTGGGCTGCCTGAGAGGATTGACAGAGGGGCTGCTCCGCGGTGGCGGACCTCACCCTCCAAGAAGCTGAACTTGGCCATCACGTAGGTCTCCCGGTCGGTGAGCTTGACTGCAGCCTGGCCAGACTTCTTCAGGTGCAGCTTCCCGTACCAGGTGTGCATATGCTTCCACCAGCTGAGGAGGACCTCCAAAGTGTAGCCCAGGCTCTCTGCCTTCTCTCTCCAAGCCGCCTGCTTCCGCTTGGTGTCTCGATAGAGCTTGTGTCCCTTCCGCCAGTGGTACTCGTTCTCCCTCAGCCATTCGAGCACCTCCTCCTCATGTTCCTCTTTGATGGAATACTGTCACCTCTCCCTATCGCGCGACTGCCTCTTCCTCCCTCTGGCAGGGCCTTCTGGGCCCTCATCAGCAGGGCTTTGAGGTTCTAGGGGCTGGTCCACCACACCACCACCAGCAGCAGGAGCAACAGCAGCAGCAGCAAAAGCAGCACTAGGAGCAGCACCAGCAGAGTAAGCACCAGCAGAAGCACCAGCACCAGGAGCAGCACCAGCAGAGTAAGCACCAGCCGAAGCACCAGCACTAGGAGCAGCACCAGCAGAGTAAGCACCAGCAGAAGCCCCAGCACCAGCAGAGTCAGGGCCAGGGGGTGGGAGGGTGGCCCTGTCCTTCTTGCCAGGGCTGGCAGAAGATGGCACAGGCTTCATCTTCTTCCCCATGGTTGTTGGCTGGAGATGTGTCTGGCAGCAGGTCTTTCCTCTGAATGGTGACCTGCTTGCGAGCTGCATCATTTTATATCCGTGGGACTGACGCAATGCATCCTCCCCGCATCGCAGTGAACGCTTTGCATCTGCTAGGCATCCGCTAGGCATCCACTAGGCATCCGCTAGGTGTCCGTGATGCATCCACGTCATCCGCGAGGTATCCGCTCTGCATCTACTTCTTCCACTGCGCATCTACTTTGGTGTTCTCCCCCAGAAGCCCTGCGGATGTGCCATCCGCTTCCATCTGCTTCCATCCGCTAGGCTTCTGTGGAGCATCCGCTTAACATCCTCGCTACATCCTCTCCCCGTCCGTTCCTTTCCATTGTTGTCCGCTCTATTTATGCAAATTTGGGGCACTTTTGAGAGCGGATAACAACGGATGGAACATTTTCTCGTCTGCTGTGTCCTTTTTACATACTTTTTGCATCAGTCTTAAAAAGTCTTCAATCCATGGCATCACAACCTTGAATGGTTGCTGAACAAATGGTTGTAAGCTGAGAACTACTTGGATTTGAAACAGTTCATGCAGTTCCTTTATGCTTGTAGATGGAAAATGTAAAAAGACTATAGGTCTTGAAGATAATTTCGTGCTTTAAAGCCTACCAGTTCTAACACTATAGCATAACTTACACCAAACTATCATGGATGTGAATGGCTACTGTATACAATTTTAAAATAATGGAAACCAGAAATAGAATTATCTGCAGAAAGAATGAAGTGGTGGAAAATAAAGAGAAAATCAGGAGTCTCTGAAGTGCATGAAAAAAAAGGTACAGTTAAGATGCTTTCTACAATATCTACCCATCTAATTTGATTTTGTAGAGTTGATATGCTCTGGATTCCTTCAATTAAACAATGTCATTTCTCAATCTCTGGAACTGTACCTTCTGCAACCTGCATCTACCTTCTGGAATAAAGTTCCCCCAAGATTCAGATGGCCCCCATTTTGCTGTGTTTAAAGTGTGAAAACCTGACTATTCACCTAGGTCTTTGGTATGTGAGAATGAAATCTCTCACTTCAACATGTTTGCTTCCTTTTACCTTCATTTATGTTTTATGGATTTTATTATATTGCATTTTTGTTTATTATAATTGTCATCTAGATCCCACTGAATCAGGTGGCAAAGAAGTTTAATAAATAATCAAATAGATTTTCACTCATCTCAAAAAGAATATTCCATATCACAAAGGGAAAGTAGCAACTGAACTGAGAAGTTGCCAGAAATCCTTATTAATTGGAGGACTCACAAGACAATTCCACAAAATTAAAGCAATTCATTCTTTTTAAATATCCTATTATAGAACTAGAACTATTAAGAATTAGTATACAGAATGAATTTCAACATCTTGAAGACTTCTGAAGAAGTTTTTCCCCAAGGTGAATCTTTGCCAATTACTAAATATCAAATAGAAACATGTCTGTATGAGATTTATAAATGTTATTTCTTCTGAATATAGAAATCCTGCACAAACATTTTCAATTTTACTTTGTTATTGATCCCTGAAAAATCATCAATATTCTTATATTAAATGACTGCTGCATGCTGGAACTGCACTGTTATTTAGACTGAAGCATTTAATTTTCACATTTATTTTTCACAGCATTATGGAAAGCAAACTCTGTTGGAACTTAGCCATTCCAGTAAGCAGTGTATCATAATCTTATTCCTCTTTTCACAATCCTGAAAAAAATGCTTAACCTTTCAAATATTACTTTTTAAAATTTATAGCAGAAAAGCAATAAAACATGTTACTATTCAAAAATATTTAAAGCAAGGACTTCCAGTTTGTTCCTCGTTGAAGTCGGTGCGAATCTGCAAACTTGCGTGGTTTTTACCCGAGCTCACTTGTTAGAGGGTATCTTATTAAGTTATTATAAATATTTTGAGGAAGAACTTTTACAACCTCTCCAAATACAATAATTTCTATTTTATAGGGAGGAAAAATGCTAGAGGCTAATACAACACTAATATCTAAAGAGGACAAGACTTTAATAAGAAATTATCGACCAAAATCATTACTGTATATTAATTGTGTACTGATATATTGAAGATAGATAAATAAAGATAAATTCTTTAGCAAGAATTTATTCATGAAGATCAATGTAGGTTTTTACCTTCAAAATAATTAAAAGAAAATATCAAAATTGTGTTGTTTATTCTAAAACATTTAATGCAAACTGCCTTGATTTGTTTAGATGAAGAAAAAGCCTTTGACAATTTGAATTGAATTTTTCTATTTAAAATTTTGGGAGATATACATTCTGGAAAGAATTTTTTCATATGGCTATAATGGATTTATACTTCACAGAAAGCACAAATTATTGTTAATGGAGATTTAACCATGTAAAAAAGGAATATGACAAAGCTGCTTCCTCTTCTTTTTTATGTTCTTGAAATTTTGAATAGAGATGCAAGATAAAATGAGAGAATTATGGGAATAAAAATTTAAATAGAGTGCATTGTCCCAGGCCAGACTATGAGAATTGGATAGTTACTTAGGAATTATGAGCTGTCCCCTTAAAGAAATGCATCATGGTAAATGTAGTTAAAGGTATCCTGGGAAATGTAGTTCATCTCACGTGGCCACATCTGTCATCCCGATCACTAATTTGACCCTCGATGGGTTGGGGGGGGGGGTGTTCCTCACTTTTGCCTGAACTCCCTAACTCATGGCAGCTGCTTTCTATCGCTACGAGATGAGTTAGGAGATAACCATCTGATACCTACAAGGCGGATATACAAAGGATTGGTCATTAAAGAAGAACTTCATCACAAATGTGAGTTATGAGGATACCTGATGAACTAATAAATGTACTTTGTTATAAATGTCTTGTTGAGTTTATCTATCTGTACTTGCACAGCGTACAAATCCACCACTGTGCAGAAGAAAACAGGGACTTATAAGTTAAGAACTTTGAAAAATGGCAAGGCTAGTTTTGGAAGATCAGGATCCTTTAAATGGAATTATTAGTAGAAAAAAAATTTTTTTTTGCTGCATTAGATTTCAAGATTAACAAAGACATTAACACTAAGAGGTTGTAAGATTGAACAATTGATGGATGAAATGGTTTTTAAGATTGAAAGTAGATATATGGGTATTAATATGATAAATAAGAATTGAATATAATGTTTTACAAGTTGTAAAAGAAAGAAAAGGCCCGGGATTACCCTATTTGAAATTATATTTTGCAGCTTGCTATTATGTTGGATAAAAAAGTGGATGTTGGTAGAAAAGATCTGGAACTAAAAGGACACAACTTGAAACTTGAGGCCCTGTCACACTGGCCGACAGATGCAAAATGTTTGTAAAAAGGACACAGCGGACGAGAAAAATGTTCCATCCATTATTATCCACTCTCAAAAGTGCCCCGAATTTGCATAACCAGAGCGGACAACACGGAAAGGAATGGACAGGGGGAGGACGCAGGGCAGATAGAAAGCGGATGCTCCACGCAAGCCTAGCGGATGGAAGCGGATGGGAGTGGATGGGGGGAGCACAGCAAAGCGGACGTGGAACGGAAAGAGCGGATGCAGAGCGGATGCCAAGTGGATGAAGTGGATGCACAGCGGATGCCGAGCGGATGAAGTGGATGCAGAGCGGAAGCCTAGCGGATGCCTAGTGTTCAATGCGCATGTGGGGAGGATGCATTGCGTCAGCCCCGCGGATATAAAGGGAAGCAGCTCCCAAGCAGGTCAACATCCAGAGGAAAGACCTGCTTCCAGACACAGCTCTCAAGCCTGCCTGCCAGCCAGCCTGCCAGCCAGCCTGCCTGCCAGCAATCCCACAACCATGGGGAAGAAGAGAAAGCCTCAGCCATCTGCTACCAGCCCCGGCAAGAGGGACAGGGCCACCCTCCCACACCCTGGCCCTCACTCTGCTTCTGCTGGGGCTTCTGCAGCATGGGTTCGCTCTTCTGGGGCTGGGGCTTCTACTTCTGGAGGAGCTGATGATGATGCTTATGGCGGTGATGCTTCTGCTGGTGCTTACTCTGCTGATGCTGCTTCTGGCAGTGGTGCTTCTGCTGGTGCTTACTCTGCTGATGCTGATCTTGGTCCTGCTGGTGCTGCTGGTGCTGCTGGTGCTGCTTTTGCTGCTGCTGCTGCTGGTGGTGGTGTGGAGGAGCAGCCCCTACAACATGGAAGCCCCTCTGATGAGGGCCCATGTGGTCCTGCCAAAGGGAGGAAGAGGCAGATGCGTGAATGGGAGAGGAGGCAATACACCATAGAAGAGGAACATGAGGATGAGGTGCTGGAGTGGCTGAGAGAGAATGAGTATCTATGGCAGAAGGGACACAGGCTCTATAGGGACACCAAAAGGAAGCAGGCTGCTTGGAGAGAGAAGGCGGAGAGCCTGGGCTACACTTTGGAGGTGCTCCTCAGCTGGTGGAAGCACATGCACACCTGGTACGGGAAGCTGCACCTCAAGAAATCTGGCCAGGCTGCGGTCAAGCTGACGGACAGAGAGAACTAAGTCATGGCCAAGTGCAGCTTCCTGGAGGGTGAGATCCACCACTGAGGAGCAGCCCCTCTCATAACCCTCTCTCTCAGGCAGCCTGCTGAGAGCCAGTCCTCTTCCGGCAGAGAGTCAGCTCCTGTCTCCAGGCAGGTGTCTGTGGAGCGTGCCACGACGGAGAACCCCCTGGCAGCTGTACTAACCGTGGCGAAGCGCGTGGAGGACCCCCTGACACAGTGGGAGAAAGGAGATGGCACTTCCACCACAGTCCAACCCGCATCCACCCTCACCTCCACCTCCACAGAAAGGCAGAGAGCCAGACAGCAGGAGGGGCAGAGCCACACTGTCCTGCTGGAGATCAGGGACACCATCAAAAGCAGCGTAGATCTCCTCTCTCAGCTGGTCAACACTGACTCCTCATCCTCCAACCGCAAGCCCTTCCTCATCTATGTGAACCAGACCCTCACGGACATGGCGGAACCCCAGTACCAAGTGGTGAAGGACAGGATCACCGATCTGCTTCACAACCCTCCAGATCCAGAGGAACCTGCTCCCACCCAGTCCAGGTCTCTTCCTCCACCCCAGGTGATGGCACTCCCATTCCAAGGCTTTCCACAGGCCCTCACCTACCAGGGCTACGGCTACCAGGAGGTCCAGCAGCACAGGCAGCAGCCCTTCCCAGTCCAGACACAGGTTCATCGGACGCCACCAGTGCCACCGATTCCACTGATGCCACCGATGCCACCCACGCCAGTCCTCACCCAGCTGCAGACCAGACAGCCCCACTACACTGCTCCTTCCTCCACCCCACAGCCAAGTCCGGCCTCAGTACATCTGTCCTCGGAACTGGGGCTGACACCCCATGTCATGGAGGAAGGGGCTCTCAACATCACGGGGCTGAGAGCTTCCTCAACACACCGTCACCTGTTGTCCTCTCGGGGCCAGGCACCCCAGTGGCGCTTCAAACCAGGACTCCATCAGCAGCCACCTCCACAGCACCTGGACCCTTCAACCCTGAGACGATGGGCAAGCCTCCGAGTGATCGAGAGGAGTGCCAGAGACTGGGTGGCTACCTGTTCACTTTATTTGGACACTTGACTTGGGTCATTTTTCTTTTTCAGCTTCTTATCATTGCTTCACACACTTGCTTCATTTATTTTTTTCAATAAAGTCTTGGTGGAAACTTTTAGAAATGGTTTAAGCCTTTGCATGCTTGTAGGATGAGAAAGGATAGCAGTGGGATGGGCAGGGATACCTTTGGGATGGGTAATAGCTGAGGGATGGGCAGAGATACCTGTGGGGTGGGCAGGGATACCTTTGGGATGGGTAATAGCTGTGGGATAGATAAACCTCCAGTGCAAGCATAGTGGGACTGGATGGTCCACCCTCCCAGGTGCCACACCTTTGGCCCTTCATTATCAATAACAATGTAAGCATTGATCCACACATGTCAACATAAACACAACTCTTTATTAAATGCCCTGTTCATTGTAGGCCTACCCAACATACATATGCCAATCTCATCAGTGTGATGAGACAGACTGAAGGAAGCATCCATTAATCATCTACCATCTTGTCTTGCCACTCCACTGCTCCAGCTGGGGAGTTGCACCAGTGTTTCAGGAGGTTGCGCTGCTTCTTCCCTTCACGTGAGGCTGTTGGGGCCTTGCACATCCTCAGTGTCTATCAGGTTTCGCCCTTGCCTCCATTTCCCAGGCTCCATGTCCCCATTGCCTTGTTGGAGGTCCATGAGCCTGTTCTGCAAGACTGGGTAGCGGGTGTGCATGAGATTGTGCAGGATGCAGCAAGCTTCCATGATGTTCCTCACGGTCTCTGGGCAATGCTGCATGGTGGTGAGAAGTACCTGGAACCTGTTGGCCAGGATGCCAAAGGCGTTCTCCACCACCCGCCTTGCCCTGGACAGCCTGTAGTTGAAGATCCTCTCTTCACGGGTGAGGCATCTGGAAGTGTAGGGCTTCATGAGGTAGGTTCTGAGGAAGAAGGCGTCATCCCCCACGATGAAGTAGGGCACATCTTGCGTGTCGTTGGGCAGGGGGTCTGGATCTGGGAAGCCCATGATGAGGTTGCGTTCCAGCCCCTCCTTGAGGTCACTGGTGTTGTATACCTGGGCATCTGAAGCTGACCCGTTGCCTGAAGCATCGATGTACATGAACTTGTAGTCAGCATCGGCCATGGCGAAGAGGATGATGCTGAAGAAGCCCTTGTAGTTGAAATAAGTGGACCCCGACTTGGCTGGAGCTTTGCAGTCCACGTGCTTTCCATCTATGGCTCCAACGGTGTGGGGGAAGTTCCACTTCTGATACCACTGCTCTGCAACTTTCTTCCAGCCTTCTTCAGTGGAGGGGCACTGGAGGAGCTCCTCCAGGTATTCTTCGATGATGGCCTGCACCATTTATCTGATCACAATGCTGATGGTGTTGTGTGGCACCCTCCAGCCGTACTGCATGTTCCTGTAGGTGGTCCCTGAGGCCAGGTGGCGCAGAGTCAGTGCCACCTTGAGCCCAGGGTCCAGGCTGGGCCGGAAGTTGGTGCTCTGCTTGGTCAACCTGGGCGTCAGCCGCTCCACAACTTTGTCAAATATGGCTGGAGGCATCCTCATGAAGTTCTGGAATGCACGAGGGTCTTCGTTCCTCAGCTCCACCATCAGCTTGTTGTACAGTCCGTACTCTGCTCTTCTCCCGATCCATCTTCGTACCCAGACGTTTCTTGGCCGCCTCCTTTTCTTCCCGTAGAATAGTTGAAAGAGCCTGTAGATGGCTTCGCACTGTTGCAGAACGATGATGGCTACCAAAAGGAGTGTGTTGCGATCCATGGTGGACATGACTGGATGCTGTGGAAGAGCAAGAGCCAGATGAAGGCTGCAGAGGTCTGCACAGCAGGGCTGCTGGACTGAAAGTGAGATCCAGGTGAGTTGCTCCCCCTTTTTATAGGCAATATAGGTTTTCCACTATGTGTTCTTTTGCATCCTCTAGGCATCCTCTAGACATCCTTAATATCCGAGATAGGTCCCCTCTGCAAACGTTTTTTCCGTTTTAAATGCTTTCTTTGCAAGCTGCATCCGCTTTCATCCTTTCTCCATCCGTGCTAACGCTGCGCATCTGTTCCGCGTCCGTTTTGCTTCCTCCCTGTGTTCGCTTTCTGCTGGAGCAGATTTGAGTTGCGCGGATGCGCAGCAGATGCCTAGCGGATGTAGCGGACGTATAACGGATGACGACGGATGCAGAACGGATGTTCCCCGTATGCGTAGCGGATGCAGAACGGACGCGTTGGATATATTTTCCGCTCAAAAAGTTTTGAGCAGCTCAAAACTTTTTGAGCGGATGGAACCTCAGTCGACGGATGCTGGATGGATAGAGAGGAAGAAAAACGGAGGCAGTGAGTACAGAATGGATGCATCGCGTTAACCAACGGATGGCAAGTGTTTCTCTCCGTTTTACATCCTCTTTCCATCCGTTGGTGCAGTGTGACACGGGCTTTAGGTGGTTTGAACATTTATAGTACAATAAAGTCCAGGTTTTATCAAAGATTGTAAAAATCATGTTTAGGTATGTCATTGTAGAAGAGTACAGAAAATTACATGCATTTGTGTTAACTTTCTCTCCTCCTAGGCGAGCCCTCTCCCTGAGTTCTTTATGCCTAATTGCTCATAAAATGCTTCACTCTGAAACATGTGGAGAAGGAGAAGCAAGAAGAACAGAAGAAATATGCATGTTTCTGAAACTGCAGCCACTGGTGCAAGAAAAAAGTTCAACCCCAAAAAAAATTCACAAAGGCAGAAGGAGAGGGGGAAAAGAGGCACATCCAAGCCAGCACAATATTGGAAAAGTGCTAGTGCTTTACCTGCTGCCTATTATTAAAGAAGAAAATAATAGTAAAAGAAATCCAGGGCAGAGAAGTATTAAAGGCAGACCAGGATGCATAAGAATACACTGTTAAACACAAGTGAATGGAAAACATCACCATTATACTAATAATAGTAACAGTACATTAGCAATAGTTAAATATTATATAGCAGAGAATAATAGTAGTAGAATATTATGTCCAGAAAGATTTAGAAAACATTCAATACTACAAATAGTAATAAAAACAAAAGGCAGTATAAGACAATTCACAAAGAAACAACTCACACCCATATGTGTATGTTTTACTTTTATATTCTGGGCATTCTTTTTTCAAAATAAAATCAACTCTTATAGCGGGATATAAAACCCAACTGTACAGGGTCCAAGGCTTTTGATGGATCTTTGGAATTTGAGTTAATCAAATTGTATTTATTTATATATTTTTTACATTTCTACACTGTCCATCTCCATCAAAGAGGAACTAAGGTCAGTGTACAATGAATTGGGTATAATTTAAAAATAACACATTACAGCCATATTGAGAAGATGGAAGAAATAAAAAGCTACTTTAAAATATCTTTGTGGATCTCAGTATAAGAAGCATTTTGTAGAAGAGAAATTATAAGTAAACTCAAATGGCTAATTCATGTGATATATTAGTTTTTTCTGAATGAGAAAACATGTATTTAACAGTACATGTATTTAAACATCTTTTCCTTTCTCTTTTGTCCTTAGCTTTGCATTTCCTTTCTCTGTTATTTCTTCTTTTCTGCACTTTGCATTACATAGTAGATCCCAAACAGGAATAGCATGTTTGCTATGTACGTATATAAGCCTATTCCAATGTCATTCCTAAATACTATTTTGAATAGCATGACCTGCTCATATTGCATAGACTTTTAAAAAGTAGAACACATTTTGTCAATATTTCAGATTAGAAATAATGGTATCAGGAGGCTCTGGGGTTACCTCAGAAGTTAATTTAAATATCAATATTTGCAAAAAGAAATGTCAAAATGATCCCATGACTTTTAAGTTACTATTTATGATCATTACAAAACTATAATCTGATCTGGAGAGCATCTCATAAATGTAAAATAAAACAAATACAATGCCACTCTGGACCCAACCTTCAATGTTTCTGAGCGCTCAAAAAGAGGAAGATCATCCACTTCCACAATGAATTCTTCTACAGCTTTGTACAATTTATGTTGCAATTCATTCCTCTGGAGAATCAAGCTTTGTATTTCATCCTGTGCAGAAGAGAACACACAATTGAGGTCTTCTTCAGTAGAGATATAGGTACTCCTCAATTTACAACCACAACTAGAACCAAAATTTCTGCTGCTAAGCAAAGGAGTTGTTAAATGAGGTGCCCAAGCTTATGACTTTTTCTGTCACAATTGTTAAATAAACCACTGTAGTTGTTAAGTGAATCATGCAATTGCTAACCAAATTTGGCTTCTCCCACTGACTTTGCTTATCAGAATCCATCTGGGAAGGTCACAAATTGCACAATGCAACTGTCATAAATATATGCTATTTACCAAGAATCCTAATTTTATGTAATTTGGGAATGAGAGAAATGAGAATTATTCCTGTAAAGAAAACAGCAAATGCCATATTTAACATGTATGTAACATAAGGAACCCTAATGAGACATTAAGTAAGAAATTGTGTAAGAATGTTCACCATAAGAAAATAACAAGGCTATAAACATCTTAGCACATTGCAGGTCAAAGGAAGATAGTTGGCAGGTCAAGAAACCACTTGTCACACTAAAATTAATAATGCTGACAATAGTTGGCTGTAGCAACTATCAGGGGGATGGAGATTACTAGAAATGAATAGCTACTGGGTGGAGTTGCTGGGAAGGGGCAGACTGTACACCAGAAATCAACTAATGAGAGAAGGGCAGTAACTGGGAAAGGAGTTTTAAAACTCCTTTATAATCATCATGTATTCCTTTGTAAATTCCTGTGTTTCTAACCATGAGGAGAACAGCTTTTGCAAAATCTTCACTAAACAAGCTCTTGTATTGTTCATGGTATCTTCTGTTGATTTCAAACTGAGACACTGATTTCTCACAGGCAATGCTGTGACAATTTTAAGTGTGAGACTGTCACTATATTCACTGGTTCTAAATCAAGGACCTCCTGTGTAGAATAACCCCATTGAACAACCGCAAATTTAGGCAGTTAGTTATACCATGTGAGAATTAATGTACTCACTAACATTGATCCAAAACATCAGTTTTCAGATACTGGTGCAGTTACAAATGTTGTATCATGTACATGCTTATAATACAAGCCAGTACAGATGAAAGCAAAAACAGCCAAATTCTGCTTTAGACAAGTGACAAAAACAGAAAGTACAGCTCTCCAGCAGTATGTCCTTTCTGTTTATCTGCTGACATAACCAATGAAGAGAATATTCACATGAATTAGTTAACATAATTTAGTTATGTAAACTAATTAGTTTACATAATTAGTTTACATTTAGTTTTTTATTTATTTTAAAATAAATTATTTTTAAAGCTATATTTGTTATATAAAGTTATGTCAAATATGGACTTTTCTCAAGCTACTTTACCGGACCTTTTAAGACCAAAAACCTATGGTAGTTTCTACATGAATTCAGATGTTGAGCTTGGGATGGGAAGAGGAGACAGAGAGAAATAGAACACCCATTCTCACACATTTAGTTGCAGGAAAGATTAATTTACTCTCTTAAAAAGAGTTTAACAATTTATTAACAGAATAATCTGTAAGTAATGGACATGCAATAAGCATAGCAATCATATAAAATTAACAAGACCAATAATATGAATGATAAAAAAAGATACCGAAGCCTGGAATCCAATTTTCACTCAAATAAAAAAATTGTCACTGGATCTATCCAACATAATAATCTTCCTGGATGTAATTACTAGAAACTGAGTTTAAATTCCTAGTGCTACATTTAGGAATTTAAATTCCTAGTAGCTACATCTAGGAAGATTATTCTATTGGGTAGGATTAACAGGAAATTTTTCATTTGACTAGCATCTGTAAAAATTTTAAGACGTTCATTCTCTCTCTCATTCATTCACTCATTCACACAGAGTTATTGCAGTCCAACAAATTCTCAAATTGTACTCCATTCAACTATCCTGTTGTTGATCAGTAGAGGAAAGAGAAAAGCTGTAAAAATTTGCTAATGACCTGCAAGTTGCTTTCTCCTCTTCACAAAATCTATAATCTGTGATAGCACTAACTTGGAGCCAGTTTGGTTTAATGTTTAAGGACAGAAACCAGGAGACTTATGAATTCTAGTTCTGCCTTAGGCATGAAAGCCAGATGGGTGTCTTTGAACTAATTACACTCTCTCAACCCAACTCAACTCACAGGATTGTTGTGGAAAAATAGGAATATTATGGATGTTCACCCTCTTAAATAACTTATGAAGTAATTTATTTGATAAAAATCAAATAAATTAAGTAATAAATATGGATACATCATATATTAGAAAAATATTGTCACATTTTAAATCCTTAGCAATCCTTTTGCTAACAAGCATAACAGCTACATGAACAAAATTTAAGAGACATCATCGGAGCTTATGATTTGCCATAAAATGATATGATGGTATGGTATGACCTACCGCATCTTTGCAAATGCGTATTTCTTGCTGGAAAATATTATAAATTGCCCACATCTTTTTAAGCACTTCCATGGAGTGAGGGATCACAAGTTTCTCTTTGGTAACTCTATCTGCAGCTTCTAAAAGTTCTTCCCCAAAAGAAGCACTTGTGTGATTTTGCCTGAATGATATTTAAAAATGACCATTTATAATACTATATACATTACTATGTATCTCTTACAGCTATTTTTACTCAATAAAATATGTCCCAATATTCCAAGTATAATTGATTCCATCTGACAAAGAATGAACATTGGCTTACCTGAATGTTCGTTTTCTTCTGTGGCTTAGAGTCCAGATAGATAGGGTTAAATCAGATCCTGCCCTGTGCTGTCACCACACCCCAACTTTCGACAAAGCACTTCACAGACTGGACCTGATTCTAGAGTTGCGAGATAAAAAAGAACATACATTATTGCTCCCCCCAACCCCCACTCAGACCAGACGAATCAGGGTGGGTTGGACTCTCTACATCACAGAAGAAAACAAACATTCAGGTAAGCCAAAGTTCATTTTCCTATCTGTGGTTCCGAGAGTCCAGATAGATAGGCGGGTCACCAAAGGCTGATACCAAAGCTGGCCAGTCCCTGGGAGAGTGTGAGTCTGGTCCTATTCACATTGGCAAGCACACTCTGTAGAACCCTCCTGCCAAAAGCTGCATCGGCTGATGCAAAGGCATCCAAGCAGTAATGCCAAATGAAGGGTGACAGTAAAAACCATGTAGTCGGTCTACAAATCTCTTCAATGGGTGCTTAAGTAGCCCATGCTGCAGTGGTTGCCACACTTCTAGTAGAGTGAGCCGTCACCCTACGAGGCACCAGACCTGTTCTGATAAGCCTTAGCAATACAAGCCCTAATCCATCTGCCCACTGTTGATGGAGACACTGTCAGCCCCATTGTGTCTGGCTGGAAGGACACAAAAAGTGCCTCCAACTTGAGGGAGGAGCTGGCGTTATGACGATACCACATGCAATCTTGGAGGTCTGAGATTGCAGCCAGTATCTTTGCCCCTGGACGGTCCAAACGGACCTAAACCATACCGAAGAGACGGTGATAGTGAAGGGCGCGTCCTGTAGATCCCAGGGATATCGCAAAGTCCCTGGTTGATCCAGGAGAAGCCCTCTTGCCAGTGGCAGAGAGGCAGCCACCAAAGCTGCAGAAGTTGAGACAGCTCCGAATGGAAGAGGTTGAAAGAGAAAGTGTGTCAGTCTGGTGAGAATTGTTCTTTTATTATCCTAAGACTTAAAAGGACTTCTAAGGACACCCTAAGGGGAAAAAGAATCTGTAAAAGTTTTGACAGAACTGAATAAGCAGCGGTTTTTAAATAGAAGTCTCAAAGTAAGGCTTTGCTTTATGTTTTTCATGGCTGGATTTCTATTGTGATTCTGCATTTGCTAACTGGACTGGGTTTTTTCTCAATTTATATCTATTTTTTCTCTTCTTTTTTTGACTTTGTAATATTTTAGGTTAGAGGCTCCCTTAAGCTATACTTTTTTATTTTTAACTTTTATTATGTTTTGTCTGGGAAAGGAGGGGGAGAGTGAGAGTAAAGAAACTTTGTAACACTGCCAACTAGAAGCTGGAAAATATTTAGACAAAGCTGAGAAAGCAAGCTCTGAAATTCTTTTTCAAGGACATTGCTACGTGATAAGATAGAGGGAAGAGCACGGAAGAGTGTTACTGCAGGTGTTCTTCTGGATTTCTATTAACAATTGAAACTTGGCTTTGAAGTTTGGAGAGAGCTATGACAAGAGCCTTGATAATTAAATAAAGTGCATTGTGTCTTTTTTTTATTTTCTTAAGTTTCGTCACACACCCCTTACCAGCTGTACTGTTCATTTTTTCTTTTTAAAACCTTTATTTTTGTAATATATATATTTTTGTGATATATATATATCTTTGCTTTGTATTTTAAAGGGAAAGCCTCAACATTTTCTTTTTTCTTTTCCTTTCTTCTTTGGGATTTTTTGTTTTTCTTGCTTTGTATTTTAAAAGGAAAGCCTCAACATTTTCTTTTTTCTTTTCCTTTCTTCGTTGGGATTTTTTGTTTTTTGATATGGTTTTTTTTTATTTGAAAATTCTCAATTGGATTAAGGTGTTGAAGAACCTGAAGAATTCCTTTTTTTTTTAATTTCTTTTTTACTTTTTGCTCTTTTTAAACTTTTTTTTATTCTTCTCCTTCTTTTCTACCTAATTACTGATTGGATTAAGGTTAAGAAGAACCTGAAGAAATTTTTTTTCTCCTTTTCTTTTTATTATTATTGGGTTTTTCTCTCTACCATTCTTATTTTTCATTTTGGATTATAATTGGCTATTTCATAATTGGATTAGGGTTTAGAAGAACCTGAAGATCCTGAATTGTTTAAAATGAGTAGGAAGTTTATAGCTTCTGGCTCTTCAACTTCTACTTCTGCCTCCCTACCATCTGGAGGACAACATTCAATTAAGAATGTTAAATGTTAACATTCAATGTTAAAGCAAGACAAAGATCAAGAAAGAATGACTCTACAGGATTATGCAAGGAATCCAAGACCTTAAAATAAAATCAGATACCACTGAAAAGATAATAGAAAATATTGAGCAAAGAACAGAGAAAACTGATGAAAAGGTGGAGAATATTCAACAAATGACGGAAGAGAAAAATGATGGAAGAGAAAAAACTGATTACAATGAATATAAATGGACTTAATTCAGCTGTTAAAAGAAGGAAAATTTTTCAGTTTAGAGAAACTAAAATTTGATATAATTTGTCTTACAAGAAGTACATATTAAAAAAACAATACGAACAATTGTTGATACAGCCAAAATCAGGGAAAATATTTCCTTCTTTGACTCAATGTAAGAAAAGATGAGTGGTTTTATATATCAAAGAGACCATTTCAGCAAAATTGATTTATACTGATGAAGACAGAAGAGTATTAATGATAGAAATAATGGACAATAATACCAAAACACTCTTGATTGCAATTTATACTCCGAATGATAAACAAGAAGAATTCTACAAAAAATTACACATGAAAAATTGAACTGGACTATGTCAATACAGTTATGATGGGAAATTTCAATGGAATTGTAGACAATAAACTGGACTATATAACAACAACAAAGCAAAATAGGAAGACTCTCCCCAAATCCTTTTTTAAAATGATAGATGAAATAAATTTAAAATATATATGGAGAGAAAGAAATGTTAAAACCAAACAATACACTTTTTACTCAAATAGACATTTAACATGGTCCAGAATAGATATGATTTGGACTTCAACAGAACTAATACCTAATATTCAAGAAACAAATATCGAAACAAGTACTTGGGCAGACCACAATCCAATGACAATTAAATGGAAAGGACAAAAAAGAAGATTGAGATGGACGTTAAATAATACTATTCTAAAGGAGAAGGATTTTATACAGCGGATGGAGAAATAATTGTTTTTTTTTTCTTTAGAGAAAATAAAAAAGAAGATACTTCAATTCAGAACCTATGGAACACAATGAAGGCATATGCTTGAGGCTTGATAATAGACTACACAAGGAAAAGGAACATTAGGAAAAGGCAAGCCACGGAAGCTTTAGAAGATGAGTATAAAAGACTCGAAATGAACAATAGAAAACGCCACAGAAAAAAGACATTAAGCTAAAACTGGATACAATTAAACATGAGTTTAATAGAAAAAGAAGAATTAGCACAGAAAATTAGAAGTGCTAAACAGAATTATTTTGAGGATGCAAACAAACCAGGTAGATGGTTAGCATACAAATTGAGAAAGGAAAAAGAATCAAGGAAAATACCGCAGTTAATAGATGATCAAGGTCAAGTTTGCCACGGCAATAAAGAGAAGGAAATTATTCGAGACTTTTATGGGAAATTATACGAGCAAGAGAATATTGATGAGGAAAGAATTAAACAGCATTTACAGAATTCTAATCTATCTAAGATACCTAAAGAGACTGAAAAAATGTTAGAAAACAATATAACCATGATGGCGTTAAGCGAAGCACTTAAGAAACAAAATAATGGGAAGGCACCAGGCCCAGATGGACTTCCGGCAGAATTCTACAAAACATTTTAAGAATCACTGAACCTCTTCCATTGTTAGAAGTCATGAATGAAGTTATGCTAAAGAAGATACCTAAAACATGGTCAGAAGCCTATATTACACTTATTCCAAAAGAAGAGACTGATCCATTACAAATTAAGAATTATAGACCCATTTCTTTATTAAATGCAGATTATAAAATCTTTGCTTCAATATTGGCAGAGAGACTCAAAAAATATTTAAATAATTTTGTTCACTCTGACCAAAATGGATTTCTGCCAAAGAGACAAAGATAATATGAGAGTAACATTGGACACTTTGGAATATTATGAGGCTCACCCCCAAAAACAAATGGCTTTGATATTTTTAGATGCACAAAAGGCATTTGATAATGTGAACTGGAGATTCATGTTGTTATGATTGGAACAGATGTGCTTTGCCAGAAAATTCATTCAAGCAATACAAGCCATATATTATAAGCAAATGGCAAAGGTAATGATAGAGGGAGAATTAACAGACTCTATCAATATAAGAAAAGGTACAAGACAAGGTTGCCCACTATCACCTTTGCTATTTGTATTAACTTTGGAAGTGTTAAATAGAAACATTAGAGACAAAAAGAGTATAAAAAGAATAAAAATTTAAAAGGAAGAATTTAAATTGCAAGCTTTTGCAGATGACTTGGCTTTTATTTTAGAAGACCCTCTAGAAACAGCACCAAAACTATTAGAAAAGACAGAGGCATATGGCAAGGTGGCCGGCTTGAAAATAAACAAAGACAAGACAAAGATTTTGACAAAGAATATGTTACTAAGACAAAAAGAAGAATTGGCAGAAGTATTGAAAATTCAAGTCATGAATAAGGTTTAGTACTTGGGGATACATTTGACAGCAAGATGTAGTACATTAAAAGAGAACAATTACATTAACCTTAAACAACAGATAGCATTAGACTTGACGAAATGGGAAAACCTACAACTGTCACTAATAGGGAGAATTCAACAATCAAAATGAATATTTTACCCAGAATTCTATACTTGTTTCAAACAATACCAATGAGGCTTGGAAAGGACTACTTTGAAGATTTAAACAAAATTGTGTTGAAATATATATGGCAAGGTAAGAAAGCGAGAATAAAGTTAAAACTCTTACAAGATGCTAGAATTAGAGGAGGATTCGGTCTGCCTAATTGGGAGTTGTACTACCAAGCTACAAAGTTGACATGGGTTAAGGAATGGATAACATTAAGAAATACTAGATTGTTGATATTAGAAGGACATGATTTGTTGTTGGGGTGGCAAGCTTTTTTATGGTACAAGGGACTAAAACACAGGGTTATTTTAGAAGACATCATATATGGGAGTCTCTGTGGTTAAATTGGGAGAAGATGAAAAGACAATGTTATTTGAAAATTCCAGTCTGGTTATCGACTATTGAAGCATTTTCTTATCCTATAACATATAAGAAGGAACAAACAGTTAGATATGGGGAAATTTTGAATGAAAAGGGTGAACTTAAATCGATGCAAAAACTAGAGGAACAAGGTATAAAGATGAATTGGTTTTCTTATGCGCAAATACATTCAAGGTATGAAAAAGACTTAAAACAGAAAGTTTCTATAATAAATTGACTGATTTAGATAAGATTTTGACAGGTACTACTAGAAACTTTACTAGAAACTCTACCTTGAGAGACAGGAAGTGTAATCTAATGGACCTGAACAATTCAAAAGATTCAGCCATTAAGGCCCTTAAGTTTAGAAAGATCCCAAATGGGGAATCTGTGAACCACAGGTCTAAGGTTGGTGGTCCCTTTTAAAAACCTCTGGATGGTTTGGTTCTTAGACAAGGACCCCTTCCTGTGCATGTACAATACTGAAGAAAGTGCATCCACCTGTCTGCGTAGAGTGTTTGCCAAGAGCCCTTTGTCAAGACCCTCTTGTAAAAAACCCAGAATGTTGGCTACTGAAGCTGAAGTGGAGGAATAATATGTAGCTGGAATCACAGCTCTGGCAACGTGGTCAATCTACATCTTCAGCTGGGGTTGATCCCATTCTTGCCATTCTTCAGCACCAACTGCTACCATGCAGCTGGGCCCCCCAGCTTGGATTGGATTGATTCTCCAATCAAGCAGCTGTTGTGCACTGTTGCAAAGCCTCCTCTAGGCTCATTGCCCCTTTTAGCTGCTGTTGGTTGCTGCTACACTTTGCACTTTGCAGCCAAGGAGATCAAATAGAAAGCGAAAGCAAAATAGTGCTGTTCCACCTTGCTGCTACTGCGCTACCGCGCACAACAGCCGATAGCCCTTATTAGGCCAATCACCTGAAGCCACTCCACGTGTTTGCAGCTCTGCATGTTGGGGCAGCCGCCCTGAACGCGACAGCTAAGCCCGGAGGTGTAAAGCCTCACTCCCTGGGTGCAGAGTCCTCCAAAAGCCTCTGTTGCTCTTTAAAACTTCTTGTTTTATGCAAAAAGCCTCCACTTGCAATTCAAGTGGAGCCTCAGCAACTCACGTCCTGTCCTGGCTGGACTGAGTCAAAAACTGGGGCATGGCCATGGCACAGGGCGGAGCTTCAGTTTAACACAGACTCAGTCCAACAGGACAGGATCTGATTTAACCCTATTTAACTGGATTCTATGAGCCACAGATAGGAAAATAAAAGAATACACAAGGACAACAGATTAAACCTTTCATACTATCTTCAGAGATATGTTTAGGTAACTGTACTCTTTAAAAGATAAAGGAAAGTATAAAGTTTCAGACTGCTCAGTCTTTGAACCCTCGTTTCCTTCTCCATTCTCATTCCCCAGCCTTTCTTCCTTCCTGCACTACCCACTCAGCTTGCCTGCTGCTATATTTCCCTTCACTTCTTTCCTTCATCCCAGCCTTTGTTTCCTCACCAGCTACCAAGCTGCTAACCTCTTTTTATACCTTTTTGTATTTCCTCCCTGTTTGCCTCTTCTATTCCAACTCCTTTGTGCCACTCTCTTGCTCTTTCTAGCCTGTACCACTTTCTCTGCTTCCTGACACACTATCCTTTTTCTTCACAGCTGTTCAAAAGTTTCACTATGCCAAATAACCAGGGGAATCAGGGGAGGAAGAGGCAACGAAATCAAGATGACAGCCAGAACAATGACTTTCTACATTTGCTGCAACCAACAGAAGTTGGTACTATCCACCTTTATATAATCAAACACATTAACTTAAATACTGTATATAAAGTTACATTTTTATGTATGTTAGATAAATCCTGCTATTTGACATTGTGTAAAAAAACATGTATTTTTCTGAAGATCAGAAGTCTTTTATGTGTCTAAGACACTTTAAACATCTTCTCATTCAGAGAATTTATTTTTAAAAAACCAAGGAAATTTAAACAGTCCACTGGTCTTTGAGATACTGTTCTTGAATTGTCAAATTTTGCACATTCCTACTGAGGTCTCTAACCATTACTGAAAAGCTGCCATTCTACTTAATTAACTGTGGCCAATATAGGTTGTCCTTGACTAATGACTATAATGGAGCCTGAAATTTCTGTCATGTCTTGATGGTCGTAACTTAAGGCACCCATTTAACCAACCCAATTTTACAACCTTTTTGCAGTTATTCAGGGAATGTAACTATCGTAAGCAAAAGCTGAGATTCGTTAAGCAGTCATTGTCTGCAATCAATTTTTTTTCAAAAAAACATAAGTAAACCCTTTTTTCCCACAAAAAAATGTAAATCAGTTACATAACTGTGGTATGCTGCAAATGGCCATAAATGTGGACCAGTTGCTTAGTGCCTAAAATGTGATCATATGACCAGGAGAGGGGTGAACAGCCATCACAATAAGTACCTTTTGGGACATCAATCTTAATCAAAGATTATCTGTAGGCTATTTTTAGTGTCACCCTGAACAGCGTAACTTGAAACACAGTACAATTTTTTACTTATATATGAATTCAGTTACTGTGGCAGTAAAAATAGATTCATGATTGTCTGAATGCATTTGTATAGTGCTTCTGGAACATGTAGAAGATTCCTATATGCCACCCTTGGCTTTCCAAAATTAAACAAATCTGCTTTAGAAATAAATGGACAAAAATCCCAAAATGCGTAAGACAACTAAACCTCATAAGATCTCAATGTTTTTTTTCCATGAAAACTTGAGATTTCAGCTGGGAAGAAGCAAAATCATGAAACTGAAATAGCAGAAAACTTGTGAAATGTTAGCAAGTTTTCACTTTTTAATTATGTTTTATTGACTGCAATATCTCAATCTCTCAATAACCCCCAGCTTATTTTGCTAAGTCTGTTTCATATAAACTAAGCTTAAATAAATCATAGGTTATCATAAGAGTAAATCAATGTTTGAAAAAATATCAGGATTATTATTACTTACATCAACTAAAAATTACCCTTCACAAATATAGTCTGGAAACACACATACCTCATTTCTTTTAATTTTTCAAAGCTGATAGCCAATTTTTTCATTGTAGTTCCTACATAAGTGAGCAGCTTACTTTCCATACAATCAAGGCTTTCCTTGCAAGCTTTCTTCTCTTTCTGCATTGGATAAACCAATGAAGGCATTAGTCAATCAATACTACTTCTTACAGGCTATCAATCTTTCACTGAAGAACTGAATAGGACTAAGTAGATCTTTCATACAGGTACCCAGATTTTTGCTTCAGGCAGTTTAAAATCACAAAGGAAAACAGTACTGGAGTAAATATTTTAAGTGGAAATGATGGATGATAAGTCAAGAGGGTAATTAGACTTTTAGCTGTCAAGAGACACATTTATTATTGCTAAGGAAGGCAAAACATGATAAAGCAAACTGAATGGAACTATGTTACACATCTGGGCAAGGCAACATATTTTCCCAATATAGAAGATGAGTTTCAGAGTTAAGACCATGATAAGTTTGTATTATAACTTATATTTTTGTGGGTTTCTGCCTCAAATGGTGAACAATGCCTCCAATTTTTAGCAATCATAGCCAGAAGGGCTCGGTTACAAGTGATGTGGACTAACTATTCTTGTTCTAAAAGGTACCAGGTTAACAAATTAAGACTGTAAAGAATTATATTAGTTGGACCTCTATTGTCCCAGGCACTTTCCTTTATACCCATTATGTTTGGTCAGGCCCACAGAATCTACTGACAAAAGTTAAAACAAAGAAAAAACATCAGATCACTGTTTCTTAGGATAGTGCTAGATGGTAATTCTTGAAGTCCCTACTTCTTAAATTGACGAAGTCTAAGAAACACTGATCTAGATCATCAAGCATCCACCTTCACTTTTTCCACTAAGGAAGAATAATTTTCTATATCATTTCATTATTGTAAGATTGGCAATTACATAATTACAGATTAGCAACATTTATCCTACCTCAAGATCAGAAACCAGTTTATGTATTGTTGATTCCAGCATTTCACACCGATGGGAAAGACTATGGATTTCTTCTTGGAAAGTCCCCTTTTCTACTTTTAGTTTCTCAATCTCCTCAATCAACTTCTGACCCCCTCTTATCTTTTCCAGGGTAACATCTGACATCCTTCTAAAATTACAAATTACCATTCTATTATTATTGGAACACACAAGGAAGATTCATCAAAAGAATTTTAGAGGTATGTTTTAAAGAACTGTATGTCCAAAGTTTTATCAAGAACATCTTTACTAGCTGCTAATTAATTTATCACTAAAGTAACAAACCTGAGTAAGACAAGAGCATCTTTTATGTCTCTGCTTCCAAAGAATGTAAAGATATTTTTTCCCAGTATGTTTCGTTCCACTTCTAAGCTACAAAAACTCTTAAAATATTATAAGCATTCCAAATGTGTTCAAAAATTCACATCACACATTAACACTTGGATGGTAATTAAGCTTCAAATTCAATTCCTAGAACGTGTGCCACATTCTTATTGCTTTATTGACAATAATGTGAAGGTTTGTCTTCTTTTGAGACTTCTTTAACCTTTCAAGTAAAAAGACCTACAAATTTAGGACTATCAGTTAAATCCAAATACTATCAATACCTGATTCTGCTTAATTTTTTCAAGAACATCTAGATATTATGACCAATTGTAATCAAGACAAATTTAAAGCTGTCTTCCTTTTTGCTTGTTCTGTAACTATTTCTCTATTGCTCTGTAACTATTGCTCTGTAACTATTCTGTAACTATTTGTTCAAACCCGTAGTACATGGAGTCAGAATCAAAGAGTCTACAGGATCCCACAAAAGCATGATAATGCTTTAAGCTCTGGCCTTTTCATACATTTTTCATGAAATTGCACACACATACAAAGACATGGAGCCTGTGTTGCACCAGTGCAATGCTCAAGACATCTCTTTGAACATGTATTTATTGTGACTGTAGCACAAATAATAGTGAATCCAAACATGTGCTTCCAATTCTAAAATAATAAATTATTTGGGCTTAGAGACACTTTGGAGTTAGCAAGGGAATGAATACAGCATCTGCAATATTTTTTTTTTACAAATTTTTATTAGTTTTCAATAAACAAACATACACAAACAAAACACAAGAAATCAAAACATAAAACTTTTTTTTGGAAAGCGACTTAGTCCCAGGTTACATCTTTTTATACAGACATAGATTCAAAATTCATGCTCATTTTTTATCCAATTTCATATCTTATTTACTTTCTACATTTACATTCTACATTTTCTATATAGCTTCTCCCCTCTTTTCACTCTCTTAATTCTATTTTATTTATTTCATCTCAATTTAAATCATTATGCATATTTCTTTTGTCTGTTCTATTTCAATTTTCTATTCTTTCCTCATTAACACAAAATTTCTCCTGTAATCACTGATTAAAGTATGACGCCTTTGAACCTTTCCCCTAAATTTCTTAAAATAATATATACTTTTCATTCTGATTCTGCTTAGTACATTCTAAAGCTACTTACTATATTATAAAATAAAATAAGAAAATAATAAGTTTCTAATATAATTACAACAATAATCCATAGAAAATTAAACTTTATTATTAAATCCAGTTTTCTAATATTATTTCAGGTATAAATACAATAATATAATCTTATGTACTTTTGCAGAGTCTCTTTTTTTAATCATTTTTACCCACTATTTCTGAATAAATCTTGTTTCTTTACATCTTATTTTAAACCTTTATAACTTTTCTTCCCTTTTTCCCTTCCTTTCTTCCTTCTATTTCAGTTTTATTTATCTTTTCTCATTAACACAAAGTTTCTCCTGTTATCAGATTGAAACATAATACCTTTAAATCTTTCCCCTACGTATAACACTTAGAATAATATATATTTTTCATTCTGATTCTACTTAGTACATTCTGAAGTTGCTCACTATATTATAAAATAGAAAAGAATAATAAGTTTATAATATGATTAAAATAATAATCCACAGCAAATGAAACTGTATTATTAAATCCAATTTTCTAACATTGTTTCAAATATAAATACAACAATACAATCTTGTGTACTTTTTTTTAAATTATATTTTTACCCAATATCACTAAATAGATCTTGTTTCTTTCTTTACATCTTGTTTTAAACCTTTATAATTTCACTTCTCTTTGTCCCTTCTTTTCCTCTCCAATCCTGCCTTTATCCCCTTGTCTCCTAGTATATCTTTTATCTGTTTTATTTCAATTTTCTATTTGTCTTTTCTCTTTAACACAAAAATTCTCCTGCAATCACAGATTAAAGTATAACACCTTTAAATCTTTTCCCTAGATTTAACACTTAAAATAATATATACTTTTTATTCTGGTTCTGCTTAGTACATTCTGAAACTATTATAAAATAAAAGAGAATAATAAGTTTATAATATAGTTAAAACATAATCCATAACAAATTAAACTCAATTATTAAATCCAATTTTCTAACATTATTTCAAATATAAATACAATACAATCTTATGTACTTTGCAGAATCTGTTTTTTAATCATATTTTTACCCACTATCTCTGAATAGATCGTTTCTTTAAAACTTATTTTAAACCTTTGTAACTTCTCTTCCCTTTTTCCCTTCCTTTTTTCTGCAATCCTGTCTTTTTACCCCCTTGTCTCTTAAGCCCATGTCACACTGCACCAATGGATGGAAAGAGGATGTAAAACGGAGAGAAACACTTGCCATCCGTTGGTTAACGCGATGCATCTGTTCTGTACTCACTGCCTCCATTTTTCATCCTATCCGTTCAGCATCCGTCTATTGACATTTCATCCGCTCAAAAAGTTTTGAGCTGCTCAAAATTTTTGAGCAGAAAATATATCCAACGCGTCCGTTCTGCATCCGCTAGGCATATGGGGGACATCCGTTCTGCATCCGTTACGCATCTGCTATATCCACTAGGCATCCGCTGCGCATCCGCGCAACTCAAATCCGCTCCAGCGGTAAACGGATGCGGGGAGGAAGCGGAACGGATGCGGAAACGACGCGGAGCATTAGTAGCATGGATGGAGAAAGGATGAAAGTGGATGCAGCTCGCAAACAAAGCATAAAAACGGAAAAAACGTTCACAGAGGGGACCTATCCGCTCTCATCCGGTTCCATCCACTAGGCTTCCGTTCCGCATCCACTTTCCATCCGCCCTGCGTCCTCCCCCCGTCTGTTCCTTTCTGTGTTGTCCGCTCTGGTTATGCAAATTTTTGCCCTTTTTGAGAGAGGATAACAACGGATGGAACATTTTTCTCATCCGCTGTGTCCTTTTTACAAACATTTTGCATCCGTCGGCCAGTGTGACAGGGCCTTTAATCTCCACCTTCTTGATCTCCACCTTCTTCTGTATTTCTCTTTTCTGTTGCTTTCTAACATTATATCGATTTTTCATCTTATTTTTCCCTTTTTTCGTTGTTTTTTTAAATCTTAAATTCTCCATTCTCTTTCCCTTCTTTCCCTTTTCTTTCCCAGCTAAAATTGTTTGTTCATTAAAAATGGCTTCTTCTTCATCACAATCTTCTTGTTCTTGTAGTTTCTGGTAGATATAAATCGCCATTTCTAAAAAATGGAAAACAGATCCAGAAAAACTTTTCCCTTCTTGGTCCTCTTCTTTTAGCTTTTTAAATTGAATTTTCAGTTCATCAACAAGTAGTGCCATTGTAAAAAGTTTTTTTAAACAACCCAAATATTTTTAGTCTTTCAAATAGTAATTTCCAAAAAGTCCCAAAGTCATCAAGCAAACCAAGTACACACAGTCTGTTTCATTTAGCACTTTCTTCTTTTTATATTTTCTCTTCCTGGGGTCATAGTTCAGTTATAAAGCTCCAGATGAAATATGTCTTTTAGAAGTTTTGTTACAATTTCGCTCTAATCTTGTAAATTCCAAGCAGCCTCCTCCAAGAAAATTTTAATGTTAGTTCTTTTCCTCTCCCTTCCCACTTATAACAAAAAAATAATTTTTTTTCAATGCTTAGAAATCTTTATTGTCCCCTTAGCTTCAATTTTCAATTTAATTACCTGCTGATGCAAAAACAGGTTTTTCCAATTTCTCCATTCATTTGCTATTACCGTAAGGAAGCAGAGTGAGAAAAAACTTTCCCTTTTTACTTTCATTCGCCACTTCTTCCATCTTCATAGGGAACGATATATCTTTAATAATATTTAAAGTCCAGGGCATTTAGGTATTACTTGTCATCCCGGTTAGCCAAAAACTTTCACTTTCTCAGCTTCCTCCTGCACATTCTTATCTGGATGAAAGCTTCTTTGTGGTGGCCATTACTGACTGCCACTCCACCACTTTTGGAAAAGGGAGTTAAGCCAGCTGAGGGGGGGGGGTTGCGATTCCCCCAGACCCCTGCTGAGTCCCCCCTATCTTCAGTTACCTCTACGGGGTAACTATAGACCCCACTCCAGCGGCGAGCGCAGCAGGAACTGCGAATGATCGCGGATTCCTGCCATCACCGAAGTCTTGCAAACCGGAAGTCCTGGAAAGAATACAGCATCTGCAATATTTTAAAGTAGTCATGAAAGGCAAAAGGATGCTTAGCTGTGGATGTATCTGATGGTGAAAGGAAAGTCCGATGCTGTAAAGATCTATTCTACATAGGAACCTGGAATGTAAGATGAATCAAGGCAAGCTGGACGTAGTCAAACAAGAGATGACAAGACTGGACATTGACATCTTAGGAATCAGTGAACTAAAATGAACAAGAATGGATGAATTTAATTCAGATTGACTATCAGGTATACTACTGTGGGCAAGAATCTCTCAGAAGAAATGGAGTAGCTTTCATAGTTAATAAAAGAGTAGGAAAAGCAATACTGGGATACAATCCCCAAAATGACAGAATGATCTCAGTTGGAATCTAAGGCAAACCATTCATTATCACAGTAGTCCAAGTCTATGCCCCAACCACTGGAGCTGAAGATGAAATTGACCACTTCTTTGAAGTCCTATAGAACCTTATAGAATTAACACCAAAAATGATGTCCTTATTATCTTGGGAGATTGGAATCCAAAAGATAACAGGAATAACAGGCAAGTTTGGCTTTGAAGTACAAAATGAAGCAGGGCACAGGCTGATAGAATTTTGCCAAGGGAATACGATGGTCATAACGCCTTTTTCCAACAACCCAAGAGGTGGTTCTACACATGGACATCACCAGGTAGTCAACACAGAAATCAGATTGACTATGTACTCTGCAGCCAAAGATGGAGAAGCTCTATACCCGTGATGGCAAACCTGTGCCATGCAGAGCTATTTGTGCCAGCACAGGAGCTGCAGACAAACTTACCTCACTGGCCATGTGTGTGCCTCACAGCTGATTTTCGGCCTTCCAAAGACTTGATGAAGGCTTCTGCAGGCTTTGCAGGCCAAAAACTAGCCATGTTTCATCACTTCCCTGTATTTTTGGGAAAAAGGAAGTGATGAAACAGGGCTATTTTTTAGCCTGCAGAAGCCTTCCTCAAGCCTTTGGGAGGCCGAAAATCAGTGAGTGCAGTGCAGGTAAGGGGATGGTGGGGATAAGTTGGTGGATATTACACACGCATGTGTAGGGGGCATGGAGGGGTATGCATTGCCTTTTAGCTACTGACACACAAGTGCGTGCGCACGGACAATTTTTGGCACAGGAGCCCAAAAGGTTTAGCCACCATTGCTCTTCATAGTCAATAAAAACAAGACCAGGAGCTGACTGTGAATGTTTCATGCAAAGATGGGTATGATAAAGAACAAAAATGGCAGGAACCTAACAGAGGCAGAAGATATTAAGAAGAGGTGGCAAAATTACACAGAAGAACTACACAAGAACAAGCTTAACATCTCTGATAACCACAATGGGATGGATGGTCACTGACTTCGAGCCAGACATCCTAGAATCTGAGTATTGTGTTCTGAAGAGACTGAGCTGAAGTTCTCACTCCAGTCCGCGTATCCAGCAGTGCTCCTATTGGCTGACACCATTTGACAGCTGATTATAAAAGGGAGCTGTCAAACAGCATCAGCTACTGTCCGCCAGCTGGCTGCCTTGTTAGCGCGGCAGTTGCAGCAACTCTTTATTTTTCAAATAAAGTTATAACTGAAGGTTGCTCTGTGTTGCCTCTGTCATTCCGCCACCAATTCAATATTGAGCAACAACAAAGCTAGTGGAGGTGACAGTATTCCAGCTGAGCTATTCAAAATCTTAAAAGACATTGCAGTAAAAGGTCAGTTTACATTCCAATTCTAAAGACGGGCAAACATCTACTTCTGCTTCATTGACTGTGCTAAAGCCTTTGATTGTATGGATCACAACAAATTATGGCAAGTTCCTAAGAGATGGGAGTACCAGACCATCTTATTTGTCTCTTGAGAAACCCAAGAAGCAACAGTGAGAACTGGACATGGAGCCACTGATTGGTTCAAAATTGGGAAAGGAGTCCAGCAAGGCTATATATCTGTGATGGCAAACCTATGTCACGTGTACCACAGGTGGCACACAGAGCCATTTGTGTGGGCACCAGAGCTCCAGCCAAACTTAACTGCACTGTACATGTGAGCACCTCCCAACTGATTTTTGGCCCGTTTGTGGCCTTTTTGGTCTCCTGGGGGCTCAAGGGAAGCCTGTGTAGCCTTTGGAGGCCAAAAAACAGGCCTTCCAGAAATACCAAAAATGCCAAAATTGGAAGTGCCAAAACAGGTCCATTTTTCAGCCTCCAAAGGCTGCAGAGGCTTTCCTCGAGCTCCCAGGAGGGCAAAAAAGGCCTCAAATGGGCCAAAAATCAGCTGGGAGGCACGTGCATATGCAGTGCAGATAAGGAGGGAGGGGGTTGTGCACGCATGCACAGAGGGGTGGGGCACATTGCATTGTGGGTGCTGGCCCCACGCGCTTTCAGCACACCACAACAAAAAGGTTCCCCATCATTGCTATATACTGTTGCACATCTTGTGAAAGGCAAGGCTAGATGAAATCAAAAGTTGGAATTAAGATTGCAACTCAACATTAAGTAAGATCATGGTATCCAGCCCTCTCAATTCCTGGCAAATAGATGGGGAAGAAATGGAGGTAGTGACAGATTTTATTTTCTTGGGTTTTGAGATCACCACAGATGGGGACTACAGCCAAGAAATTAAAACACTTACTCCTGGGGAGGAAAGCTATGGCAAATCTAGACAGCATACTAAAAAGCAGAGACATCACCCTGCCAACAAAAGTGTGTATAGTCAAGGCTATGATTTTCCCAGTTGCAATGTATGGCTGTGAAAGTTGGACCATAAGAAAGACTGAGCACCAAAGACTTGAAGCCTTTGAACTATGGTGCAGGAGAAGACTCCTGCAAGTCTTTGGACTGCAAAGTGATCAAACCAGTCAGTCCTAGAAGAAATCAACCCTGACTGTTCTTTAGAAGGCCAGATCCTCAAATACTTTGGCTACCTAATGAGAAGGAAGGACTCACTGGAGAAGAGCCTAATGCTGGGAAAGACAGAGGGCAATAGAAGCGGACAACAGAAAATGAGGGGGCTAGATGGAGTCACTGAAGCAGTTGGCGTGAGCTTAAATGGACTTCAGAAGATGGTAGACATGAAGACCTGGAGGACCACTGTCCATGGGTTGCGATGGGTCAGACATCAACTAACAACAACATATTAATGAAAAGAACAGCTAGAGGTGACATGATAGCAGTGTTCCAGAATCTAAGGGCTGCCACAAAGAAGAGGGGGTCCAATCTATTCTCCAAAACACCTGAAGGCAGAAAGTAATTTTTCCAAAGGAATGGACAGAAACTAATTAAGGAGAGAACCAACCTAGAACTAAGGAGAAATTTCCTTACAGAACAATTAATCAGAAGTTTGGTGCTCAAACACTGATGGTTTTTAAAAAGAGATTTGTCTGAGGTGAATAGGGTTTCCTGCTTGATCAGGTGATTGGACTGGAATACCTTCAAAGTCCTTTCCAACTCTGTTATTTTGTTATTCTGAAGATTTACAAAGTGCTGTTGAAATTGAATTTAAAATATGAATATATAAAATATTGTATGATTCAATGGACAAACAATTTTGGTTATAGTGCTTGAACAGTGGATAAATATGTGGAATAAAGGGCTGGAATTTATGGTGAACTAAAATTTTAAATAAACATCGATAAAAGCATGTACTATTGGTATTTATGGAAAATGGACAACAATTGACAAGATGTATATAGGTATTTCAAATATTTGCTATAAATGTAAGGAAAGCACTTTTTATCATATCTGGTAGACTTGTAACAAGACAAAGAAACACCAAGACCAGATTTAATTTTAATTCAGAAGATCCTTGAAATAAATATATAATAGAAATTTTACATATGCAACGATTTTAATTTGGGGGAAATAATGTTTTGTTTCCACTTGAAACCATTTTCTAGAATTTCTACTCAAAAGATATAAAAATAAAGCTTTAATTTTGGCTTTTGATGATTAAATAGGTAGTTGTCACAGAAATGGCTAGCACTACCTTTATTAAGTAAAAAGCTGAGATTAATTTTATCATGTAACTTACTGTACTAAAAAAGTTGGAAGGCATACACATTTTTCCCCTCTCTTCCTCTTTTTATTCTCTTTCCTTTTCTCCTTACCCTCTTTCGTATTGTCTTTGTTTCATTTATATTTTACATCAGCAAATAATAATAAAAAAGTATTGCTATATGAACCCCATGTCCCTTCTAGAGAAATTCAGGCTACATTAAGCAAGGCTAAATCACCCTAGGTGTTCAGCGTTCTGCTGGCTCCAAAATACAGGAGGGACTAAGACGTAAATCAATCTTTAATGAAATGAGGATCAAATTTAAAATTCAGATAAATTACCCATTATCTTAATATAATTAAATATGTGAGGAATAATAATTTTTTAATTGTAGCAAATTAAAAGCTGGATACGATGTATTGCATCCATGGACAATGTAACATACCTTTAATCAAATAAATTATGATGTACCCTTGCCTTTCACAGTTATCAAACTCTATCATAGAAAACCCACTCCCACCATAACTTACTGGATTGTATAATCTATAGAACTATTCTCATTTTTTTCACTCAGAAACATATCACCAAAACTTCCTGTCACTCTACTGTTCAATGAAGTGCTCATTGCCCATCTTGGAGTTGATGATTTGACATTCTTATGCAAAAAGAAATCCATTTTTGCATTCAGTGATTTATTTTTTATGGGAGATTTGCGAAGTTCAACAAAGCCTTTCTTAACCATTTCTTCCCCAACATCCAGTAAACCACATTCTGCCCGGGCAACAATGGTACCGTCCTGATGCACAATTTTATGTGTTATCTTCATTTCTTTTTCAAACACCAAACTATTCAGAAATATCCTCCCCTGCAAAATAAAATTTAGAAGGTATTATAGAAGTTGAAATATGATCTTACCATTAAAGAATCTCATAACTATAGAAGTTTTCATTCTCCCTCTCTCCCTCCCCTCTCCCTCTCTCTATTTGTTATTGATTGCTCCTTTTGTTTTTCTATCCCTTTCAAGAGAGCATTTAATATTTGAGGATCTTTGAGGATACTGATTGCTATTTTACAATCAAGGATATGCTCCATTTATGATGTCTGTCTAGCAATTTAGAAACTGTCTAGAAGTTTAACCACTTTTATAAAACCCTTGGGGGAAAAAGAATGACAGAGACTGCTTTTCACCATTTTGCCTGTGTATAAATGAAATTAAATGGAAAAGATTGGGGAGAGTGGGCAGAATAAAAGCTCAATTCCTTGTTCGGGTGTCTCTTCATGAAATTAATAAGATGTTATAGAACATGCCGTATTAAAACTAGGTTTTTTGATAATCAGTAAAAGAAAAATGAAGAATAAGTACCTCACAATATAATTAAAATAACATGAATATTACACCAAGGGAAAATCTAATGCTGTTACTTTTTTTGCAATTTTATATATACGCATTTCTCTCCACATCCTTGCCATATCTATCAACTTTGAAATTTACATTTGAAATTTACATGCACAAACATAATCACATGAAGCATCTGGCTTACCCGATCAAATTGATTTAAATCTATATTAGCTGATATCTGTAATCCCCACAATTTATACTTTTTTGCCACACCAGGAAATTGCAAGTTTTCAGAGATCTCAACTATTTCTGATCTTCTGAGGACCTCAGAGTTCCCATAGTCAATGTATAATACTCGGCACTGTAACAGAGATAACCAAATTTTTTTAAAAAAATCTGCCTTTTGAAGTTGTAAGGTAGCGAAGAATAAGGAAGCCTATTCTTTCCAAATGACACTCTACCCCATTTCCTCCTTGCTGGGCTTTCTATAATGGTTTTGCATACACTGGGATTCTCAAGTACACTCTGTTTATACCATGTCACTGGAGTGTTCTAACTCTTATTTTATTTGAAAATCACTCTTATTTTGCTCCTTAGTTTTGAACAAAGCAGGAAAGTCTTCTTCCTTCCTGATTTTCCTCATAGAGATATTATGTAAAAATCAGAAAGCTTAGCATTATAAACAACATGACTTTTCAAAGAGCAAGCAAGATGAATTAAAAAAAATATTACTTAAATTTATAATAAAAGTAGACATTCACTTGAAGGATATAGTGGACATTAAATCTAATTACTGAATATATGTTTACAGTTAAAAACAACCAATAGAACAAAATGTACAAAGACAAAAGAAAATGTAATTTAAGTAATTACATTCTGTTCTCTAGGGACACCTCCATAAACTTTATCTTACTGAAAGTTAATGGCTGACCTTTCTCTGAACCAGAGATATGAACACTATTTGAATTATTTGACCCTTAACTACAACTGCCTTTTTATTTGAAAATCTTCTGTATCTACTCCTTGCCCTGAAGAAAGAAACAATAGAAAGTCTCACTAACTGTCTCCACTTAAGACTTTCAAGGTAAAGGCCCTGTCATACTGGCCGACGGATGCAAAACGTTTGTAAAAAGGACACAGCGGATGAGCAAAATGTTCCATCCGTTGTTATCCGCTCTCAAAAGTGCCCCAAATTTGCATAACCAGAGTGGACAACACGGAAAGGAACGGATGGGGGAAGGACGTAGGGCGGGTGGAAAGCGGATGCTCCAGGGAAGCCTAGCGGATGGAAGCGGATGGGAGCGGATGGCACATCCGCAAGGCTTCCGGGAGAGCACAGCAAAGCGGACGCGGAACGGAAAGAGCGGATGCAGAGCGGATGCCGAGCGAATGAAGCAGATGCAGAGCAGAAGCCTAGCGGATGCCTAGCGGATGCCTAGCAGATGCCTAGCGTTCACTGCGCATGCAGGGAAGATGCATTGCATCAGCCCCGCAGATATGAAGGGAAGCAGCTCGCAAGCAGGTCACCATTCAGAGGAAAGACCTGCTTCCAGACACAGCTTGCCAGCCAGCCAGCCAGCAAGCAACCCAACAACCATAGGGAAGAAAAGGAAGCCTCTGCCATCTGCTGCCAGCCCTGGCAAGAGGTACAGGGCCACCCTCCCACCCCTTGGCCCTCACTCTGTTTCTGCTGCGGCTTCTGCTGCCCGGGATCGCTCTTCTGGTGCTGGGGCTTCTGCTGATGGAGGTGGTGCTTCTTCTGGTGCTTACTCTGCTGATGCTGCTTCTGGTGGTGGTGCTTCTGCTGATGCTGTTTCTGGTGGTGGTGCTTCTGCTGGTGCTTACTCTGCTGGCACTGCTCCTGGTGCTGGTGCTTCTGCTGGTGCTTACTCTGTTGGCACTGCTCCTGGCGGTGGTACTTTTGCTGGTGCTTACTCTGCTGGCACTGCTTCTAGTGGTGGTGCTTCTGCTGGTGCTTATTCTGCTGGCACTGCTCCTGGTGCTGGGGCTTCTGCTGGGGCTTACTCTGCTGGCACTGCTCCTGGTCCTGCTGGTCCTCCTGGTCCTGCTGGTGCTATTGGTGCTCCTGGTCCTGCCGGTGCTGCTGCTGCTGGTGGTCCTGCTGGTGCTTCTGCTGGTCCTGCTGGTCCTGCTTTTGCTGCTACTGTTGTTGTTGTTGCTACTGCTGCTGCTGGTGGTGTGGGGGAGCAGCCCCTACAACCTCGAAGCCCCTCTGATGAGGGCCCATATAGCCCTGCCAGAGGGAGGAAGAGGCAGACGTGTGAATGGGAGAGGAGGCAATACTCAATCGAAGAACATGAGGAGGAGGTGCTTGAATGGCTCAGGGAGAATGAATATCTTTGGCGGAAGGGACACAGGCTCTATCGAGGGACCAAGAGGAAGCAGGCTGCTTGGAGAGAAAAGGCGGAGAGCCTGGGCTACACTTTGGAGGTGCTCCTCGGCTGGTGGAAGCACATGCACACCTGGTACGGGAAGCTGCACCTCAAGAAATCCGGCCAGGCTGCGGTCAAGCTGACAGACCGAGAGACCTACGTGATGGCCAAGTGCAGCTTCTTGGAGGGTGAGATCCGCCACCGAGGAGCAGCCCCTCTCATAACCCTCTCTCAGGCAGCCTGCTGAGAGCCAGTCCTCTTCTGGCCAAGAGTCAGCTCCTGTGTCCAGGCAGGTATCTGTGGAGCGTGCCACAAGGGAGACCCCCCCGACAGCTGTACTACCGTGGCGGAGCGGGTGGAGGACCCCCTGACGCAGTGGGAGCAAGGAGAGGGCACTTCCACCACAGCCCAACCTGCATCCACCCCCAGCTCCACCTCTACCGAAAGGCAGAGAGGCAGACCGGAGGGGCAGAGCCACACTGTCCTGCTGGAGATCAGGGACACCATCAGGAGCAGCGTAGATCTCTCTCAGCTGGTACACACCGACGTCCCATTCTCCAACCGTAAGCCCTTCGTCACCTACATTAACCAGACCCTCATGAACATGTCAGAAACACAGTACCAGGTGGTGAAGGACAGGATCACCGATCTTCTTCACAGCCCTCCAGACCAAGATGAACCTGCTCCCACCCAGTCCAGGCCTGCTCCTCCACCCCAAATGTTGTCACTGCCCTTCCAAGGTTTTCCACAGGCCCTCCCCTACCAAGGTTACGGCTACCAGGAGGTCCAGCAGCACAGGCAGCCCTTCCCAGTCCAGGCACAGGTACATCAGACGCCACTGGTGCCACTGATGCCACCGACGCCACCGATGCCAACCACGCCACAGATGCCGATTCCACCAATGCCAGTCCTCACCCAGTTGCAGACCAGACAGGCCCACTACACTGCTCCTTCCTCCATCCCACAGCCAAGCCCGGCCTCAGAACATCTGTCATCGGTATTGGGGCTGACACCCCATGTCAAGGAGGAAGGGGCTCTCAACATCACGGGGCTGAGCCAGCTGTCTGGGAGCTTCCTGAACACACCGTCCCCTGTTGTCCTCTCGGACAACACTCCAGCAGCAGCCACCTCCACAGCACCTGGACCCTTCACCCCTGAGACTGGGCACACCTCTGAGTGACAGAGAAGAGTGCCAGAGACTGGGTGGCTACCTGTTGACTTTATTATTGCTTTGGACACTTGACTTGGGTCATTTTTCTTTTACAGCTTGTTATTAATAAAGATTATCTTTGTTCACACACTTGCTTCATTTATTTTTGTCAATAAAGTCTTGGTGGAAACTTTTAGAAATGGTTTAAGCCTTTGCATGCTTGTGGGATGGGTAAGGATAGCAGTGGGATGGGCAGGGATACCTTTGGGATGGGTAATAGCTGTGGGATGGGCAGGGATACCTGTGGGATGGGCAGGGATACCTGTGGGATGGGTAATAGCTGTGGGATAGATAAACCTCCAATGCAAGCATAGTGGGACTGTATGGTCCACCCTCCCAGGTGCCACACCTATGGCCCTTTATTATCAATAATAATGTAATCATTCATCCACACATGTCAACATAAACACAACTCTTTATTACATGCCCTGTTCATTGTAGGCCCACCCAACATACATGTGCCAATCTCATCAGTGTGATGAGACAGGCTGAAAGAAGCATTCATTAATCATCTATCATCCTGTCTTGCCACTCCACTGCTTCAGCTGAGAAGTTGCACCAGTGTCTCAGGAGGTTGCACTGCTTCTTCCCTTCACGTGAAGCTCTGTTGGGGCCTTGCACATCCTTAGTGTCTATCAGGTTTCGCCCTTGCCTCCATTCCCCAGGCTCCATGTCCCCATTGCCTTGTTTGAGGTCCACGAGCCTGTTCTGTAACACTGGGTAGCGGGTGCGCATGAGATTGTGCAGGATGCAGCAAGCTTCCACAATCCTCCTCACGGTCTCTGGGCAATGCTTCATAGTGGTGAGAAGTACCTGGAACCTGTTGGCCAGGATGCCAAAGGCGTTCTCCATCACCCGCCTTGCCCTGGACAGCCTGTAGTTGAAGATCCTCTCTTCACGGGTGAGGCATCTGGAAATGTAGGGCTTCATGAGGTAGGTTCTGAGGGAGAAGGCATCATCCTCCACGATGAAGTAGGGCACATCTTGTGTGTCGTTGGGCAGGGGGGTCTGGATCTGGGAAGCCCATGATGAGGTTGCGTTCCAGCCCCTCCTTGAGGTCACTGGCGTTGTATACCTGGGCATCTGAAGATGAGCCGTTGCCTGAAGCATCAATGTACATGAACTTGTAGTCAGCATCGGCCATGGCGAAGAGGATGATGCTGAAGAAGCCCTTATAGTTGAAATAAGTGGACCCCAACTTGGCTGGAGTTTGCAGGCCACGTGCTTCCCATCTATGGCTCCAACAGTGTGGGGGAAGTTCCACTTCTGATACCACTGCTCTGCAACTTTCTTTCAGCCTTCTTCAGTGGAGGGGCACTGGAGGAGCTCCTCCAGGTATTCTTCGATGATGGCCTGCACCACTTCTCTGACCACAATGCTGATGGTGTTGTGTGGCACCCTCCAGCCGTACTGCATGCTCCTGTAGGTGGTCCCTGAGGCCAGGTGGCGCAGAGTCAGTGCCACCTTGAGCCCAGGGTCCAGGCTGGGCCGGAAGTTTGTGTTTGCCTTGGTCAACCTGGGTCTCAGCCGCTCCACAACTTCATCAAACATGGCTGGAGGCATCCTCATGAAGTTCTGGAATGCACGAGGGTCTTCGTTCCTCAGCTCCACCATCAGCTTGTTGTACAGTCCGTACTCTGCTCTTCTCCTGATCCATCTTCGGACCCAGATGCTTCTTGGTCGCCTCCTTTTCTTCCCGTAGAACAGTTGAAAGAGCCTGTAGATTGCTTCGCACTGTTGCAGAACGATGGTGGCTACCAAAAGGACTGTGTTACAATCCATGGTGGACATCAATGGATGCTGTGGAAGAGCAAGAGCCAGATGAAGGCTGCAGAGGTCTGCACAGCAGGGCTGCTGGACTGAAAGTGAGATCCAGGTGAGTTCCTCCCCCTTTTTATAGGCAAAAGAGGTTTTCCACTGTGTCCTTTTGCATCCTCTAGGCACCCTCTAGACATCCTTAATATCCGAGATAGGTCCCCTCTGCGAACATTTTTTCTGTTTTAAATGCTTTGCAAGCTGCATCTGCTTTCATCCTTTCTCCGTCCGTGCTACTAACGCTGCACATCCGTTCCGCGTCTGTTTCGCTTCCTCTGTGACCGTTTTCCGCTGCAGCGGATTTGAGTTGCGCGGATGCGCAGCGGATGCCTAGCGGATATAGCGGACGTGTAACGGATGATGACGGATGTAGAACGGATGTTCCCCGTATTCGTTGCGGATGCAGAACGGACGCGTTGGATACATTTTCTGCTCAAATAGTTTTGAGCAGCTCAAAACTTTTTGAGCGGATGGAACCTCAGTCGACGGATGCTGGACAGATAGAGAGGAAGAAAAACGGAGACAGTGAGTACAGAACAGATGCATCGCGTTAACCAACGGTTGGCAAGTGTTTCTCTCAGTTTTACATCCTCTTTCCATCCGTTGGTGCAGTGTGACATGGGCTTAACAATATAATTGTGTACCCTAGTCAAAAATAAAGCTTATAGACCTTGGTGAGACTTATTTACAAGTATGCAAATATTACAAAATAGGACAAAAAGGTTAGTCCAAGCTTAGCTGTACAAAGTCTCTTTGTTTAGACCTACTAGACATTAAAATCAGAAGTCAATAGGTCTCTCAAATTTTACAATGAGGTTGGGAGAATTATTGAATTCCCCACAATTAAACCTAACTTGTCCCTTTTTAAAAATACAACAGCAGAAGACAAAAAAAAATTGAACAGTGCACATATGATTACTAACTAGGCTACAAACTTAAACCACATTACTAAACTTACTAAGCTACAAACTTAAGCACATTATTAAACTTCATTTTTTCTTGTCAACCCATTTTTGTATTTCCAAAATTATATTTAAAAAATCAAGCTGACCAGCTATTAATCAAAACATCATCCTTACTTTCTCATTATTGATAACTTTGACTACTTTACATCTGTACCAGCATTTATCTTCAGAAAAGCAACCTCCATATATCTGAGGATTAAAACAAAAGTAGGTCAATTTGTAACTTTCCATGTATTTTTTTTACATTCTAGCTTTATTATAGTATGAATAATTTTGCCCAGAATATTATAATTCATTGAATACAATACTGCAAAAATGTACTGAGCCTTTTTTCTATTTTTATAGCTACCAATTTAGATTTTCTTAAAGCAGCCTTTTTTTCTGAAAAGGGTACAATTTGTATAGTACTACAAAGCGGAACAATTTTTTGTTCTTAGAGAAATCATTGTCATATTGCATATAAAATAGATGCAGAGTGCATTGAAAGTCATCATTTACCAGCATGCTTAACCATAAAACAATTAAGAGCAAACATTGCTATGAGCAGCAAAAAGATGTTGCTTACATATCATCCTTCCACCAGTATTTATAATTTTAAAATAGTCAAACAAATTGCCCAAACTCAAGATGCTATTAAATTAAGCCACCAATCTTTAACATAGTAGTCCTTGCTTAGCAACCACAATTGGGCTTAGCAATTTGACTGCTAAGTTGCTAAGCAGAAAAGCAGATGACCATGTATCTCTTATGGTTGTTAAGAGAAGCACTGCAGTTGCTAAACAAAAATAAATCAATATTTTTTCTGCCTTCTTTATTAACTCTGCTTGTTGTATTCATTTGCAAAACATACAAATAATTATGTGATGATCAGAAATGTGAGGACTGATCACAATTATATCATTATTTTAGTGAATCCTTATCTTCAAACAATTGCTATATGATCCAGTCTATAACTAAGGACTATCTGTACACACTGTTATAATATTTCTATAGCAACCAGAAGTATTTTTTTCTTTTTAATAGCCACACATCCATAGTTTGTTAACTGTTTGGAAGCTGTTCTTCTTTGTCCACCAGCATTAAAATGATGAAAGCTTGCCAATCACTAAGATGGCATGTTCAGCAAAGATGCCAAGATCAGCACTCGTATTTAAAATATTTACTCAAGTTTTCTCTCATAAACAGCTCAAAGTATATCACAAATATAAATGAAAATGGCATTTGAATACAATATTTTGAGACAAATGAAAAGATCACATAATGATTCATAATGATCTAATGAAAAGATCTCAGATCACATAATATAGGGGTGTCAAACTCAATTTCACTGAAGGCTGCATCAGGGTTGTGTTTGACTTCAGGGGGCTGGGGTGAGCCAGCTTGATGTCACCCATGTTGGGGGCACCTGTGGCGGTCCGAGCACACTCTGTTTTTGACTGCGACGGCCTCCTGCAACCCTCTTCCAGTGAAAACCGAGCTCGGGAGGGCCGCCTGCAGCCCTCCCAAGTTCACTAGCAGAAGCACTGCGGGCCAGAACTTTACTGTGTTCAGAGCAGCCCCTGATCCAAATCTAAGCACCCTGCATGCCAGATCCGACTCCCGGGCCTTGAATTTGACACCCCTGACATAATGTATTACACCAAGTTTTGTAGAACAAGCCACAATTAACAGAATGGCTGGGTCATAAGTAATATATTATTTAGCATGAAAGGTAAACCTCGTCAATATTTACTGTGCGTGTAGTAAAAGCAGTAGTGGAAGACAGGAATATATTATTTAAAAGCTCATCAATTTACTTCAAATAAAAGTCCTTGTAATACATGTTAAAACATATAAATTCAAGTGATCTCTGCAAGATGTTATCTTATGTTTATTTAAGTTTAGAAAATGTATATATAACCTACCTTATTAAAATCAGGACTGCCAAAAACTGGGATAGCTTGAGGACAGATTTCAGCCAGACCAGAACTAATCTTTAAAATTTCCTGAGACTTATTAATGTTCTAAACACAGATTGAAATCCAAATCAATATTCACATTCAAGATTTTTACACCACATGACAAATATTAAAGTGATTCAAACATAAAACATTCTACATGTAGAATTTTATGAGTTTACCTAAAACTTGATTTTATCAAATTTAAGCATCAAGAATTTCTATTTTAGATTAAATGGTAACTCCCTCAGGCACGAATTATTTTAATCTCACTTTAATCAATCAGTGCTGTTCATAATACCCCACAATTTTGACCTTACCTGTGCCCAAAAAGTTACAGCATCTTCTACATGACAGCCAACTGCACTTTCAACTGTAAGAAGAAAAAAAAGTCAATTCAGTTTTTTATTAAGAGGGTAGTTTAAAAAAACCTATATACCCTCTTAATATGTGTACCTTTATTATACGTTGAATCCTCTCCCATGTTGACAGAACCTAAAACATAGAAGCAATCGTTAGTTAGAATATAGCCTATTATTTATTAACTTAAGCAGTTTCACCATTACATATACCTTTTCAGTGGAAGAAAAAAACCAGGAAATTAATGGTTAATCTACTTGCCACATTTTAGAACAAATTGTGCTGTCCATTCTCAAAACCTGTAGATAAGGCTCTGATATCATAATAATATAAGTAGTCCTCGACTAATGATTACAACTGGGATGCGAATGCAAAACTATGAATGTCACCAGATTTATGTCCTTTTTGATAAGATTAAGTGAGTGACAGTAGGTGCTAAGTGAATCATGCAGATTAAACGAATCTGGCTTTCCATATTTTCTTTCCTTATTGAAAACAAGGTGGGAAAATCACAAATGGCAATTACACGATTTTGGGATGCTGCAACTATTGTAAATACTTGCCAGTTGCCAAGTGCCTGGATTTTGATCATGTGACTGTAAGGATGCTATGTTGTAAGTATGATGATCAATTGCAAGTCACTTTTTTCAATGCTATTGTAATTTTTAAAAGGTCGCTAAAGAAACAGTTATAAGCCAAGGATTATCTGTATACCATAAGGTTAGCTTAATTAAGGCTTAGTAAATAGTTTGAAACAATTTATTGGGATTTATAAATAATGGCTTCGGAATTCATGCAATGGCAAAAATTCTGTTCTGTCTTGTTTAAAAAGTCCTGAATAAATAATTCATAGTTTAATATGATATATCATAAACCATTTCTCTAGCATCTAGCAGTAATACCAAAAGTTTCTCTTATGGCAATATGGATACAATATGGATGCTTTTTAAGCTTTAGAAGACTTTTTGTCTTACTAAAAAATTGTTATTTTTTGTAATTGGAACACCACTCTTTTGTCAGATGTCCCTACCTTTTATTAGTCTCTCCTGAACAAGCTTGCTCTCCATATTTACCTAGAATCTAAACTTAGGACACTATTATTTCAAATGCAGACACGCCTTAAATTTTATACAAGAGTACGATAACCTTCTCAAAGTTGTTTCAATCCTTTTCCGAACCAATTCCGATACTGAAAGAAGTTATTTTTATTTATTTTGTCAAGCAATTATAACAGGTGTAAGTATAAACACAGTTATGGATACATGAAATGGGTACATATAAGAAAAATAAAAAAGGAACAATAGGACAGGGACGGTAGGCATGTTGGTGTGCTTATGCACGCCCCCTACAGACCTCTTAGGAAAGGGGTGAGCTCAGTATTGGACAGTCTAAGGTTAAAGTTTTTGGGGTTTGGGGAAGAAACCACAATCAGGCAGAGTATTTCAGACATTGACCATTCTGTTGCTGAAATCATATTTCCTGCTATCAAGTTTGATGCAATTAACCTTGAGTTTGTATCTATTGTGTGCTCTTGTATTGTTTATGGTTGAAGCTGAAGTATTCATTGACAGGTAGGACATTGCAATGATTTTATATATGACACTCAGATCGGACTGAAGGCGGTGTAGTTCTAGGTTTTCTAGGTCTAGAATTTCAAGTCTGGTGGCATAAGGTATTTTGCAACGAGTAGAGGAGTGAAGAACTCTTCTTGTGAAATATTTCTGGACTTTCTCAACTGTGTTAATATCAGACATGTAATGTGGGTTCCAGACTGATGAACTGTATTCAAGTATTGTCCAGCAAATGTTTTGTATGCTCTAGTTATTAGTGTAATATTACCTGAGAAAAAGCTACGTAGGATTAGGTTAACAACTCTTAATGCCTTTTTGGTTATGTAGTTACAGTGGGCTCTAGCACTTAGATCATTATAGATGAGAACTCCAAGATCCTTGACAGAGTTTGGATCATCAACAAGGTCTTGACTATTCATCTTGTATTTTATTTTCTGATATATATATAGCCAATATGTAAAGCCCATGTCACACTGCACCAACAGATGGAAAGAGGATGTAAAACGGGGAAAAACACTTGCCAGCTGTTGGTTAACGCTATGCTTCCGTTTTGTACTCACTGCATCCGTTTTTCTTCCTCTCTATCGGTCCAGCATCCATCAACTGAGGTTCCATCTGCTCAAAAAGTTTTGAGCTGCTCAAAACTTTTTGAGTGGAAAATGTATCCAACGTGTCCGTTCTGCATCCGCTAGGCATACGAGGAACATCCATTCTGCATCCGTCGTCATCCGTTACACATCCGCTACATCCGCTGCGCATCCGCGCAACTCAAATCCGCTCCAGCAGAAAGCGGACACAGGGAGGAAGTGGAACAGACGCGCAGCGTTAGTAGCACGGACGGAGAAAGGATGAAAGCGGATGCAGCTCATGTCCACCGTGGATAGTAACACAGTCCTTTTGGTAACCACCATCGTTCTGCAACAGTGCGAAGCCATCTACAGGCTCTTTCAACTGTTTTACGGGAAGAAAAGGAGGCGGCCAAGAAGCGTCTGGGTCCGAAGATGGATCGGGAGAAGAGCAGAGTACGGACTGTACAACAAGCTGATGGTGGAACTCAGGAACGAAGACCCTCGTGCATTCCAGAACTTCATGAGGATGCCTCCAGCCATGTTTGATGAAGTTGTGGAGCGGCTGACACCCAGCTTGACCAAGCAGAGCACCAACTTCCGGCCCAGCCTGGACCCTGGGCTCAAGGTGGCACTGACTCTGCGCCACCTGGCCCCAGGGACCACCTACAGGAGCATGCAATACGGCTGGAGGGTGCCACACAACACTATCAGCATTGTGGTCAGAGAAGTGGTGCAGGCCATCATCGAAGAATACCTGGAGGAGCTCCTCCAGTGCCCCTCCACTGAAGAAGGCTGAAAGAAAGTTGCAGAGCAGTGGTATCAGAGGTGGAACTTCCCACACACCGTTGGAGCCATAGAGGGCAAACACGTGGCCTGCAAAGCACCAGCCAAGTCGGGGTCCACTTATTTCAACTACAAGGGCATCTTCAGCATCGTCCTCTTCGCCATGGTCAATACTGACTACAAGTTCATGTACATCGATGCTTCAGGCAACGGGTCAGCTTCAGATGCCCAGGTATACGCCAGTGACCTCAAGGAGGGGCTGGAACGCAACCTCATCATGGGCTTCCCAGATCCAGACCCCCTGCCCAATGACATGCAAGATGTGCCCTACTTCATCGTGGGGGATGACACCTTCTCCCTCAGAACCTACCTCATGAAGCCCTACACTTCCAGATGCCTCACCCGTGAAGAGAGGATCTTCAACTACAGGCTGTCCAGGGCAAGGCGGGTGGTGGAGAACGCCTTTGGAATCCTGGCCAACAGGTTCCAGGTGCTTCTCACCACCATGCCCACAGACCGTGAGGAGGATTGTGGAAGCTTGCTGCATCCTGCACAATCTCATGCGCACCCGCTACCCAGTCTTGCAGAACAGGCTCGTGGACCTCCAACAAGGCAATGGGACATGGAGCCTGGGGAATGGAGGCAAGGGCAAAACCTGATAGACACTGAGGATGTGCAAGGCCCCAACAGAGCCTCACGTGAAGGGAAGAATCAGCGCAACCTCCTGAAACACTGGTGCAACTCCCCAGCTGGAGCAGTGGAGTGGCAAGACAGGATGGTAGATGCTTAATGGATGCTTCCTTCAGCCTGTCTCATCACACTGATGAGATTGGCACATGTATGTTGGGTGGGCCTACAATGAACAGGGCATTTAATAAAGAGTTGTGTTTATGTTGACATGTGTGGATCAATGATTACATTAGTACTGATAATGAAGGGCCACAGGTGTGGCACCTGGGAGGGTGGACCATACAGTCCCACTATGCTTGCACTGGAGGTTTATCTATCCTCACAGCTATCTTAACCCATCCCACAGGTATCCCTGCCCATCCCACTGCTATCTCAACCCATCCCACAACTATCTTAACCCATCCCACAGATATCTCAACCCATCCCAAAGGTATCCCTGCCCATCCCATAGGTATCCCTGCCCATCCCACAGCTATTACCCATCCCAAAGGTATCCCTGCCCACCCCATTGCTATCCTTACCCATCCCACAAGCATGCAAAGGCTTAAACCATTTCAAAAAGTTTCCACCAAGACTTTATTTACAAAAATAAATGAAGCAAGTGTGTGAAGCAAAGATAATCTTTATTAATAACAAGCTGTAAAAGAAAAATGATCCAGGTCAAGTGTCCAAATAAAGTCTACAGGTAGCCACCCAGTCTCTGGCACTCTTCTCTGTCACTCAGAGGTGTGCCCAGTCTCAGGGGTGAAGGGTCCAGGTGCTGTGGAGGTGGCTGCTGCTGGAGTGCTGGTCTGAAGCACCACTGCCCCGAGAGGACAACAGGTGACAGTGTGTTGAGGAAGCTCTCAGACAGCTGGCTCAGACCCATGATGTTGAGAGCTCCTTCCTCCATGCCATGGGGTGTCAGCCCCAGTACCGACAACAGATGTACTGAGGCCGGGCTTGGCTGTGGGCTGGAGGAAGGAGCAATGTAGTGGGGCTGTCTGGTCTGCAGCTGTGCGTGGGTGGCATCGGTGATGTGGGTGGCATCGGTGGCAGCAGTGGCGTCGCTGTCGTCGGTGGCATCAGTGGCATGGGTGGCATCGGGGGCATTAGTGGAACCTGTGGCAACGGTGGCGTCCGATGAGTCTGTGCCTGGACTGGGAAGGGCTGCTGCTTATGCTGCTGGACCTCCTGGTAGCTGTAGCCCTGGTAGGTGAGGGCCTGTGAAAAGCCTTGAAATGGGAGGGACATTACCTGGGGTGGAGGAGCAGACCTGGACTGGGTGGGAGCAGGTTCATCAGGATCTGGAGGGTTGTGAAGCAGATCGGTGATCCTGTCCTTCACCACCTGGTACTGAGGTTCTGCCATATCTGTGAGGGTCTGGTTGACATAGGTGAGGAAGGGCTTGCGGTTGGAGGATGAGGAGTCGGTGTGGACCAGCTGAGAGAGGATATCTATGCTGCTCCTGATGGTGTCTTTTATCTCCAGCAGGACAGTGTGGCTCTGCCCCTCCTGTCTGGCTCTCTGCCTTTCTGTGGAGGTGGAGCTGGGGGTGGAGGCAGGTAGGACTGTGGGGGAAGTGCCGTCTCCTTTCTCCCACTGCGCCAGGGAGTCCTCCACGCGCTCCGCCACAGTTAGTACAGCTGTCCGCAGGTTCTCCGTCGTGGCACGCTCCACAGACACCTGCCTGGAGACAGGAGCTGACTCTTGGCCGGAAGAGGACTGGCTCTCAGCAGGCTGCCTGAGAGAGAGGGTTGTGAGAGGGGCTGCTCCTCAGTGGCGGATCTCACCCTCCAGGAAGCTGCACTTGGCCATCACGTAGGTCTCTCTGTCCGTCAGCTTGACCGCGGCCTGGCCAGATTTCTTGAGGTGCAGCTTCCCGTACCAAGTGTGCATGTGCTTCCACCAGCCGAGGAGCACCTCCGAAGTGTAGCCCAGGCTCTCCCCCTTCTCTCTCCAAGCAGCCTGCTTCCTTTTGGTGTCCCTGTAGAGCCTGTGTCCCTTCTGCCATAGATAGTCATTCTCTCTCAGCCACTCCAGCATCTCATCCTCATGTTCCTCCTCGATGGAGTATTGCCTCCTCTCCCGTTCTCGCATATGCCTCTTCCTCCCTTTGGCAGGACCACATGGACCCTCATCAGAGGAGCTTCCAGGTTGTAGGGGCTGCTCCTCCACACCACCAGCAGCAGCAGCACCAGCAGGATCAGCAGCAGCAGCAGCAGCAGCAGCAGGATCAGCAGCAGCAGCAGCAGCAGCACCAGCACCAGCAGGACCAGGATCAGCAGCAGCAGAGTAAGCACCAGGAGCACCAGCAGGACCAGGAGCACCAGCAGGACCAGGAGCACCAGCAGGACCAGCAGGACGACAAGACCAGGAGCACAAGCAGGACCAGCAGGACGAACAAGACCAGGAGCACGAGCAGGACCAGCAGGACCAGCAGGACAAGGAGCAGCTTCAGCAGAGTAAGCACCAGCAGAAGCACCACCGCCAGAAGCAGCATCAGCAGCTCCTCCAGAAGCAGCATCAGCAGAAGCACCACCGCCAGAAGCATCAGCAGAGTAAGCACGAGCAGAAGCACCACCGCCATAAACAGCATCATCAGCTCTTCCAGAAGCAGAAGCAGAAGCCCCAGAAGAGCGAGCCCGTGCTACAGAAGCCCCAGCAGAAGCAGAGTGAGGGCCAGGGGGTGGGAGGGTGTCCCTGTCCCCCTTGCCAGGGCTGGCAGCAGATGGCTGAGGCTTCCTCTTCTTCCCCATGGTTGTGGGGTTGCTGGCTGGCAGGGAGGCAGGCAGGCTGGTGGGAAGGCTGGCAGATGGCTGGCAGACAGGCAGGCACCAGGGCTGGCAGGCAGGCAGGCAGGCAGCCAGGCAGGCAGGCAGCAAGGCTGGCAGGCAGCAAGGCTGGCAGGCATGCAGGCAGGCAAGGCAGGCAGGCTGGCAAGGCAGGCAGGCAGTCAATGTGTCTGGAAGCAGGTCTTTCCTCTGAATGGTGACCTGCTTGCGAGCTGTTTCCCTTTATATCCGCGGGGCTGACGCAATGCATCCTCCCCGCATGCGCAGTGAATGCTAGGCATCTGCTAGGCATCCGCTAGGCTTCCGCTCTGCATCCACTTCATTCGCTCTGTATCCGCTGTGCATCCGCTTCATCCGCTCGGTGTCCGCTCTGCATCCGCTCTTTCCGTTCCGCGTTCGCTTTGCTGCTGTCCCCCGGAAGCCTTGCGGATGTGCCATCCGCTCCCATCCGCTAGGCTTCCATGGAGCATCCGCTTTCCATCCGCCCTGCGTCCTCCCCCCGTTTGTTCCTTTCCATGTTGTCCACTCTGGTTATGCAAATTTTTGCCCCTTTTGAGAGCGGATAACAACGGATGGAACATTTTTCTCGTCTGCTGTGTTCTTTTTACAAACGTTTTGCATCCGTCGGCCAGTGTGACAGGGCCTTAAGACAGAGCATTTATTTGTTGAGATTTGAAGTTTGCATAACATGCTCATTCATGATTTACAATCATAATTCACTTAACTAATCCAACTCTCTCGGTTCAAATGACATCCTAAACCACAAATTAACCACACAACACATTCAACTAAAATATAATTAGTGCGTTTATTACTTGGTGACTGTGTTTCTGCAAAAAGATTAATTTGAATACTGAATAAACTGCTTTCTGAGCTGGCAAAGCATTGGACCATAAACTTAGCAAGCAGGCTGGGTTTGCTCCAGTCCACAAAAGCAAAGTTAAAATAAAAAGGTTGATATGCTGTACAAATGGAACTCTGCTTAAAATGTTGGCTTAGAAGCAGAAACACCTTTCTATTCAATTACTGCCTTGAATATTTATTCATTAACTTTAAGCAAACTGTTATAAGAAACCAGAAGAATGTATTTATTCATCAAACTAATTATTTATTTAATTAGTAACAAACACAACAAAGACAAGACATTACAATAAAACCAATTAAAAGGAAGGGAAAAAAGGGGAAAAAAACGAAGAATAAGGGATATAAAAAAAAGTCTTGTTCTCCCTTAGCAAAGGCCTAGCCTTAGCTGCAGAACCCAGTTTTCTTTCCAGTTTTCCCTTAGCAAAGGCCTAGCTGAGGACTGTCAAATGTAGAGCTCATGGGCTGGATGCGTCACATACTGGCCGTGCCAATTTAGCGAAGGAGAAAAAAGCTGTGATACATCACATGACAATGTTGTGATGATGCGAGACCCCTAGCGTAGCCCAGGTCTTCCCAGTATTTTCCCAACAAAATGAAGATCATCTGAATCTCAAAGCAAATCTTATTTCAAGGGCAACTGCTGCTACAAAGTGCATTCCCAGGATCCTAGCATATATTAAGTAGTCCAAAATATGCAATATTACCAAATCAGATTGAACAGGCAGATTCTGTCAGGTCCTTAGAGGGTCTTGAGCTTCTGGGGAGGGAGAATGGGACATAAATCTAATGAAAAGTAAATATCTGAAAAGCCCCTCGGTCTATGATGGCAGAGCTACTTCTGCTGGCATGGGAGAGGTTGCCCAGAAGAGCCCCACTGCATATGCGCACCCAATAGCTGATTATCGGCACACATGTGCAGGAGATATGCACACATGCACACAGCGCATGAGGGGAGTCTCATACGCTTATGCAAAGATGCATGGCATGTGGGGATCACACATGCATGTGCAGGGGGGCACAAATTGCCTTCATGCGTGGTTTTCACCACAGGAGCCCAAACAGGTTAGCCACCACTGCTCTAGTATTGTAGAGCAGGGACCACCAAACTCATTTTAGAAGCCAGGGACCACTAACTGGTTCTGTGGGTGTGGCCTAATTTGTGGGTGTAGCTTGGTGGTCATGTGACTGGCTGGGCATGGCTTATATGTAAATATTATAAATATTTATATAAATATTGAATTTTTTTATAAATAAGAGCAACTTTTATCCAAAATCAGGCAAAGCAGGCAGATTGAGTTGCTCACAGAATCATTCAGTGATCTATCTACCATCGGCTAGCTCAATCTCTCAAATTTGCTTGCAAGCAAACCTTCAGTCCTAAGGAGGTTCGGCTGTGCTTAACTAAAAAGCAAGAAATCCATGATTTCCTGATTCCTAGCTAATCTAAATCTCTTGGGACAGCAGAACAGATGATGGTCGGAAAAAGGTAAAATCGCAACTTAGCAGAAAAGTTTGCTGGGTAAGGAGTGAGTGGGCGGGGAAGGTTCCCTCAGGCCATGTGGGCGACGCAGCCTTGTGTTTCTGCGCAGCCTGGATTAATTGCTTTGTGGGGGTGCTCTGGGGGTGAGATTTCTCTGCGGCCCACCAAAATTTTCGCACGGCCCACCAGTGGGCCACGGCCCAACAGTTAGCGGCCACTATTGTAGAGCACAGCTACAGTGATGGTACATGGGAAGCTCATGTTTTCTCACACTTAAAAAGTAAAATATTTATACTTCAGTTTAATTAAACTTGCCCTTCAGAGCCAATTACAAACACTAAGAAAATGACTTGAGATTCTGATCTCAAATACAACTGTAAAAATAAAATATTAATTTTGCAAGATTTCCAAGGAGTTCAAACCGCATCTTGAAGGTATAGGCACAGGTCTGGAAAAAAGTTTCAGCCCAGAGAATACTTATTCCTAAACCACAGAGCAATCTTTCTCAATCATAGCAACAAAGATGAGAGGACTTCATCTTTCAGAATTCTTCAGGCAGCATTTTCACTGGAGAATTTGGGAGCTGAAGTCCAAAGTTAAGTCCAAATGCCCATCTTAATGTTAAGATGGGCACAGCTGAGAAACACTACCATAGCAGTTTAAATAAGCCAATACTGTGAGTAAAAGGTAGATTCCTAAATTTATATTGCATGTTTAATTAGTAATGATAGCCACTCTGAAACTATTTCTAATCCAAATAACACCTTTTTACCAATGTATAAAAAAGGGACAGCCTCAGTTGCAAGCTTTGTAACACTATGAAAATCAGCTGAAAACTATTGACATACTTTTTTTAGCCTGGGAAATCTCAACTGCTTCAATCTCATTGCCTAAGATCATTCCTACTTATTTCCGCAGTATTTAGAAACCACCCATGTTGCTCACTGGGTAGTATACAAATATACAACTGGATTCTGGGTAGTCTATAAATAAAATATTAATACAAAAAATATACATAAATTTTAAATAAGAGGCAAAAACAGTTAAGATTCAACACTAAAAGTATGAATTAGTGAATTGTTGGCACTGTTACAATAGATAATGCTATAAACTAAAATAATTGATTTATTAAATTTATATCCTGCTTTTCATTCAGGAGCTCAAGGTACTGTCATAAAATTTTCCTATTTTTCCTAGAACCCTATGAGGCAAGTTGGGCAGAAAGAAATTTGCTTATCATGTTACTAACTTAACTGCTGTGATTCACTTCACAGCTGTGGCAAGAAAGGTTGTCAAATGAGGAAAAACTCAATAACTGTCTCAGTAGCAACAGAAATTTTGGGCTCAAGTGTGGCTTGTACATCTTAGACTACCTGTATTAGTAAGCTGGTGAGGCTGTTTACAACTTCAGATCTACCTGCTTTAATTCAAGATTTCAACCACTATACTGCAATTCATTTACAAATTCATTAGTGGATCAGACTTAGCCATTCTGCTTTAAAGATTACCCGAACCTGGTTCACTTTAAAAGTAACTATCCAAATAATTAGTATTTTCTAGGGACACAAGATTATCAGAAAACATACCCTATCTAGCTTTCTATTTCACTAATCTAAAAATAATATCAATTTGGTTGACTGCTGCAAGAACTAAAATGATAATGTTTATTCCAGAACACTAAAGTTGTCACAAAAATTCCACTTGTTTTATCTTATTTTTAAGTCACACTTCTATCATTGCAATTGCCTATCTTAATTAACATTAATTAAAACGATTGCTATTCTATGAGGCTGAGCTGCAAATATCCCACAAGAACCTCTTGAAATTTAGTACTAATACAAATATCCCGTGGACTCTTGGTAAGCTACTTATGTACCCACAGTTGCTTGATCCAACTTAAGTGGCTGGCTTTGCAGTACATATAGTAAACCACAAACTCTTACGCAGCTGACGCTCCTGAATTAATAGCCAATTGACCGTTTTCGTTTAACGCGTCATACAATCTAGCCACACGTAAAAGTTAAATACTTAATAGACTCCACTTTTCTGCAAGACTGGGTGATACTGTCGGCATTTTCGCGGTTTTTTTCATTTTTTTTTTTCAAAGGAGCAATTCAGTCCTTAAGGTTTCCGCGTTTTAGAATCAAATCGCCACTTAACAAGTAGGTGGGAAATGTTCTTTGGGTTTTATTTGTCTTCCTCCCGTGCTCACTCTATTTCAGAATCACAGCCAACCGTCTGTTTTAACAACTGGGCGAATTAGGATTCCGAGAACTATAGACACTCACATTAATGGAAACGACGATACTCGCGGGACGCAACCAAAATTGCGCCTTTAATACAGCCACATGAAATACTAAAGTAGTCTACGCCTGCGCGAGAAGTAGACGGCAGTTAACGGTCTTTCTCATATCTGATTGGGCAAATCTTACTACTGCTCTTTGGCCATTGGTCCTGAGCTTTCAGTGTCTTTCGGTTTTTTTTTTTTTTTTGGGGGGGGGGGGAATCTCGGTTTGGTTACTACGTCCTGTGGTGGCCTCACTCCTTCCCCATGGTGGCAACAGGGCGTTTTGTATGTTTCATTCTAGGTAGCCTGATTCCCCTTAGAATCTTCCTGGGTAAAACCGCCTTTTTTTCCCCATATCCATGAAGTGTTGTGCATACTTTGCCAGTGGTTTTTGAAAAGGTGAGGTTTTTTTTCTTTTTAAATTTACCTTAATAGAGTCCAGCTATCCCCTTTAACTTAGGTTTCTGGCTACTTTTTAATCAGGCAGAAGTACCAAAGCTAGCTTACAAGCTTTCAGGATCATAATGCATACAATCTCTTTTAATGCAACATTGGTGTCATCAAAACTAGGGTAGCTGGAAATAACCACTTCATGAAGGCATGGCACAACATAGAATAAGGAGTAGGTTCAGTAGTCCATCTGTATTTAAAACACACAGGCCACTTTTGAAGACAACAGAGACTGAGAGAGTCGCTGGTTTGAAGGGTTACAGAGGCCATCTATATCAAAATTTAACAGCCTTCTCTCAATAGAGGGGGAGGGATACAACATCATCTATCTCCAATCTACAACACAGTCCTTTCAACAGTTCCAAGAAGGCTCCACACCAATTTGCATTACTCAGGAGACCTTGATAACACAGGTGGCCTTAAAGGACTTACTTACAGAATGCAAATGACCAGCTGTCTGCAAGGAATATAATTCCTTCCATTCCCCACTATCCAGTCCAAGCTGAAGAAGCTTCTTGGATGAGAAGTGAGATGTCTTCAAAGAAAAACTAGAAAGCCCAGTTGCCTCTTGAAAAAAAGCACCTTTGGGACAACCATCACCTGGATAATCAAGAATCTCCGGAGACATTTGTTGGAAAAAATTTAAACTGCCAGATCATTGACTATTACATCCTCTAAGCCCCACTCCTTTAACCTTAAACTATCTACTATTGACCTCACCCCATTCCTAAGAGGTCTGTAAGGGGCATGCATAAGTGCCTACCATCTTGCTTACCATCCCTGTCCTATTGTCTCCATTTAATGGTAATTATTTCCTGTATTCTTACTCATGTTTATACTTACACTCATTAACTTGTAAGCAATTGACAAATCAAATAAATAATAAATATCATTTCAGCCATTGTCTATCCACTGTGGGATGAAGGCCTCTTCCACATGTTTCCAAGCAATATGGTCTTGAGCTTTCTTTTGTCAATTAGGCCCACAATAATTACTGATGTTACTGATCCATTTTGGATCCAAATCTTACTGTCAGATATGTCGCTCTAACAAAGGGAAAGGAGTGTTGGAAAGAAATATCCTTCTGGGTTCAGTTTCAAGTGGGGAAAAAGACACTGGAAACATGGAGGCGTTCGGAAGGATGGTTTAATGGTGGACAGGACCACATGACTTGGAGCTCCAAAGTGAAAAGGATGATCACATGTTTCAAGATGTTAGTGAAAGAAAAGAAGAAAGGGCTGAGATGCTGAGAGTGCCTGGGTTTTATACCCTCTGCTGAGATTTGAATTTGAGCTTGTATTCTGATTGGTTGTCAGACTCCCATGGGGCAATGCAGGGGCAACTCTGTAGGTTGTCCTGAGTTCCAGATTGGTTGAACCTTGTTGGGTGATGATATAATGAAAAGGGCTTTGGACAATTGCTATAGCTTTACCTGGAGATCTTTGTTATGTAAAATATTCTGGCCCAGGCCTTAATAGCCCACCTATTAACAAAGGTGGGGGTGAGCTTCTGCTTTTGAGGTGAGTTTCTGCTTCCGGATTTCTATTCTTTAGGGGAAATATTCTGCCTTTTTAATATTTCCTAGGATATTTCAATTTTCTAGGAGGAGGATGGGTGTTTCCTACAGAAGGAAAGAATTTACTAGAAAAACCAAGTAAAATGTAGAAGGACGTACTACTAATAGTAAGATGCATATTCTTATTCAGCCTTATTTCAGTAAAACCAATTCAACTGGAGATTTGAAAATTTTCAAACACAAAATTATTAAAATTCTCTCTTTCTCTCTCTCGCTCTCTCTGTGTGTAAGAGAGGGAGGGGAGAGAGAGACCAGCAATGAACAGGGAAATGTGGGTGTGAAATTGACAATATTTTCTTCTATTAACTCATATTACAGCAAGAATTAGATACATAGTTTTTCCAAATAGACTACTAAAATGTTCATTACAAATAAGCAACTACGATAATGAACTAAGCTACATGTCTTTTAAGGTCCTGCACTATAATTCTATAACTCTTGAATTTTATCTGCTTATGGAAATGGAATATGCATCTCAAAAAATTCACTCAAAAAAGAAAGTGAAAGGTGCTTCCTGACATGGAATAGGATAAATAACCAGGAGAATATTGATAAGTATTTTGGTAAATGTTATTTGGAAATGAAATCTGACAAGTACAGAATATAAAATAAAGGAATTGGACGTCTTCTAGTCCAATCTCTTCTTAAAAACTTCAACTAAAGGTAATTTCCAAACTTGGACAGAGACTTATTTAGCAGCTTAATTTCCACCTTAGCAACAAGAAGCCTAAATCTACTGTGCGGAATCGCTTTAATAAAGAACCCTACAGTGTAAAGATACAAGTTTTTTTTTTTTTTTGCAAATTAGTCAATTAAAAGCTAAAGCAAACAATTTTATACAACCTTGTGAAATAGAATTAAATAGTTATGCAAAAAGGGTGCTCCCATTAATTATTTGTCAAATTCAGATAGACTTAACAACAATATTTACTAATATTTACCTCTCCCCTCTGCACCTAATCAGTCCTTATTTTGTACATGTGCGGCATTGCCTGCAGCCTGCTTTTGCCCACCTGCCAGGCCAGCCATTGCTGCATGCCTTCTGCTATGGCCCTGCCTGATCTCCCTGGGTGAGTTAGACTCTGCAAGCTCCGGGACCCAGTCACCTACCTGCCACTGTCGCCTTTCCCTTCCCCCACTTGCCTTTTGCTGCTGCCGCCATAACCTCCAGCAAGTAAGGCCCAGCAGCTGCAGTGAATCCAGGCAGAGGGCAAGATTCAGACTGGGGGGGACCCGAGCTAAATTTCGCTATATCGGAGAATGTGGAGAGGCTCGTGTTCTCCTGCTGCTGGGAAAGAAGAGAGTCTTTCCCGGTACAGTTCCGAGCAGCAGAGAGAAACAGAATTCAACCAGGCTGCTTCTCTGCCACTGAGAGCCTCCTGTTTCCCTATTGGAGGGGAACTTGCAAACTTTTTGTTGTGCCAGGAAAGACTCTCTTGCTCTCCCAGCAGCAGGAGAACATGAGCCTCTCCTCATGTACTCCAGTACAGCGAAATTTAACTTGGATTCACTGCAGCTGCTGGGCCTTGCCGGTGGGAGGCAACACTGGGGGTGGGTGACACTTTGTCGCCCGCATGGCCCCTTTGCCTGCCACCCCTTCCCTCTCCTGTCCTCAGCCCCTTTGTTGGACCCAGAACAATCGCCCCTGGTTGGCCCCACCATGCCACCTGGTCACACCGATGTCTGCAACAGGAATCATTCAAAGTTGAGGGAGAAGTTGGGGAAGGAGGTGGAGGGTCCTGCAGTGACTGGCACAGGAGCACCGTGGCTGGGCCAAGCCAGCAAGCTTTCCCTGGTGTTCTTTCCTACTTCTTTCATTTCTTCCTTTTGGAATCCAAACTGGCTGAACAATGATCGCCAGCTGTGGTAGAAGCATCTCTTCAGGTGACCCTTCTCCTCTTCCTCTTCCTCTTCCTCTTCTCGCAACCAGCAGCTGTGGCGAGACCGAAAGGGTGAACATGCGAGGGGAGATGCTCCTCAAGCAAGCGCCAAAGCACAGCAAAACTGGGCATGGGGTGGGCAGTTGCTCACTTGAGGATCTCCTCATGCATGTGCACCCTCCCAGCTCCGCCACAGCCCCCAGTCATGAGAGAAGGAGGAGAAAGGTCACCAGAAGGGATGCTTTCACCACAGCTGGTGATCATTGTTCAGCCAGTCTGGATTCCCAAAAGAAGAAATGAAAGAAGTAGTGAAGAGTGCCAAGGAGAGCTTTCTGGCTTGGGCCAGCTGCGACTTTGAGAGAAAGAGAGAGAGGTAGAGAGAGAGAGACAGACAGACAGACAGACAGTGGGGGGGAGAGAAGGGAAAATAGGGAGAGAGAATAGGGAGAGAGAGGGAAAGGGGGGAAGAGAGATAAAAAGAGAGGGAAAGAAAAAGGAATGAAGGAGAGAGACAAGAAAGGAAAGAAAGAAAAGAAAGAAAAAAGAGAAGGGAAGCAAAAGGAAGAAAAGGAATAGACAAAGAAAGGGAGAGGTGGAAGGAAGGGGAAAAAAAAGACAGGGAGGGAGGAGAAAGTGAATGGGATATATGAATGGATAGATACATGGCGGAAGAGAGAGAAAAAGGAGAGGAAGGAAGGACACAAACCCTGGCTTCAGAAGACTCTGAAACAGCACAGCATCTAGGGCTGGAAGGGATCTTGAAGGTCATCTTCTAGTCCAACCCCCTGCTCCATCAGGAGATCCTTATAAAATCATGGAATAGTAGGGTTAGAAGGGAGTGTATGTATGTTTTTGGCTGTGTGTGTGTGTGTATGGCTGTCATGTATGTGTGTGTGTGTGTGTGTGTGTGTGTGTGTGTGTCTGTCAAAATTCCAAAAACAGGTCAAGTAGCTCTGGGGAGGTCAGTCGTAAATTAGAACACTTGCAAAGCAACCAGCCATTAAGCGAGGACCACTTGTATTTGGTTTGCCAGTCACTTGTATCACAGTATGATAACAGTGTAAATGTGTGAGTATGTTGATGGTAAAAAAGTTGGTGTAAATGTTTGTGTGTTGACCCCCATCCCAGACTGAAAGGAGAGTAAGAAATAGCGTGTGCAAGTATAGAAACGTGTCAAAATGCCTTTCCTTTGAGGATTCAATTTTCCCGCTGGGAGAGCTCCGGCACAAGGATACAGACAACTGCTTGAAAGCTGGATCTTTTTATTTTTCAGGAAGGTGAGGGACAGCAAGAAGTCTGCATTCCTGGGCTAGCTACCTTCGTATGGTAAGTCCCTGATTTCTTATAACCTTTTCTCCTTTTGTGTGTGAAAGTTGGTATTTGTATTTAATGTTTCAAATCCTGTTGGAGTTTGTCTTTATTCCCGCCAGAGGGCAAACTCCACGGGGTGCGGAAGGCAAACTCTGCAGGGTGGTTTGATTGTATTATCAGTTTTTCCTAATCTCTTTTAGCTTTACAATGGTTTTTTAATATTTGTTTTGTGGCAATCTCCTGTCTGTCTCTTTTGTAATTTATATATTTTTTGTGTCTTTTGTCTGTTTGTTTTGCTTATTTGGCATGTCCTGTGTTTGTAAGGGTTTTCTTTTCTTAATTGTCTAGTTTTCTTAATTACTTGGGCTTTTGTCTAAAGGGATTCTTTAATACTTTTCATTCGATTCTTTTTCCTATGTAAGTTTGTATTATGGCTGGCCTAATGTTCCCTTTGGGCTTTTCCTGCTTGAGTGACACCATTGTCTTCATGAAGTTCCCTTTCCACACAAGGAAATGAGAATGGTCCAGACATGACAAAGATCCCATGGAGAAATGTATGTGATTTACTGGAAAGAGAGGATTATTTGTGTGTGTATTTGTGTGTGCTTTACTGATGATGAAAATTATTTTTGTGTGATTTATTAGTGAAAAGAATGTTGAGTGGAAAAAATGGGTGAGATTTCTGTGCAGTATTTTAAAACTCCCCCCCCCCCTTCTCTGGTTGTTAACTTTTTGCTTTGAAAAAGCAGAGAGAGGAAGAGGGGTGGGAGAGTGAGGTTCTTGCTTACTTTAACAATTTTTTTTCCTCTGCTTTGAGTTTTTGCCTTGAAAAAGGTGAGGTTAGAAAATAACTTTTTTATAGGTTACATAGCTTCATCTCCTGATTTTTTAGTGATTTTCACACAAAGGAGCCTCAGATAGATAGGCTGAGATTGGCAAATTGCCTGGAACATTATTTGTACAGGTGGCTCAGTTCCCAGGTGGGCAGATCTTTGAAGATGGCTCAATTTCCAGTTTTACCAAGCCACTCAAAATTCAAATTAGCTGCACTCTGTACATGCTCTTAATCTATATTTTGATTAAAGCAGAGAACTAACTCTAAAATTTGATTCCATCTGGAGGGTTTCCAACAAGAATGTGAAGAATGCATGGCTATTGCCATTACAACAGGTAAAATCATGAAATGGGCTTTGCGAATAACCTTTTCTTTGTAATTTTTGATAAGGTGCAGTAAGGTGTAAATGGTAGAGTTGTGTAAATCTGATTTTCAATTTTATTTTCAGAAAAACATATCTCTTCAATGTCCTTTACCTGACTATGTAAGCTGTATTGTTTGCCTAAAAAACTTTGACTTGCTTGCTTAATGACTTTTTCCTTTCCTGTCCTTACAAGGATCCTCATGATGATACCTGGAAAGTGTCTTGCTATTTTAACTTTCAAATGTTTTTCTCAACAGCCTTTTAATTTAATTTCTGACTTTTATTATGTGTGTCAACTTATTTTTAATCTTCCAGGTGCTTATATCACTCCCAGGATTGATCCTAATCTCATGGCCATGTTTTTAACTTAACAGCAACTGTTACTTCAATTGAAAGCAGTTCTACTATGTGTCTCACATATGTAGTCACTTTGCTGATTTTTTTTCAGTCAGAATGCTAGAGGCCTGGCACAAGTTTCCCATATTCCACTTAATCAAGCCAAGCAGCTGGTTTCATCATCAACTTTGGCAAATGGATGTTACCTACTAGGCAAGCCCTCTTTTTTACGACATGATATTCGGCTTTTTTGCAATTTTGTAAAGCCTGGAATAACAAGTTCATCAATGCTCATCGGTCATTTAAGGCCTGTCTTCACAAATAAATAAAAAAAGAGGGAAAGGGTCTCTAAAAAAAGTTTTAAAAGTATTATTTACCTTAAATCAATTAAATTAATTGTATGTTTCCATTTACCTTAACATACCTTGAATGTTTTTATTCAAGTTGACTATTTGGGAATGAGGGGGTGAGGCTGTGTTGTGTTTGCTCCTACAGGACTCCAGCTTGTTGTGTCCACCCAGCCAAGGATGTTGTGGCACCAATCCCCTGATCCAATCCCAGGAATTTGACTTTACAGATGTGTCCAAGCCAGGCTCATTTGTTTATATTTGATTGTTTAAAGCTGTCCTTTGGCATCAGTGGCTGTCATTTCACACAAACACTCACTTGAGCAACGAATGAAGTAAAACTTATAGGTGCAATTGGCTAACATCACATAGAATGTCTTTTGCTTATCTGAAATTTATGGAAAATTTGCTTCCTGCATGTTTAGTTCCTGTCTGCACTCCTTGTGCAGTAATTCAAAACTTCAGGATTTGCTGCCTATTATGCAATTGCTTTACACACCTCAATGGTAGCAGTCCCTGTAAATATAACCTGTGCAAAAGTAGATAATTGTACATCTTCAAGTAAAAAAACGCACTGTCATCGCATTAGCTCACCTACTCTGAACTGCACAGCTTTGAAAGAGACTTTCTTTCACTTTGTCATGTTTGGCTACTGCAAGGATGGTTTTTATATGTGTTCAAGAAACTTTTAATTATATTCCTGTTAATATTAGTGAAGCACAATGCTGCCTCAGTCAGCTGATTTGTTTTACTTTCTAAACAACAAATTCATCACTTGAATTATTCTAGAAATGGAGTCACACTAGATAGCACTTGTGACTCTGAAGCAACTTTACTTAATAAAGTAGAATACGTAGCGCTAGCTTTGTCTATACTGGACGTGCTAACAATAGCTGCTCGCACTCACCTTAACATTATCTCTGTTATGTGTAATTTAGCAAAAACAATTATGTAATTTAGCAAAAACAATGTTACTTCTTCAGCTATCTCAACAATCAACCATGAGATGCAAGCATTGAGGAAAGCTATTCTATAAAATCTATATTGTTTTAATTTGTTTGATGGGTCACGAACCATCCAGCACCAGATTAATATTTTACACAATTTGGCCTTGGATTTGAAAATTAATAAATTAGGATCTTGGTCGGAAAGCTTTGGAGTTTGTTTGCCCACAGGCTTAATGGGAATTTTTTTTAGCTGTGTAGTCATTAGTTGTGCTTTGATTAGTGGGTGCTGTTTTGTTCAATGTCCCCCTTCTCTTTGCAACATCTATATCGCAGCTTCTCACCCTTTAACCCTCTCCTACATGCCTTAAGCCCATGTCACACTTAAGCCCATATCACACAACGGATGGAAAGAAAATGTAAAACGGAGAAAAACACTTGCCATCCGTTGGTTAACGCGATGCATCTGTTCTGTACTCACTGCGTGCGTGATTCATCCGTTCTATCCATCCAGCATCCGTCAACTGAGATTCATCTGCTCAAAAAGTTTTTTTTTTTTTTGAAAATTTTTTTATTAATTTTTTAACAAACAAACATATACCAACAAAACACAAAACATAGAAAACATAAAATATCTTTTTGGACGGCAGTTTGATCCCGAGTTACATCTTTTTGTACAGACATAAATTCAAGTTCATGCTTACTTTTATATAGCAATTCCATTTCTTATTTACTATTTTACATTTTCTATATAGCTTCTCCCCTCTTTTCACTCTCTTAATTCTATTATATTTATTTCATCTCAATTTAAATCATTATACTTATATCTTTTGTCTGTCCTGTTTCAGCTGTCTATTATTTTTTCTCATTAACACAAAATTTCTTCTGTAATGACTGATTGGAGTATAATGCTTTGTCATACTTATCCTTCCCCTAATTTTAAAGCTTAACATAACACATAATTTTCATTCGGATTCTGCGTAATACATTCTAAAAATAAACTCAATATTTTAAAACAGAAAGAAAAAAGTTTTTTTT
>BLBF01000019.1:38505481-38540380 GCA_015471245.1 Laticauda colubrina
TAAAAATATATATATATATATATATATATATATATATATATATATATATATATATATATATATACTGCACACTGCACTTTATTTATTTATCCAAGGCTCTTATTATGACTCTCTTCTCAAGCAGCTTCAAAGCCAAGCCTCAAGTGTTGAGATATTGATAAGAGTCCAGGAAAACACCTGTAATAATATTTTTCTGTGCTCTCCCTCCATCTTATCACATTAAAATGTCCTTGAGAAGGAGTGTTTATACATTTCTCCCCAATTCAAATAAAGTACTTTCAAGCCTCTAGTTGGCAGTGTTGCAAGGTCTCTTAATACTTTTTCCCCCCTCAGCCAGAAAAAAGAGTAATGTATACAAAACTCAGAAGAAACAAAGGGGGCCTCTATCCTAAAGAAAATTAAAAAATCAAAAGAAGCATAAAAATATATATAAGAAAAAATTCAATCTGGTTACCTACAAAGTCACATTAAAGTCCTCAGAAAAGAGAAAAAAAAATAGTAACGAAAGAATCCAAGCCTCAATTTGACATCACTTAAAAAACGCCGCTCAACCAGATTCCAGTCAGACAAAAATAAAGCCACAGGTTTCTTCTTTGTTCAGGACATCCTTTCAGGTCTCAGCCAATTTGCAATACAAAACTCACCCAGCCGACACACCCTCGCTCCAGCCACTTTCTTTTCGGAGCTGTCCCGACTTCAGCAGCTTTGGAGGCTGCCTTTCCACCGCCAGCAAAAGGGCTTCTTCCGGATCAAACCAGAGATTTGCGATATCTCTGGGATCCTGGGACTGTGCCCTTCACAATCCCCGTCTCTACGGGACGGTTTAGGTCCGTTAGGACCGACCAGGGGTGGAAATATCAGCTGAGATCTCAGAGCCCCGAGATCTCAGCTGTAGCACGGAGACGAAGCTCCGCCTTCTCCTGCTCAAAAAGTTTTGAGCTGCACAAAACTTTTTGAGCGGATAAACTTTCCACAGCGTCCATTCTACATCCACGACACATACGGGGAACAAACGTTCTACATCCATTACATGACCGCTGTATCTACTCAGCATCCGCTGCGCATCTGCGCAAATCGTATCCACTCCAGCGGAAAACGGAAAGAGGGAGGAAGCGAAACGGACGCGGAACGTCTGTGCAGCGTTAGTAGCACAGACATAGAAAGGATGTAAGCAGATGCAGCTTGCATACAAAGCATTAAAATGGAAAAAACGTTTGTATAGGGGACATATCTCAGATATTTAGGATGTCTGCAGGATGCCTAGAGGATGCAAAAAGACACCTAGCAGAAAACCTATATTTCCCATAAAAAGGGGGAGAAATAACCTGGATCTCACTTTCAGTCCAGCAGCCCTGCGGTGCAGACCTCTTCAGCCTTCATCTGGCTCTTGCTCTTCCACAGCATCCAGTCATCTCCACCATGGATCATCACACACTCCTTTTGGTAGCCACCATCGTTCTACAACAGTGCGAAGCCCTCTACAGGCTCTTTCACCTGTTCTATGAGAAGAAAAGGAGGTGTCCAAGAAGTGTCTGGGTCTGAAGATGGATCGCGAGAAGAGCCGAATACGGACTGTATGACAAGCTGATGGTGGAGCTGAGGAACGAAGATACTCGTGCATTCCAGCACTTCATGAGGATGGCACCAGCCATGTTTGACGAAGTTGTGGAGCGTCTGAGACCCAGATTGACCAAGGCAAACACCAACTTCCATCCCAGCCTGGACCCTGGGCTGAAGGTGCCACTGACTCTGCACCACCTGGCCTCCAGGACCACGTACAGGAACATGCAGTACGTCTGGAGGGTGCCACACAACACCATCAGCATTGTGATCAGAGAAGTGGTGCAGGCCATCATCTAAGTATACCTGGAGGAGCTCCTCCAGTGCCCCTCCACTGAAGAAGGCTGGAAGAAAGTTGCAGAACAGTAGTACCAGAAGTGGAACTTCCCCCACAACATTGGAGACATAGATGGGAAGCATGTGGCCTGCAAAGCTCCAGCCAACTCAGGGTCCAATTATTTCAATTACAAGGGCTTCTTCAGCACCATCCTCTGGAACAGTGGAGTGGCAAGACAGGATGGTAGATGTTTAATGGATGCTTCCTTGAGCCTGTCTCATCACACTGATGAGATTGTGCCATGTATGTTGAGTGGCTCTACAATGAACAGGGCATTGAATAAAGAGTTGTGTTTATGTTGAAATGTGTTGATGAATGATTAAATTGTTATTGATAATAAAGGGCCATTGGTGTGGCACCTGGGATGGTGTACCATACAGTCCCACTATGCTTGCACTGGAGGCTTATCAATCCCACTGCTATCCTTACCCATCCCACAGCTATTACCCATCCCACAGGTATCCCTGCCATCCCACTGCTATCCTTACCCATCCCACAGCTATTACCCATCCAACAGGTATCCCTGCCCATCCCACTGCTATCCTTCCCATCCCACAAGCATGCAAAGGCTTAAACCATTTCTAAAAGTTTCCACCAAGACTTTATTTACTCAAAGAACTGAACCAAGTGTGTGAAGCAAAGATAACCTTTATTAATAACAAACTGTAAAAGCAAAATGACCCAAGTAAAGTGTCCCAAGCAAAGATAAAGTCAACAGGTAGCAACCCAGTCTCTGGCACTCTTCTCAGTCACTCTGAGGGGTGCCCATGGTCTCAGGGGTGAAGGGTCCAGGTGTTGTTGAGGTGGCAGTGGCTGGAGTGCTGGTCTGAGGCGCCATTGGGGTGCCTGGCCCCGAGAGGACAACAGGGAATGGTGTATGGAGGAAGCTCTCAGAGAGCTGGCTCAGTTCCGTGATGTTGAGAGGCGCTTCCTCCATGACATGGGGTGTCAGTCCCAAGACCGATGACAGATGTTCTGAGGCCGGGCTTAGCTGTGGGGTGGAGGAAGGAGGAGTATAGTGGGGCTGTCTGGTCTGCAGGTGAGCGAGGTGAGGTGTCGGTGGCATCTGGGGCGTCAGTGGCATCTGGGGCGTCGGTGGCATTGGCATTGGTGGTATCGGTGACATCAGTGGCACCTGTGGCATCGGTGGTATCGGTGGCATCGATGGCACCTGTGGTGTGTGATGTATCTGTGCCTAGACTGGGAAGGGTTGCCTGTGCTGCTGGAACTCCTGGTAGCCGTAGCCTTGGTAGGTGAGGAGCTGTGGAAAGCCTTGGAAGGGCTGTAACATCACCTGGGGTGGAGGAGCAGACCTGGACTGGGTCAGAGCAGGTTCAGCTGGGCCTGGAGGGTGGTGCAGAAGACCTGTGATCCTCTCCTTGATCACTTGGTACTGGGATTCAGGCATTTCCATGAGGGTCTTTTTGACGTAGGTGAGGATGGGCTTTCTGTTAGAGGATGGTATGTCGGACTGTACCAGCTGAGAGAGGAGATCTACGCTGCTCTTGATGGTGTGTCTGATCTCCAAGAGGACAGTGTGGCTCTGTCCCTCTGGTCTGGCTCTCTGCCTGCTTTCTGTGGAGGTGGAGCTGGGGGTGGGTGACGGTTGGTCCCTGGTGGCAGTGGCTTCTTCTTGCTCCAACTGCGTCAGGGGGTCCTCCATGTGCTTCGCCACGGGAAGTGCAGCTGTGGGGGGGGTCTCCATCGTGGGGCGCTCCAAAGATACCTGCCTGGACACAGGAGCTGACTCTTGGCCAGAAGAGGACTGGCTGTCTGTGGGCTGCTTGAGATAGAGGGTTGACAGAGAGGCTGCTCCTCAGTGGCGGATCTCACCCTCCAAGAAGCTGCACTTGGCCATCAAGTAGGTCTCCTGGTCAACGAGCTTGACCGCGGCCTGGCCAAACTTCTTGAGGTGTAGCTTCCCGTATCAGGTGTGCATGTGCTTCCACCTCCCCAGGAGGACATCCAAAGTGTAGCCCAGGCTCTCCGCCTTCTCTCTCCAAGCCGCCTGCTTCCGCTTGGTGTCTCGATAGAGCCTGTGTCCCTTCCTTCCTCGTTCTCCCTCAGCCATTCAAGCACCTCCTCCTCATGTTCCTCTGCAATGGAGTACTGTCTCCTCTCACTCTTTTCTCACGAATGCCTCTTCCTCCCTCTGGAAGGGCCTTCTGAGTCCTCATCAGCAGGGCTTTGAGGTTCTAGGGGCTGGTCCACCACACCACCACCACCAGCAGCAGCACCAGCACCAGCAGCACCAGCAGGAAAAGCAGCACCAGGAGCACCAACAGCACCAGCAGCACCAGCAGCACCAGCAGCACCAGGAGCAGCACCAGCAGAAGCACCAGCACCAGGAGCAGCACCAGCAGAGTCAGCACCAGCAGAAGCACCAGCACCAGCAGAGTCAGCACCAGCAGCAGAAGAAGCAGCAGAAGCAGAGTCAGGGCCAGGGGGTGGGGTGGTGGTCCTGTCCTTCTTGCCAGGGCTGGCAGGAGTAGGTACAGGCTTCCTCTTCTTCCCCATGATTGTTGGCTGAAGATGTGTCTGGCAGCAGGTCTTTCCTCTGGATTGTGACCTGCTTGCGAGCTGCTTCCCTTTATATCCGCGGGGCTGACGCAATGCATCCTCTCTGCATGCACAGTGAACACTTTGCATCAGCTAGGCATCCGCTAAGCATCCGCTAGGCATCCGCTCTGCATCTGCTCCTTCCGCTGCGCGTCCGCTTCACTGTTCTCCCCCGGAAGCCCTGCGGATGTGTCATCCACTTCCATCCGCTTCCATCCGCTTCTATCCGTTAGGCTTCCGTGGAGCATCCGCTTAACATCCTCGCTACATCCTCCCTCCCTCCGTTCCTTTCCGTTGTTGTCCGCTCTGTTTATGCAAATTTGGGGTACTTTTGAGAGTGGATAACAACGGATGGAAAATTTGCTCGTCCGCTGTGTCCTTTTTACATACGTTTTGCATCCGTCGGCCGATGTGACCTAGCCTTAAGAGTCAAAGATATGCCCTGCAAGTGTGTCTTCTAATGACTATTATGAATCCTCTCCTAACTCCTTTTATTATTATTCTTTTGTCTAAAAAGTTCCGATGGATCCTATGCATATGTGGAAAGGTATGGAATTATTACTGACTATAAGGCAGCTTCCCTGACATGCAGGGGGTGAGATTTTACCGGTTCTCACCAGTTCGGTGGAACCGGTTGTTATGGTTCCCGGTAGTTTGGAGAACTGGATAATTGGGCCTCTGGCTGGCCCTGCCCCTCTCGTCCCACTTCTCCACTTCCTGCCCAGTTAGTCCCCATCACACATGTGTGCATGCATGACATGTGTCCAGCCTGCTTTTGCCCATATGAAAGGCTATACATTGCTGCCTGCCTTTTGCAAGCTTTTGACTCTGCTGGGAGAAGCTCTCCCAGCAAGAACAGGTGAGAGAAGCAGCCCGGAGCCAACACGAGCCTCTCCATGGTTCCTTCCAGCAGAGCAGCCCTGATCTGCCTGCTCACAGATAAGCCTACAAATCGTGCTAGCACCTTTTCCACTGTCCCTGGGCCTCACCCATCCCTCTGCGGGCCTCCCCATAGCTCCCTAGGCCTCACCCAACCTTCCAAGCACCTCCCTATAGCTCCCAGGCCTCGCCCTGCCCTCCATGGGCTTCCCGTAGCTCCCCAGGTCTCTCTCTGCTCTCATGGGCCTTCCCTTAGCTCCTCAGGCCTCACCCATCCCTCCACAGGCCTTACCTACTCCTCTGTGGGCCTTCCTGTAGCTCCCCAACCCTTACCCGGGCCTCCCTGTAGCTGCCTGGGCCTCGCCCAGCCTTCACCGGGCCTCTCCCACCTTGTGTCCATGCTGCACTTCCTCCCGCCTGGCCGCCTACTTCTTCACACAAGCACAGGCTGTTGGTTGGAATGTGGGGAACGCAGTGCTGCACTCCCAATTCTAGCTATACCTCCTAAGGGCATATTTAGAAGTGGAAGAGGCTGCGTGTCTCTGGCGGAACAAACCAGAGCTTTTTGACATGAGAGCAGAAGCTGTCCCCCTGCCCCCTCCCCCACCAGAAGGGAGAGTGGATGGATGTTCCAGGGGCTGGGGCAGTTCCTTTTTCATTTTCCCACTGCCCACTGATCTGGAGCTCACCAGATCAGTTCATCCCAGACTAGGTGTGTGTGTATCACGAGTTTGATGTGTGTGTGAGTGTGTGTGTGTGTGTGTGTGAGAGAGAGAGAGAGAGAGAGAAGGAAGGGAGGGAGAGAGGGCAAGGAATAGGAAGAAAGAGGAAGGGAAAGAAAGAAAGAAAAAAAGAAATAGGAAGGAAGGAAGAAGGAAAGGGAGAGAGAAAGAAAAAGAGAAAGAAAGAAATAGAAAGAAGGAAAGAAAGGAAGGACGAAAGGAAGGAAGGAAGGAAGTTCCAGTACCCACGAGAAATCCAGACTTGGAGCAGTTTAAAGGAGCGGCTTGAAAATCCATGTCTGTTAAGTTCCAAAAACTGCTTTTAGCCTGGATTTGTGGCTAGCAACAGCAGCAGCAGCAGCAACAGTTTGGAGCTTAAGAAGGACCACAACTCCGCCTCTGTCATGCATTTTTCATACTCTGCAGGCTGTAGGCATGAGATTGTGAGGGCACACTTTTCCTTTTGCTCAGATCAGCAGGTGGAAGAGCCACTGGGTGGCGAGGAGGAAGTAGCCATATTGTAAGCTCCAAGTGACCCAGCAAGGAGGTGCATTCCTGTCTTCACTAGGGGAGATTATCTTGCTGGTGTGGGGGATTCCGGAAACTTGGCTGGGGGGAAGGGAAGGGCCAGGAATTGTGCCTATTGTGTGGGTTACTTTGTGTTGAGTTTGCAGTTTTGTGTGGTCAGCCATGCAAAAGGATGTTGCTGTTGCTTGTGCACCTCTCTCTCTCTCTCTCCCTCTCTCTCTCTCCCTCTCTCTCTCTCTCTCTGTGTGTGTGTGTGTGTGTGTGTGTGTGAGAGAGAGAGAGAGAGAGAGAGAGAGGTCTTAGGATTCCCAAGAAAGGTCTTGGGAAAGGTGTCATAGTAACAGAATAACACTTAGAAGGGATCTTGAGGGGGAACCCTATACCAGGGTCACCAATCTTTTGGACCTCAGGGAACACCAAACTCATAATTTTAGAGACCACTAACTAATTCTGTGAGTGTGGCCTAATTTGTGGGTGTGGTTTGGTGGTCATGTGACTGCTTGGGCATGGCTTGTATGTAATATAAATATTGAAATGTTTATTTAAAAAAGAGCAAAAGCAGGCAAAGCAGGCAGGCAGATTGAGTTGTTCACAGAATCACAGATTCATTCAGAGATCTATCGATCTGCCATCGGCTAGCTCAGTCTCTCACATAAAATTTGCTTGCAAGCAAACTCACAAAATTAACTCACAGCCCACCATGTATGTAAATATTTATTTTTTTATTAAAAAATAGCAACTTTTACCCCAAATCAGGCAAAGCAGGTAGACTGAGTTGCTCACAGAATCATTCAGTGATCTATCTGCCATTGACTAGCTCAGTCTGTCACATTAAATTTAATTGCCATGAGTCTGCACTGAATTTGCTTGCAAGCAAACCTTCAGTCCTAAGGGAGGTTCGGCTGTGCTGAGCCAAAGATCGAAAGACTAGCTAGAAAGCAAGAAATCCAACATTTCCTTCTTCCTAGTTAATCTAAATCTCCCAGCACAGCAGAACATGGTCGGATGGTCGGATGGTCGGAAAAAGGAAAAATAGCAATTTAGCAAATATGCCGGGTAAGGAGTGAGTGGGCAGGGAGGGTTCTCGCGGGCCATGGGGGCAGCACAGCTTTGTTTCTGAACAGCCTGGATTAATTGCTTTGGGGGAGGTGCTCTGGGGGTGAGATTTCTCTGCAGCCCACCAAAATTTTCTCGCAGCCCTATACCATTTCAGAGAAATGGCTACCCAGTCTTTTCTTAAAAACCTCCAGTGTTGGAGCACCCAGAATTTCTGGTGGCAAGCAGTTCCACTGGTTAATTGTTCTCACTATCAGGAAATTTCTCCTTAGTCTTGGTTTGCTTCTCTCTTTGTTCAGTTTTCATCCATTGCTTCTTATTGTGGTGGTTTAGAAAATACATTGCCTCCCTTTTCTGGCAGCCCCTTAAAATCCTGTTGTCTATCACATTCAAAAAGCTGTGGGTCCTGATAACATCCTGGGCGAGTACTTAAGGAGTGGCCACTGTTCTCACAGACATCTTCAATTTCTTGTTGCATCCGGTGGTAGTTCCATCATGTTTTAAAACTGCAAACATTGCATCAGTGTCAAAAACTCTGTAATCACATGCCTTAATGATTACCATCCAATTGCACTCACTTCCATTATGATGAAGCTTTTTGAGAGATTGGTAAAGGATAAAGGTTTCATCCCTTCCCCCTACATTTGACTCATTAGTTTGCCCATCAGAACCACTACAGATTTTCCTGTGTGCTTCATCTTAGCTTGGTGCATCTGGAAGAGAATACTCGTGCAAATGCTATGTGATTATTTTAGTTTGACATTCAACACAATCATTCTTCAGTATTTGGTGAACAAAGTGGGCCTATTGGGTTTTAATAATGAAACTGGATACTTGATTTCCTTATTGATAAGCCCCAGTTTGTCTGAGTTGGAAGAAAAGTTTCCAACTCTATCTTCTTGAGTACATGATCCCCACAGGGCTGTGTCTTGAATCCACTACAGTTCAAGACCCACAACCATTATGCCAAATCTGCTACAAATCATATTGGATGACATGGTAGTGGTAGGTCTTATCCGGGACAACAATGAAAATGCTTATAGGGAAAAGGCAAAGACTCTAGTAGATTGGTACTGTTCTGACCCAACCGGGTTCCCAGAGAGCAAACACAGACAAAGGCAGCATCCCAATAATTATCTCTGACAAGAAAGAGCCTTGCCAAGTTGTTTGTCAAGGCTGCCAAAAACCCAGAGATAAGAACTAATTTACAAGATTCATGAACTAAGATGTCTACCAGTTGAGCTTAAGAGCTTCTTCGCTGTCTGCAAAGAATGCCTTTTGAAACCTGGCTTTTATCCTCTTGAGGGAGGATATTACCTTGCAGCCTTACTCCCAAGTTGCCTGTACTGCTGTAATTGTTTTTTCCTCCGAGTAATCCTTTGTGCACGTGCACTTGCTATAGGCTCCTCGGGAACCTCTTCATCACTGTTGCCAGCCCCCACAATCTCTGAAGACAGCAGTCCACTCCCTGATGGTCCTGGCCCCTCATCACAGTCATCACTCTCCTCAGCCATCTACACCTGCTGCTGGCTAACCATAACAGATACAATAAAATAACCTGATTCTAAACATTAATAAAACAAAAGAGATCATTGTCGATTTTAGAAAGAGCCACCATAGCTATATTCCATACAATATCAAGGATGCATCTACAGAGGTGGTCAACAGTATTAAGTACCAGGAGTGCAGATAACTAACAATCTGAACTGGTCTCTCCGCACGTTATCCTTAGTGAAGTGTGCAAACCAGTCTCTACATTTCCTGCATCGGATGAGGAGTGTGCATCTTTCTCCTTCAGTCCTGGTCACTTTTTACAGAGGCACAATTGACAAACTGCATCACTGTTTGCTTTGTGGTAGCATTGCTTCAGATAGGTCAATACAGAGAATGGTAAGCACATCTGAGATTATAGGAAGCTTGTTTCCCATTACTGCTTATAAGCGCTATGTGCTTAGAGCTCAAAGTATTGTTAGAGACCCCACACACCCACTTTACGGACTGTTTCTGTTTCTCCCCTCTGGGAGGAGGTTTTAAAGTATTTCTAGCATGACTACCAGATTCTGTAACAGCTTTGTTACCTATGCCATCTGTATGGTAAACTCGCAAGATTCATTCTTCTCATTGTGTACATGTATATTCAAACTAGACTGTATTGTTTCTCTATGTTATATATATGGGTACATGAATTTTCATTTTCATGTATGATGATTAGTGTTCCTTTAAAACGACAATAAAGTTATTCTAAACCTAATTCTACTGTTATTAGAGATTAAGATCCATTTTCAGATAGCATCTATTAACACTGGTATAATAAGGGATATACTATTAAAAAAACAAGGCATAAGATGTATGATATTCAATCAAAACCTAGTAATCTGTCAACCACATTTCACACATTTTATTTTTAGATAAATCAATTCAACTGTATAAGTAGTCATCGATTTACAACAGTTCATTTAGTGACCAAAGTTAGAACTGCTTTGAAAAAATGACTTATCACTGTTTTTCATACTTACAATAATTGCAGCATCTTTATGGTCATGTGATCAAAATACAGACAGTTGGCAACTGACTCATATTTATGATAGTTGCAATGTCCTGGGATTATGTGATTACCTTTGTAACCTTCTGACAAACAAAATCAATGAGGAAGCCAGATTCACTTAACCACCATGTTACTAACTTAACAACTGCAGTGATTCACTTAACAACTATAGCAAGAAAGATTCCAAAATGGGGCAAAATTCACTTAACAATTGTCTTGCTTAGCAACATAAATTTTTGGCTCAATTACCATCTGTAATGATTATTTGTTTTTCTTTATTATGAATATTTTCAAATTTTGAAATATAGAAAAAAACCCCACAAATGCAAATCTTTATTAATAATAAATTCTTCTGAAGAAGTAGTTCTCAATGTTTATACTATAGTCTTCTACCACAAAATCTGAATTTTTACCATTGCTGATTTTCAAGTATGCAGAATTAGATGTATAGTATTATTTTGCTTCAATGCCTGCAGAGGTACAGTATAATTTTATATACAACAAAATTGGCATAGAAAAATAAACATATTGTATTGTAGTTACTGAAGACAGACAGACAGATGGGGACAGAGATGCTGATAAATTACAATGAAGCCCAAATATATTATTGATGATGTTGGGTCTTTGTTGGCATAGAACTTTTGCCTTTCTGATCCCTCGCCTTCTCTTGTTTCAACTGTAATGAAAATAATAATAAAATTACTTGAAACATAAGCTCTCCTTCTTGTCTTCAAACTGTAGAAAACAACTTTCATCTAGTCCCATTATTGCTACATTTTCTTATCCTACAGCATTAGAAATTTTCTTTACAGGATGCATCTACATCCAAGTGCCCATATGAATTGACACAAACCCACAAATTGAAATGAAGGCAGTCTCAGCGTCGGCAAAACTGGGCATGTTAGGATCATAGTAGCGCTGACCGAGCTACAATTTCCAACCTGATAGAAGCTCATTGACTGGAGAATCTAAACATTTCTGCCTAAAGATGAGATCCAATTTTTTTGCCACTTTCCTTTAAGGCCAGACTGAGTTGTGAACTGGGACAGGGGCAGTTGACAGAGTGTGGTAAAAAAAATATGAAGGACTCAGTTTTGGGGCAGAAAGGCATGTATCCAGGGGTGGGATTCTACCGGTTCTGCCCACCTCTGTAGAACCGGTAGTTCTGAAGAGCAGCAGGCATAGAACTGGTTCTATGTCTGCTACTGTTTTGCCCCACCCACCCACCTGGGCTCTTACCTGACCTTTATTTCCTGCTTTTTCAACTGCAGCTGCTTTGTACGACACAGCTGTGACTGAAAAAGTAGGAAAAAAGGGCTTTTCCAACTGCTGCACACTTGTACGTAGCGCTGCTTAGCTGTCCGGGCAGCTCAGCAGGTCATAAATTGTACTTGCGCATGCATGCATGACGTAGGGAAACAGAACCAGTAGTTATACCAGTCAGATCCCATCCCTGCCCCACTCATGTGTGGATTCTCCAATCAATGTGCTGGAGAAAGGCAGATGTTCTTCCTCTAAAACCTTTATTGCTTTTGAATCAGCACATTTCCCATTACTATTATGGTAAATCCATGATGGAAGCATTTTAAACAGCTGAAGAGTTTGATCAGTTGATTAAACATGAAAGTAAAAATATGTATTTCCAAAACTGTATTTTATCTTCTTTGTTTCTGCAAAATGGAAATATTAAAAAAGTAACTATGGCCTTCCTCCAATCTATCCTATTATATGTCACATATTTCTATTCCTTATACCGTTTTTCTCCAACAATACGCCCCTTCAATAAGAAGTCCCAGCATGTTTTCTAGTCATAAAATGAAATTAAGCCTCTCCCCCCAAATTTAGGCCTATTTTAAAAAATGGGGGGAAAGTGGGGACCTGCTGTTAGAAACACCCTGCGGGCAGCCACGCCACGCCACCATCCGCTCCTAATGGCCAATCATGGTGGAGCGCAGACCCCCTACCAAGCACCTTTGCCGCAGACCTGGGTCATTGGATGGGCAGTGTCAGCATGGATGTCCGCCGGCAGCTTTTCAGCCACTTCTCGGGCCTCCGTAGCTTCCAGGGTTCCTGGCACCTCTCTCCAACAACAGCATCTGAGGAGTACCCACTTTTCTCCTGACTCCACAACAACAGGGAAAAAAAATCATTTTGAGGTATCTGGGAGCACTGCATAGTGCATTTTCGTTTAATCCTGAACAGCTGGTTGGGCGTGAGAAGAGTCAAGCGAGCATCTCTGCCGCTGCTACCCTTGGTGCTCCAGCCTCGGGCTCTGCACGTTTCCAAAAGTCCCAGTGCGCAACCCATTCCTGTATTCCAAGCGCACCCAGGCTGAGCTGCAGCTGTCCCTCTCTCTCCAGCGCCGTCTTCAACAACAGCGGCAGCAGCAGCGGGAACCGTGGAAGCATTTCAGCCGCTTCTCGGGCGGAGGAGTAACTTCCATGGTTCCCGCCGCTGCTGCTGAAGATGGCAAAGGCAAGAGAGGGACAGCTGCAGCATGGCCTGGTCATGCTTGGAATGCAGAAACAGGCTGCGCATCAGGACTTTTGGAAACTTGCAGAGCCTGAGGCTGGAGCACCAAGGGTAGCAGTGGCAGAGACACTCGCTTGGCTCTTCTCACATCCAACCACAGCCACTCAGGATTAAACGAAAACGCACTGTACGGTGCTCACAGGTACCTCAAAATGGTTTTTTTCCCTGTTGTTGCAGGGACAGGGATGGGGGAAAAAGAGGGAGTGACTCAGGTGCTGTTGTTAGAGATGACATTGGTGAGAGAGGCACCAGCGGGAACCATGGAAGCTATGGATGCCCGAGAAGAGGCTGAAACTGTCAGTGGACATCCACACCACCACCGCCTGCCTGCTGACCCAGGTCTGCAGCAAAGGTGCTTGGCCGGGGTAGGGAGTTCTGCACACTCCGCCATGATTGGCCATTAGGAGTTGCTGCTGATGAGGCATGGCTACCCGTGGGGCGCTCTAGGCGAGGGTGCATGAGGGGGGTGAAATTAATTCATCCCCAAAAAGACGACCTAGCCATTTTTTCGGGGCTCAGAAACAAAAATTAGACCCAGCCTTATTTATGAGAAGCATGGTAGTTGTTAGGAATGATAGTCACCTAACAGTTGGGTTGGCAATATATAAACCAGGATAGTTATTTAATACTGTTGTATCTTTAAGAGAGTGCTGTAATTAAGATTGGCTGAGGTTCCTCAGATGGCCATAAGATGGAGACAGAAACCTGGTTTGTTCTCTTCTTGCATTTCTGTATTGCCTTTTGCTTGATCGTTGTTTTGCTTGGATTGCTGTGAGTCTTGCAAACTGTTAGCAAACTCCGTTTACAGGAGGTAAAACCTACATTTTACTATTCAGTGTATCTGTATGCTGATTGTGTGTTATTCTTCACCACTCTCAATATGTTTCCCTGAGTGTACTCATTCTCCTAACGAGGAATCCCTCAACAGTAGTTACTTATTATTGTTGTGCAATGCTTTGGATTTGATCAAGAAGTGCTTTGGAATGCAAAGCAAAATGAATCAGTATTCCAGAAATTCAATAAAGCAGCTCTGTTGTTTCCAGGACTGTATGATTATAGGCAAAGTCTCTGTACGGCAGATACATAATTCTGGAAACATAGGGTATATCACTGATTTAATAAGTCATAAGCAGATATTATAATGTACTAAAAATTCCAGAGCACCTTTTCAAAACAAGATAAAAAGCACTGCACAGCTTCATAACAGTTTTGAATTTTTCTAATTATAGATAAGCAGAAATAGAAAACATAAGAAGTTTATCAACTTCAGTTTATCAACTTCAGATATGATAAAAGATAATTACAGCAACAGAAATAAATGGAAAAAATCACCGATTTGATATAAATTACACAAAAATTGTTTTTGCATATCACGACAGTTCTGATATTTCCATCTAACTACATTCAATTTTCAAATATCACTACAGTTCCCCAACATACTATTTAAAATTGTCAACACATTATTATGCCATTTAAAAAAAAAAAATTCAGTAGAAAGAAATGCTTCTGGTTTAAATAATGTGTACTGTGGACTTACCCGTGCCTGATATTGTCTTTCAAAATAAGCCATATCATCTTCTTCAGATCTCCTTAAACTGGAAACTTGCATTGCTGTACTTGTACTTCCTTAAAGACAATACTTTTATTAAATTTTAAAATGTATTTAAAATCTGTTTAATCAACTATAAAAAGCATAAAAAGCATTACCATCTGTTAATTGGGAATAGGCCTGCATAGAACTGGATGGACCTTCGAATGCTTTTAAAAAGGGATTATCCATGTTGGTTACAGGAGCTTCTAAGAATTGAGTAGAAGGTGCTCCTTAGCAATAAACAAACATTAACAAATTAAAATTAAAGTACCACAGTCAATGAATAAAATCTAGGTTAAATATTTGTTCAATTAAAACCACCAAAGATATTGAACAACATTTCTATTAGATGATGGTGCAGTATAAAATGAACAAATTGAGTGTGGATAAAATAGCATAATCAAGATGAATCAAGGTTCATCAAAACAGTTAATTCTATTTTCAGTAAATCATATTGCATGTATCAACCTAAACATTCAGTCATTGGTTAAATTGTCAACAAGAAAATCCTGAAAATAGCCACTGTTAGTAAGGTTAATAGCAAACTGCTGTGGTTCATTTCCTTTTGTTTGTTTGCCCTGTCTCAAATTATCAGTAAGGCCCGGTCCCACTGGCCGACGGATGCATAAAGGACACAGGGGATGAGCAAAATTTCGGGGGTGGCTCCATCCGTTGTCATCCGCTCCAAAAAGTGGTGAAAATTTGCATAAACAGAACAGAAAAGAACAGACATAGGTAGTATGTAGCGGGGATGTTAAACGGATGTTCATAGGAAGCCTAGCGGATGGAAGCGGATGACACCTCCGAAGAAGTTCTGGGGGAGAATTTTGAAGCAGACGCATAGCAGATGAAGTGGATGTATCACGTACACCTAAAGGAAAGAAAGGGGATGCCATGTGGATGTATATCGAATGCAAATCGTTCACTGTGCATCCTTTCTATTTCCGTGCTACTAATGTTGTGTAGACGTTCCGTGTACCTTTTGTTTCCTCCTTCTTTCCGCTTTCAGCTGCAGCGGATGTGAGTTGCAAGGATGCCAAGAGGATGCAGAGAGGATACAGCGGACATTTAACAGATGATAAACGGACATAGAATTTTTGTTGCTCGTATGTCGCAGATTTACATCGTACACGGTGGAAAGTTCATGCGTTCACAAAGTTTTGTGCAGCTCAAAACTTCTTCTGTGGATGAAATTGCAGTGGATGGATGCTCGACGGATAGAGCATATGAAACATGTATGCAATGAGTACACAACGGATGCATAGTGTTTTCCAATGGATGGCAAGCTTTTTTTAATGTTTTACAACCTCTTTGCATCCCTAAGTGCAGTGGGACCAGGCCTTAAACCTCCAGCTTAAGATAATATCCCACATATCAAATGAAGTGGAGTCCAATTCACAGCATGTTTGAACATAAATCATATTTATTATTTTATAAATATTTATTTTATACTTATTTAGAGTCACCTAGCAGAGAAATGAATGGCAAAAATTCAATAAAAAATAAATAAATTTATAAAATATAACAAGTAATATTATGTAACACATTTCTTCTTCTTTAAGTGCAAAATGCATATTTTGTTGCAAAATGAGCAACATTTTGCACTCCTTAATTTACAAAAGATAAATTACATTCCTTAATTTACAAAAGATAAACAAACCAGCCTAATCAGCAATGTTCTATTATGAAAGACTATTTATATTAAACATAGGATGTGAAAGGTTTGAAAGTCAAGCACCTCTATGTTGAAATTAAGCTTAAGCCCATGTCACACAGCACCAACGGATGGAAAGAGGATGTAAAATGGAGAGAAACACTTGCCATCCGTTGGTTAACGCAATGCATCCGTTCTGTACTCACTGCATCCATTTATCATACTTTCTATCCGTCCATTTCCTCCGATCAAAAAGTTTTGAGCTGCACAAAACATTTTGAGCGGAAAAAGCTTCCAACGCGTCCGTTAAACATCCGCTACGCATACGTGGAACATCAGTTATACGTCCGTCATCATCCGTTATGCGTCTGCTATATCCGCTAGGCATCCGCTACGCATCCGCACAACTCGCATCCACTCCAAGCGGAAAACGGACACAGGGAGGAAGCGAAACGGACACAGAATGGACATGCAGCGTTACTAGCACGGACGTAGAAAGGATGAAAGCGGATGCAGCTCACATACAAAGCATTAAAACAGAAAAAACGTTCGTATAGGGGACGTATCTCGGATATTTAGGATGTCTGCAGGATGTCTAAAGGATGCAAAAGGAAACCAAGCGGAAAACCTATATTTCTAACAAAAAGGGGGAGAAATCACCTGGATCTCACTTTCAGTCCAGCAGCCCTGGTGTGCAGACCTCTTCAGCCTTCACCTGGCTCTTGCTCTTCCACAGCATCCAGTCATCTCCACCATGGATCGTCACACACTCCTTTTGGTAGCCACCATCGTTCTACAACAGTGAGAAGCCCTCTACAGACTCTTTCACCTGTTCTACGGGAAGAAAAGGAGGCGTCCAAGAAGTGTCTGGGTCCAAAGATGGATCGCGAGAAGAGCCGAGTATGGACTGTATGACAAGCTGATGGTGGAGCTGAGGAACGAAGACTCTCGTGCATTCCAGAACTTCATGAGGATGCTGCCAGCCATGTTTGACGAAGTTGAGGAGTGGTTGAGACCCAGGTTGACCAAGGCAAATACCAACTTCCGGCCCAGCCTGGACCCTGGGCTCAAGGTGGCACTGACTCTGCGCCACCTGGCCTCAGGGACCATGTACAGGAGCATGCAGTACGGCTGGAGGGTGCCACACAACACCATCAGCATTGTGGTCAGAGAAGTGGTGCAGGCCATCATCGAAGAATACCTGGAGGAGCTCCTCCAGTGCCCCTCCAATGAAGAAGGCTGTAAGAAAGTTGCAGAACAGTGGTATCAGAAGTGGAACTTGCCCCACACCGTTGGAGCCATAGATGGCAAGCACGTGGCCTGCAAAGCTCCAGCCAACTCAGGGTCCACTTATCACAACTACAAGGGCTTCTTTAGCATCATCCCCTTCGCCGTGGTCGATGCTGACTACAAATTCATGTACATCGATGCTTCAGGCAACGGGTCATCTTCAAATGCTCAGGTATACAACGCCAGTCATCTCAAGGAGGGGCTGGAACACAACCTCATCATGGGCTTCCCAGATCCAGACCCCCTGCCCAACGACACACAAGATGTGCCCTACTTCATCGTGGGGGATGACATCTTCTCCCTCAGAACCTACCTCATGAAGCCCTACACTTCCAGATGCCTCACCCGTGAAGAGAGGATCTTCAACTGTCTGGAGGGGATCTTCAAGGCTGTCCAGGGCAAGGCGGGTGGTGGAAAACGCCTTTGGCATCCTGGCCAACAGGTTCCAGGTACTTCTCACCACCATGCAGCATCGCCCAGAGACCATGAGAAATATCGTGGAAGCTTGCTGCATCCTGCACAATCTCATGCGCACCCACTACCCAGTGTTGCAGAACAGGCTCGTGGATCGCCAACAAGTGAATGGGGACATGGAGCCTAGTGAATGGAGGCAAGGGCGAAACCTGATAGAAACTGTGGATGTGCAAGGCCCCAACAGAGCTTCACATGAAGGGAAGCAGTGCAACCTCCTGAAACACTGGTACAACTCCCCAGCTGGAACAGTGGAGTGGCAAGACAGGATGGTAGATGCTTAATGGATGCTTTCTTGAGCCTGTCATATCACACTGATGAGATTGTGCCATGTATGTTGAGTGGCTCTACAATGAACAGGGCATTTTATAAAGAGTTGTGTTTATGTTGAAATGTGTTGATGAATGATTAAATTGTTATTGATAATAAAGGGCCATAGGTGTGGCACCTGGCACGGTGTATCATACAGTCCCACTATGCTTGCACTGGAGGCTTATCAATCCCACTGCTATCCTTACCCATCCCACAGCTATTACCCATTCCAAAGGTATCCCTGCCCATCCCACTGCTATCCTTACCCATCCCACAGCTATTACCCATCCCACACGTATCCCTGCCCATCCCACTGCTATCCTTACCCATTCCACAAGCATTCAAAGGCTAAAACCATTTCTCAAAGTTTCCACCAAGACTTTATTGACTAAAAGAACTGAACCAAGTGTGTGAAGCAAAGATAAACTTTATTAATAACAAACTGTAAAAGCAAAATGACCCAAGTAAAGTGTCCCAAGCAAAGATAAAATCAACAGGTAGCCACCCAGTCTCTGGCACTCTTCTCAGTCACTCTGAGGCGTGCCCATAGTCTCAGGGGTGAAGGGTTCAGGTGCTGTGGAGGTGGCTGCTGCTGGAGTGCTGGTCTGAGGCACCATTGGGGTGCCTGGCTCCAAGAGGAAAACAGGGGATGGTGCGTGGAGGAAACTCTGAGAGAGCTGGCTCAGTCCTGTGATGTTGAGAGCCCGTTCCTCCATGACATGGGGTGTCAGTCCCAAGACCGATGACAGATGCTCTGAGGCCGGGCTTGGCTGTGGGGTGGAGGAAGGAGGAGTGTAATGGGGCTGTCTGGTCTGCATGTGATTGAGGTGAGGCGTGGGTGGCATCTGTGGCATGGGTGGCATCTGTGGCGTGGATGGCTTCGGTGGCGTGGGTGGCTTCGGTGGCATCGGTGGCGTTCGATGTACCTGTGCCTGGACTGGGAAGGGCTGCCTGTGCTGCTGGAACTCCTGGTAGCCGTAGCCTTGGAAGGTGAGGGGCTGTGGAAAGCCTTAGAAGGGCTGTGACATCACCTGGGGTGGAGGACCAGACTTGGACTAGGTCAGAGTAGGTTCAGCTGGGCCTGGAGGGTTGTGCAGAAGACCTATGATCCTCTCCTTTATCACCTGGTACTGTGATTCAGACATGTCCATGAGGGTCTGGTTGACGTAGGCGAGGAAGGGCTTGCGGTTTGAGGATGGTATGTCAGTGTGTACCAGCTGAGAGAGGAGATCTATGCTGCTTTTGATGGTATCCCTGATCTCCAGCAGGACAGTGTGGATCTGTCCCTCCGGTCTGCCTCTCTGCCTGCTTTCTGTGGAGGTGGAGCTGGGGGTGGGGGTGGCTTGGTCTCTGGTGGAAGTGCCCCCTCCTTGGTTCCACTGTATCAGGGGGTCCTCCATGCGCTCCGCCATGGGGAGTGCAACTGTCGGGGGGGTCTCCGTCGTGGGGCACTCCAAAGATAACTGCCTGGACACATGAGCTGACTCTTGGCCAGAAGAGGACTGGCTCCCTGTGGGTTGCCTGAGAGAGAGAGTTGACAGAGGGGCTGCTCCTCGGTGGCGGATCTCACCCTCCAAGAAGCTCCATTGGCCATCACGTAGGTCTCCCAGTCGGTGAGCTTGACCGTGGCCTGGCCAGACTTCTTGACGTGCAGCTTCCCCTACCAGGTGTGCATGTGCTTCCACCACCTGAGGAGCACCTCCAAAGTGTAGCCAGGCTCTCCGCCTTCTCTCTCCAAGCTGCCTGCTTCCTCTTGGTGTCTCAATAGAGCCTGTGTCCCTTCTGCCATAGGTACTTGTTCTCCCTCAGCCATTCGAGCACCTCATCCTCATGTTCCTCTTCGATGGAGTATTGCCTCCTCTTCCTATCTCACATATGCCCCTTCCTCCCTCTGGCAGGGCCTTCTGGGCCCTCATCAGAGAGGCTTTAAGGTTGTAGGGGCTGCTCCACCACACCACCAGCAGTAGCAGCAACAACAACAGTAGCAGTAAAAGCAGCACCAGCAGGACCAGGATCAGCAGCAGCAGAGTAAGCACCAGCAGAAGCACCAGCACCAGGAGCAGCTCCAGCAGAGCAAGCCCCAGCAGAAGCCCCAGCACCAGCAGAGTCAGCCCGAGCAGCAGAAGCCCCAGCAGAAGCAGAGTCAGTTTGAGCAGCAGAAGCCCCAGCAGAAGCAGAGTCAGGGCGAGGGGGTGGGATGGTGGCCCTGTCTTTCTTGCCAGGGCTGGCAGAAGATGGCACAGGCTTCCTCTTCTTCCCCATGGTTGTTGGCTGGAGATGTGTCTGGCAGCAGGTCTTTCCTCTGAATGGTGACCTGCTTGTGAGCTGCATCCTTTTATATCCGCGGGGCTGACGCAATGCATCCTCCCCGCATGCGCAGTGAACGCTTTGCATCCGCTAGGCATCTGCTAGGCATCCGCTAGGCTTCCGTGTTGCATCCATTCCTTCCGCTGCGCGTCCACTTCGCTGTGCTCCCCCAGAAGCCCTGTGGACGTGCCATCTGCTTCCATTCGCTAGGCTTCCGTGGAGCATCTCCTTTACATCCCCGCTACATCCTCCCCACGTCCGTTCCTTTCCGTTGTTGTCCACTCTGTTTATGCAAATTTGGGGCACTTTTGAGAGCGGATAACAATCGATGGAAAATTTTCTCGTACGCTGTGTCCTTTTTACATACTTTTTGCATCCGTCGGCCTATGCGACAGGCCCTTTAGACAAGCATTAAACGTCAGAACCGTTATTTGAAATCAATGTTCATAGATTTATAAAGCTGAAGGAGGCAACAATCTAAAACCAACCCCATCCTTGGAATGAAGCATTATAACTTCAAATTCATCAGGAAGAAGAATTGTAAACCAATTAGAATTGCAAGTGATCTTCAAGGTAATTCCATATAAATCAAAATATGCAATACTCACTTATTCAAAAAAAGTTCAAGCATGTGTACTTAACAAAAAGAAAAGTTTAGTAAAACAATTTGGATAGCTTAATTGTGTGTCTAACAACATTAGTGCTGTTTCAAATAAGTCTTCATAGTACTGAAATAGATTTCATAATCAGACATAATTACTTGAAACAGCACTAATATTGTTAGACACGTAATTAAGCTATCACAATTGTTTTACTAAACTATTATTTCCTTTTTAAGTTATGTTATTTGTTCAATGCATACCCCAAATCTCCACTCCACCCCAGTTTCTTTCAGGACTTCTAAATTAAATATATAGCATGCCCAATGCTTATCTTCCCCCAAACTCCCTCGGATAAGTTGGCTGAGAAATACCAAGGCAATCAGGTATAATTTTTTAAAAATAATTTCATCCTTACCTACTCCACTATCATCAAGTCTCATGTAGCCTTCTGCTAAGGAACTAAAACCTGTTAGTCCCCCCATTGCAGCATAAGGGACATCATGCCCAACTGGCTTTCCTTGGGCTAAACGTTCCTCTTTTGTTTCCACGATAGTTTCATGAGAATATGCTGGGTGGCCACATCCACAAGTAAAGCAACTGTGAAAACCTGCACATTTGGAACCTAATGCAAAACATATTTAGAAAATGTCAGAATTTGTTTGAAAGGTTTCCACTCAATGTCAATTTTGCTTGCTTTAGCCTTGGTGATATAAACAATTGCTACAACTGAAACCTTTTAATATTCATATGCGTATTATTTAAATAGGACAAACATGAGGAAAAGAATAGTAACTTCAAGATAATTATTTCTACAATTATTTCTGGAATCATAAACACTATTCGTTGCTTAGATAATACACTGCTCAAAAAAATAAAAGAATACTTAAACAATACAATGTAACTCCAAGTCAATCACACTTCTGTGAAATTAAACTGTCCGCTTAAGTAGCAACACTGATTGACAATCAATTTCACATGCTGTTGTGCAAATGGAATAGACAACAGGTAGAAAGCACAGGCAGTCAGAAAGACATCCCCAATAAAGGAGTGGTTCTACAGATGGTGACCACAGACCACTTCTCAGTTCCTATGCTTTCTGGCTGATGGTTGGGTCACTTTTGAATGCTGGCGGTGCTTTCACTCTAATGGGACCATGAGACAGAGTCTACAACCCACACAAGTGGCTCAGGTCGTACAGCTCATCCAGGATGGCACATCAATGCGAGCTATGGCAAGAAGGTGTCTTGCTGTCAGCGTAGTGTCCAGAGCATGTAGGCGCTACCAGGAGACAGGCCAGTACATCAGGGGACGTGGAGGAGGCCATAGGAGGCAACAACCCAGCATCAGGACTACTACCTCACCTTTGTGCAAGGAGGGACAGGAGGAGCACTGCCGAAGCCCTGCAAAATGACCTCCAGCAGGCCACAAATGTGCATGTGGCTGCTCAAATGGTCAGAAACAGACTCCATGAAGGTGGTATGAGGGCCCAAAGTCCACAGGTGGGGGTTGTGCTTTCAGCCCAACACCGTGCAGGACGTTTGGCATTTGCCAGCAAACACCAAGATTGGCAAATTCACCACTGGCTCCCTGTGCTCTTCACAGATGAAAGCAGGTTCACACTGAGCACATGTGATAGACATGACAGGGTCTGGAGACGCCATGGAGAACATTCTGCTGCCTTCAAAATCCTCCAGCATGATCGGTTTGGCAGTGGGTTAGTAATGGTGTGGGGTGGCATTTCTTTAGGGGGCCGCACAGCCCTCCATGTGCTCACCAGAGGTAGCCTGGCTGCCATTAGGTACCGAGATGAGATCCTCAGACCCCTTGTGAGACCATATGCTGGTGTGGTTGGCCCTGGGTTCTTCATAATGCAAAACAATGCTAGATTTCATGTGGCTGGAGTTTGTCAGCAGTTCCTGCAAGACAAAGGCATTGATGCTATGGACTGGCCCGCCCGTTCCCCAGACCTGAATCCAATTGAGCACATCTGGGACATCATGTCTCGCTCCATCCACCAATGCCACGTTGTAGCACAGGCTGTCCAGGAGTTGGGGGATGCTTTAGTCCAGGTGTGGGAGGAGATCCCTCAGGAGACCATCCGCCACCTCATCAGGAGCATGCCCAGGCATTTTAGGGAGGTCATACAGGCACGTGGAGGCCACACACACTACTGAGTCTCATTTTGACTTGTTTGAAGGACATTACATCAAAGTTGGATCAGTCTGTCGTGTTTTTTTCCACTTTAATTTTGAGTGTCACTCCAAATCCAGACCTTTATGGGTTGCTAAATTTGATTTCCATTGATAATTTTTGTGTGATTTTGTTGTCAGCACATTCAGCTATGTAATGAACAAAGTATTTAATAAGTATTCATTCAGATCTAGGATGTCTTATTTTTGTGTTCTCTTTTTTTTCTTGAGCAGTGTAATTTGCAGGTGAGCTAATTTTGCAAGGAGTTGTCTGAGAATAGGAACAGTCATTGTGTGTTGAGGATCTCCTCTTTGGAAGCAGCACATATTTGAATATTGTGTATCATTATGAACATTAGCCAGATTTAAAGTACTTATTTATTTCACATATTTGCTTGCTTTAATCAAAATTTACACTTGGCAGCTCACATAAAAATTCATTATAAAACAATTTTATATTAAAATATTTTTTTATTGAAAAATAAGACATCTAAACAAAGATAGAAGATGGTGACAATTCAAATCAGAGGACTTTCCAGAAAACTCAGTCTTTATAACCTTATAGAAACCAACAAAGAAAAGCCAGTCAAATCTAGGGAGACTATTGTACAATATGGGGTCTGCAACGGAAAAACACCTCCTTACTCAAACTCCCTGAACTCCTATTAGTATGGAATTTGCAGCAGCTTCTCCTGAATAGATTTAATCAAGCAGGCCAAAGCTGGCTGAATAAATATTTATGGAAACTAAATGAATTAGTTTCCTGATTGCAGAATTTGAAATATATTAGTTATTTCCAAAGCAATAGATATACATTGTTATGATGCTGAGACAGTATTTAAAAAAAGTATCTGTGGATAGTAGTTACTCTTAAATATGAATTACTCATTAAATCAAAGTCAAAGTACACTTACACATATTGCATAGAAATCCAGTTGCTGGATTATGCTGATCTGCAAAATGCTTACATCTACAGCGGATGGGCTGAGTACCATTAAGAGGAACAAAATTATAACATTTGCATGGGCACTGATTCACTCTACAAGGAATAGAAATAGGACGTTCTTTTGGAATCACTTCAAAATCTGTTTTGTGTTGTTTATACCTAGGAAAAAATTAAAAAATGAAGATGCACTGTTATTATTCCCTTATTAGAATATTTAAGGATCCTCTTATTCAAAGACATTCAATTATTTTATAAAAGGGGCAAGGCCAATACTTCAAAATCTCAACTTTAATCCCAGATTAAAATATGCACCAATTTTTTACCTCAGAGGCCCCAGCTTTGTGGACTGTTAGGGGAGGGAAAAAGGGATGCTTCCACATGAGCAGTTGGCATGGGCACCCGCTGTTCATGCAAGTGGAGCTGTGCACTCAGGCTCTTTTCCATTGCTTTTGCAGTCAGGTTCTAGTATTGGGCCACGGCCTAGGGATTGGGGGACCTTATTTTAATTGATTCCTAGGATTGCTAAATTTTCTATTTGTGTTGGGTCGATAATTTCCAGAAATATTGAGGTTTCCAAAGTTGGAATCTCTGAATGAATCCTTCTCAGCAGTTGCACTTTGAATGAAGTCTGTCCTGAATTGAACATACATAATCCAAAATGAAGTCTAATTTTCTCAATACTACAACCTTATGTTCATTTTATTTATCAATAAATTACATAGAAAAAAAGACCAAAGTCATGAGTTTTTCCTTGTTGAACAACTCAAAAGTGTGTGAGAATAAGGACTTCCAGTTGACATCGCAGATAGAGTGGATACAAGGAGCGGGTCTCCGTGCTTCTGTGTCAATTTCTCCCCTTTGGTGGGTTCCGAAAGGAGCCAAAGCTGACCTGTAGGGTGGCGAAACAAAGAGGGGCGCCCTATGAGACTGCAGAGAGTTGCAACTCCTGCTGGATTTCTGGTTTTTTTCCCCTCTTAGATACTATGAGGCAGCCTAAAGATGGCTGCCACGAAACTGTAACAGCCGAGGAATATCTAAGACTGATGCTGGAGCTGAGTTAGTGGATGAGAGGATTCTTTTTTATTTAAAACCTAACCCCAAAAGGAAAAACTCCAAGAAAAGAGGTGCTCATAACTATTTGCTAAAGCAGCGACTAAGCACTCTGAGAAAAACTTCAGAATTGAAAGACAATAATTAAGAGAATAAAAAAAAACTTTTTAAAATACAGAAAATTAGACTTTTAACCTGAGCAGGTATTGTTCTGGAAAGACATTTTAAAAGTACTGGAACTATGTACCTAAAAAACAAACTTTATTTCTATATTTTGATTTATTATTTGACTAAAACTGTTTAACATTGAAATCTAAACTAAGAGTACCATCTGCTGACGAAAGGAAAGTATAACATATTCTTAAATCCTGGAAAATTCTGATAAGGATATGTTTTATGCACCTATGATGTGACTACTGGAGATTCAAATAGAAGAATAAGGAAGATATTTTCATTAAAGAGACCCATGAATGCTATGATAAAAGACTGAACATATAAAGGTAATTTAAAGAAATTCTGGGAAGCTTTTGGGATTATCTAAAAGAACAGATTGATTAATTATGGAATACAAAAAATTGTAAATACTGAATTTCTTTTGGTGACTTTAGGCTTGACTATATGGTTTTTGGATTATTGGACAAGAGCGGGACTTATTAAACAAGATAAGATGCTCCATCAGAAGGAATTGAGTGGAACTTGGGAAGAAATATTGTCGATGTTTCAAAGCATCAAGAACATTCTGATAAGAAACCACAAGGAGATTAAGAATTTAATGCATTGCATGGATGAAAAATTGGGAAATATTATACAAAGGACAATGAGTGATCAAGACGCCCAGGAAAAGGAGGAACCAATTGAAAGAGCAGATGAAAAAGCAGAACAGATTAACCAGCAAACAAAACAAGACCACAAAAAAGAGACAATAACAAAAACAACAATAAGTGATGAAATAAATCAAAGAGAAAATATTTTAAAAGATTTAAAAAGGGAACCAGAGACACAGGAGGATATTTTTGAAAGGGAGATTAGGGGCATGGGTGGATATTTTAGAAGCTAGACAATGGAAAAGGGTAGAGATGGGAGAAATGTTTAAAATAGATAGTCAGGATGTAGATGCAGATAGGTATAAAAATCCAAGAGAGGAATATGGGAGGCAAGTTAAAAAATGAACAATTAAAACTTTAAAGGGGACAAGAGATGACAGATAGGAAGGATTTGTTCTTAAATATAATGGTGGCATGATTAAAAGTTAGAGTAAGGATAGAAATAAGAGGGGGAATATTAGTAAACATTTTTATACAATAAGACAAAAGTAATAATAAGAGGGAAAATTAGAAATTGAATGACATTATGTACGTTTAAACAATATTGTGATTGGCATTGGAATAACGTATTGAAACACTGAAAAATTAAATAATGAAAATCTATAATTTAATACAAATATGTGTACCAATGCTAGAACTACATAAGCTTGAGGAATTTAACAAATATGATTAATAGCATTATTTTTATTTGTACTAAAATGTATGATACCCTGTGCCACACTGTTCACACATTGATATGGATATATTGTAAAATAAAATAAAAAACTTGAAACAAAAAAAGTGTGTGAGAATATGTATGTGTACATATTCACGTACATACACGTACCAGTACATACAGTGCTTAATATATTTAATTAAATATTATAAGTGAAGAATGAACAGTTCTACACATTTCGAAGACAAAATGTTTCTAACATAATAAAAGGAATATGAGAAGTTAAAGCTTTACTTTTTCTTGGCTTATATTTGTGAATCCAACCTATAGCAGAGAAATAATATTCTGTGCACAAAAGAGTTGTTATTGAGTCTGATAGTACACACCAGCAGAGTACAGCTATTGAGCCATTACCACTGAAGATAAAGATAAAGCAAAGTACAGTAATAATTCTTTTTTACTTCTCACACAGTGAAAATCATATGGAAACATAAAGCAAAGCACAGTAATAATTCTTTTTTACTTCTCACACAATAAAAACCATATGGAAACAAAGAAAGGAATACAAATTAGCATTATAAACGTGCTATCCCAAGAAAAAGATAGTTCAAAAGTATAACCATAATTTTAAGGCAATATCTCCCTTTACTTTATGCATTTTTGCATTTTCAACAAATGCAAAACCATTCTTAAAAAAGACACAGGTAAAAATTATTTTTGGGAGTATTAGTCTTCCTTTTGAACAAATATTATAAATATACAATATATATGACTATTAAAGACAATATTCTATAATCAAAGAATTTTTTTAAATCTAAGATAAATTTTAGTGCACCTGGCACAAATAAAGAATGCCTCACCTGTGACAACAAAAGCAAGGTGTTTCTGGACCCACGAGTTTACAGTCAATGCCGGATGGTGATCTCCAGCTCACATATAATCTATTTTGCAACCGAATTGGTAATACTTGTTTCTTATATTGTTCATATTCTTCTGGGGTAAACAGTTTCCCACCATCATCTTCTCCTACAATTCTGCAAAAATGTTGATTTCTGAAATACTTTACATTACATATTTAATTAAAACTGTAATCAACAACCATTTTAATAATATGCACATAGACCACAAGAAGAACTTGTCAATCATGAGTGAATGAGAGACAAAATATGATAATCTACCATGTTTCTCAGAAAATAAGGCTGGGGCTTATTTTTTTTTGAACCCCGAAAAAATGGCTAAGCCATCTTTGCCTTAATTTTTTCCCCCATGCACCTTGCCTAGCCCTGAAAATCAAGGGCTATATTTGCAAACTAGGATGCATGGTGTTACTGTGTGTGTGGTGTGGTTGTAGTGTGTGTGTGTGCCTGTGTATTTACACCCTTATTAGTGAATGGCCATGTTCCCGCGACACCTATGCAGCCAACCATTTTCCACGCTGTGCATCATGCCAGCTCAGCCTGGGCAGGAAGTTCTCAGTCCAGCACGTTGGCAAACCCACAGAGCTCCATTAAGCACCAAATTCTGCATGCCCTGTGAACATGCTCAAGCTCGGATCAAGCTGCAATGCTCGGAACCGTTACTCAGTAGGCTGCTTTCTTAACCTGCCTGCTTAAGAAGGGCAGCAGGACAAAGACTGCTGGATTGATTAGGGGCTCCTGGCCCCATGAATGCCCGGCTTCCTGCTGCTGCACGAGAGACAAAGGCCAGCGGGTCGCCTTCCCGGCGCTCCTGCTGCGGTCAGCGCTCCATCACTTCCTCTTCCCAAACACAGATGAGGCTGCTCATTGGGGTTTGTGTGTGGTGGGTGGTAGATTTCAGTTCCACTAGGTGCTGGGGTGCAAATGTTCAGCTCCTGCTTGGCGTTGCCAGGCTTTGCTTTCAGCCTGCAAGGTGCGGCCGGCAGGAGGTGCCACTGCCACATAAGGTAAGAGCAGTGGTGGCACTGGAAGCCAGGCCAACAGGGCAAGTGAGCTTGCGGTCCCTCAGAGGGGAGGGCCGTATAGGCTGGGCTGCCGCTGCTCCCGGTCGTGCCCAGAGTGGAGTATTGGTCAAAGGGCAGTGCGCCAGCAGCAGGCTGGGCAGCTCACTCCTATACGGTCCTGCCAGAGGCTTCTCTGCCGAGCCCTGCTCTGGCTGCTAGAGGGGGCACAGAGGGAGTCCATTTTAAGGTTAGCTCCTGCACCCTTGCGGGGCTGTGGTGGGGGAGGGGGAGTCGGTGCCCTTTGCACAGTTGGGAAAGTGAAGGCATCCGCTTCCTGGTGCGGCCCATCTTTCCTGCATAAAAACCCCAGAGCCGCCCAACTGAAGCAGCACTTTTTGTGACACCCTTGCCAGGGATAGTGGGCTGGTGATCCGGAGGAGAAACAGAGCTGTGGGGCATCGGTAGACTCAAACATGCCAAGGAGTTGGGAGACTTTGGTGTTAAGATTTTCCTGCAAAAAAATAAATAGTACCAGGTGTGTTCCTGGGACAAGGAGAAGGACTTAAGGCTGGATTCCTAGGCTAAGCAAGGCTGCACATGGGATGAGTTCGGCAATTTTCCCTCCCCTCTGCCCTTCTCCCCCCCCCCGTCTCTTCACCTCACGTTAAATAGACCCAAATTCTGAGGACAGGACTTAATTTAATAACATGCATACAAAGCAGTGCTGGGCCTTCCTATTGGGGCAACATATTGTTGGAGAAACATGGTAGGATTCTAAATTGGAAAAGGAGTTAATATCTAAAGACTTATTATCCTAAACATGATTGGCTGTGATTGCTTAATATAGTTGGTTAACATATCAATAAGTTAACCAAATAAATCTCAAACAAATTTTCAGGATTTGTATAATTATCAGAAAATGATAAAGTTAGAATGATTTTTTTACTTACATCTGTATGAAAGGAAGTCAGAAATTATTCTTTTCTATTGTTCCTTTTCTCTTTCTATCAAATCTTTTCTCTGATTATCTTTTTTTTAAGTTGTTCGAAAAAAATAACAAAGATGGATTTACAGAATGATCTTGGACTTTACGGGTACATTGTGATTCACTTAGGTGCATAGAGAAATTTCTAAACTATACAGGATTAACCCTGTTCAATAATTGTTCAATTTACTCTTGCTTTTGTAAGGAAGAATTGTTTAAATTCTTATATATGCTGTCCTTTGTACGAAGGTGCACATGGATGAACATAATATTTTCTTTTTTATAGTATTTTTTTATAATTACAACAGTAATAATATTAAAAAAGAATAGAAAGAATGGAACATTTAAGAAAAAAGAATAAAAACATGTAAGAAAAAAAGAAAAAGGAAGAAAAAGAACAGAAATAGAAAAGAAAAAATAAGAATATAACAAAGAAAAAGAAAAGAAATATATAAAATGACTTCCCATTTTCATTGCAAGTATAAACAATTTAATAACATATCACCTTCTCTTAAAATACAAATAAACAAATGATTTATTCTTTCCCACATCTCATCCCATTTATATATAAAAGAGGTGGACAGTTAAGAAACTTCAAATATATGTATGTATGTGTACATATGTGTATGTGTGTATATGCATGCATACAGATTCATATATTGTTTCTTATATTGTTAATATTCTTAAGCCTGGTGACAGCAAAAAACCATTAAGGATTAATAATACATCTATTTTAATCTGGATCAAATTAACCAACTTTATATTTCTTCCTTTTGTTTCAAACAATCTTAATCTTTAGTTTCTTTAAATAATGTTGTTAAACTTGATTTCATTTCATTAGCAAATATTTTTATATGTCCAATGTAACATATTATCCATGTTCAGCGTCAATCTTATTAGATAAAGAACTTGGTCTTCTACAATAACATATTTTAGACAAATTCTCTCTAAAGAGGCAAATACTTTTAAAATTAACTTCAAAAACAACCTTCATATATGTCCAATGCTGAAACATTTTGCTTCATTCTGTAATTCTAAATTCAGTTTGTTATTCTCCTTTAATATAATTTTTAGTTCCCTCCAGTATTCAATTTTTAAAATCTTATTATGTTTCAAAACAAGAGTTTTTTCATGAGAAGAATTTTTTATAATTAATTCCAAATTATGTGGAGCCTTAATCAATTTGTACTTTCTAAAATCAAAATTTTAATTTTGCTTTTTTTTTTAAAGGTCTTCAATTTTTTAGTTAAAACTTTTTTTTTAACTAAGGACTGAAGAAAACTGACTAAGTGCTACAAAAACATTTCAATCAAAAAGTTCCTAATGCTGTACCTGAAAAGCACTTGATGAGCAATTTCCAAAAGTGGTTGGAAAAAGCATTATAGAAACTTAGTGTCCTTTCAAAGTCACAGTCTTAGCAAGATGGCTATTCCCTAATCTCTCACAGCTCTAAACCTGCCACAGCATGATATCTTGTGATTTCTTCATACGGAACTATCAGGAGCACTTTTGGATGATCTCTCTCCTTGTCTGAGTGGGGAAGAGTTGTCTACACAGCTTTTCACTGTGCTATGATCATCAGTTCCATTTATTCAGTTAGATATTTCTTCCCCTGAGGTCTGATATTATTTTTTTAACTTCCTACCTGTACAATAAAAGGAAATAGAAATTACTGGATTTATAAGAAATAGAAATTACTGGAATAGTTGTCCGAACAGTAGGGGAAAAAATGCAACAACAGTAAGTGATCCCTGGACAAAGAATATTCATATACAATTCTATTCACATACAATTCTAACCCGTGGTTTATAAAATTAATTCAGACAACCATTTGAATACAATATGCTGAATCATAAATTAACCATATTGGCTGGATTCTCATAACACACTGGGCCACAAATTAGCCAACTATATTTTAGCTTGGCATGTTCTGTAAATTCAGGCAAAGTCTAGAACAGTAGCACTGGAATAGTGCAATCATTTAACAACCATTGAGTTTGAGTTGCCCTCCAAAATTCAATGTCAATGTATATAACAGCAAAAAAGAAAAAACAAATATATAAAATTCAGTCAAAAAGACAAAGATAAAAACAGCAGCATGCACCTCATACATAAAGACTAAAATATCTCTAAAATAAGTACAAAGTTTATAGTATAACCAATATCACCTTTCAAATTTCATATTCCCAATCTTAATATAGATATAGGTCAGTGGTCGTTAACCGGGGGCCGTGGCCCACTGGTGGGGCATGAGAAAATTTTGGTGGGCCTCAGAGAAATCTCACCTCCAGAGCACCCCCACAAAGCAATTAATCCAGGCTGCGCAGAAATATAAGGCTGCGCCACCCACATGGCCCGCGGGAACCCTCCCACTCACTCCTTACCCAACAAACTTGTCTGCTAAGGTGCTATTTTTCCTTTTTCCGACCAACATCTGTTCTGCTGTGCTGGGAGATTTAGATTAGCTAGGAAGCAGGTTGGATTTCTTGCTTTCTAGCTAAGCATAGCCAAACCTCCCTTAGGACTGAAGGTTTGCTTGCAAGCAAATTCAGTGCAGACTCACAACAAGCAAATTTGATAGACTGAGCTAGCCGATAGCAGATAGATAGATCACTGAATCATTCTGTGAACAACTCAATCTGGCTGCTTTGCCTGATTTTGGATAAAAGTTGTTTTTTAATAAAAAAATAATAATTCAATATTTACATACATGGTGTGTTGTGAGTTAATTGTGTGAGTTTGCTTGCTAGCAAATTTTATGTGACAGACTGAGCTAGCCGATGGCAGATAGATAGATCACTGAATCATTCTGTGAACAACTCAATCTGCCTGCTTTGCCTGATTTTGAGTAAAAGTTGCTCTTTTTTTATAAAAAAAATTCAATATTTATAGAAATATTTATGATATTTACATACAAGCCATGCCCAGCCAGTCACATGACCAAGCTACACCCACAAATTAGGCCATGCCTACATAACCACTTAGTGATCCCTGGGATCTAAAATTATGAGTTTGTTGGTCCCTGAGATCCAAAAGGTCCCCTGATATAGGTCACTTCAAAATATAGCTTCTATGGCTTGAGCATGGTGTGGATCAATGAAAGTCAATCAATGAAAGCACATACTAAAAAAAAATCAGAGGATAACATTATAAATGAATAATGTACAGCAGAACACACTTTGAAATCATGTTTAAATATTCATGCATAATGTGAGAAGAGCTCCAGCATGGATCAGAATATTAGGAATACTGTAAATACACCTTCCTCCAAAATTTCTCAGCTTTCTCAGCAATTTATAAATATGATTGCTACTAGGCAGTATGTACTGTTTTGTTCAATAATGCAGAATAAATTGCAGATTAGTTAACTGAAGTTTATTAGTCTTTATCAAAATGAAACCATATTTTAAATGTTCTGTAAAAATACAATAATTTCCTTTTTTAATCATCAGGATGAATCACCAAATATATAAATTATTAATCCAGAGTCAGACTGAACTCTGCAAAGAGCTAAAAATGTTCTATCTATCTATCTATCTATCTATCTATCTATCTATCTATCTATCTATCCATCTATCTGTAGCATCACAAGGAAATTGCCAAACTATGTTCGGTAGCATAATCAAAATGGCAAAGGGCAAGCTATACCGTACCACAAACAAATCAACGCTGGATAACAATCTCAGTTAGATATCAATTGTAGTACTGGAGAGATTATATAACTCAATTCAAAGGAGTTAATGAAGAAAAAACTTAGTGTGTTAAATTAAGGAAAGCATATGAAGAGGCCTTCATCCTGCAATAAACTGATTGTGATTAGTGGTTGAATTGGGACTAGAAACACCTCACTCCTTTTCTGCTCCCAATTCACCACTCACTCCAGTACACCTTAAAGCCTGAAAGGGAGTGTTTTATGTGGACTAGACTCTAGACTCCCGACTCTTACTCTTCAGACTATTCAGTTTAGACAAGGAGTTTGACTTGGGATAGATAACAGTTCTTTGGGATCTGATTGGAACAGAAAATGAGTCTTAGAAATGTTCTAATTAAGCACTATATGAACTCATATGCTAGATTGTGATGTAATCAGCTACTTGGAGGCTCCAGTTTTTGTGCAAACCTAATTCATAAACAGCTTGTATACAATACATGGTTATTGATGAAAATTAGTGGAGTCAGTGAACCACCCTTTAGAGGTTATTGTGTTGCAATAACACAGCCAAAAAATGCTGAAGCCAAAAGTGGAATGGAAATTCCCTATTGGAAAATAAGTCTTAAGTCAAAATATTTCTCTGACTCTTATCTCGAAAGAACAGCATCTTCAGAAAGTGAAGAAATTCTTTCTTATATATGCCCAGAAGACATTTATTTCTTTATACGCCCCAAGGCCTCCAACTCTTAGGCAGCTGTCCCATGGTTTACTGAATCAATTAGATTGGGTGACACCGCATGCGGTAAATCCGTCGATCCCGTGTCATTGGATTCCTAAAATGTGTTCCTGGTTCAGGTCAGCAACCCTCAGTTTGCCGTAGAGTTTACAGTGCAGCCAGGCAAAGAGATCTAAGCATAAAGAAATCCAAACTGCCACCTAACTCTTGCGCAGGTCTTTAAACATAATCTAAATTAAACGCGGATCTTTGAGAACCTCCGCGAGGATTGCCCTCTTCCGTACAGGGCGCCTTAGCCACGACTTTCCCAGTCCATTTTCGGTGGATAAGAAGAGGCCGTTCAATTGGTTTCCTTACCTCTTATATTCCAAGTAGTTGTCTATGGCCGCGGCAGCCCCGGACTGAAATGTCAGCCGCTCCATTAGTTTGGGAACAGCCTCCGGGCTATCCGCAGCTGAAATGCCCTTTCGCAGATCCCGATAAGTCTTTCCAAGAACTCGAGACAAGCGGCACGGAGCGATGGCCTCGCGGGAAGAGGAGGCGGCTCTCTGTCAGGAGCGGTTGGAGCCGCGGTGTCGCTCGGGAGGACTCGCCGCTGCTTTGGAGACAGCGGTTTCAGAACACTTTCAGCGCCTACCTTGGTTTTGAATAGATTTCGTTTAAACTGCCGCTCTTCCGTTGCTACGCAACTGTTTCAGCGACAAAATTACAGTTTTAACGATTTTGCGATGAGGGCAGCTAGTAAGGAAATACTAGCTAGGCCGCCTTCCCTCCTGAAATTGAGTTTGCAGTTGCCAGAGCAACAAACTTTGCCTGTCTAGCCAGGGTAGCTAATACTTCAGTGGGTCATATAAACTAAACCCTGGAATGGCGATTCACTCGTAACTACAGAGTGTGTGTGTGTGTGTGTGTGTGTGTGTGTGTGTGTCTGTCTGTCTGTCTGTCTGTCTCTATCTATCTATCTATCTATCTATCTATCTATCTATCTATCTATCT